>JANZLP010000041.1:10181359-10192095 GCA_026930925.1 Chelictinia riocourii | reverse complement strand
TCCCAAGTCACAGTATGTTTGTCCTCTCCAGGACCTGGTACCTCTTGCGGATCCTGCAGGAAAGGGGACTTCTGGCCAGGCCAATATCATTTATACACAGGAAAAAAGGCAAGAAGCAAAAGTTATCCAACCGACCTTATAAGTATCCACATAACGATCCTCTTTTTCTTTAGACTGCACAGCTATTGGTTTGACCAGATTTCTGTAACAGAAGTAGTACTGGTATCTTGTCACTTTTATAAAGATGTTGATTCACATCATTTAATAACGCATTATTTAGATTAACACCTTTAATATCATGAAAAGGACAAGCAAAACTTAACACTTTACAAGAGAGTTCAGAAAATAAAAAGGCCACTTATAGTTAGGTGCTAAGGGCAAATTCAAATCCCCAGGCTAGCCCATAGCACAGTAAGAGGCAAGCAAATGCAAAGTGTCTCCGTCAAATCAAAGATATCATATAAAGGCAAAGACTTTGTGCACACAAATGTTAAATTGGCTTAACAGAAATTTATTAGGGTGGGACAATTCACTTGGATCTATTCACAATGAAGACAATATGATTTTGTCCTGGCCAAATAATTTACACTATTATTTCCTTTTCCATTTAATTTTCACTAATTGGCCTGGAAGTCTTTAATCACACAAATTTAATCATACAGCTTTTAAATAAATCTGTGGACTATCCATATCCTATTAAGGCAATATGTAAGTCCAATTCGTAGCATCTTTTGAATATACACACTCGTAATACTAGGCATTTTATTTAAATATCCGAAGTGAAGCAGCCACTTATTGTAAAAAGCCCAAGTTGCTATGGATGAGGCTTGTCCTTGAATAGTTCCATTCATGTATGTGTGCAGTTTAGTACAATGAAGTTAAAAAGCTATACTGGATGATCAGTTCAAGTATTTGGAAATAACCAGTTCCAAACATTTCATATTACCTATATACCGATGGATCATTTAGGTCCAGCGTTTCATTGGTGTAGTCAGAAAGTATAAAAGGAAATACTGGATATTGCATGAGATCATTGAAGGAACGACCCGCATGTTTGTTTAAATGAGTCAGATATTCAAAGTTAGTAATCTGTCCTGTGCACCACAGGTGGGTCAAAGCAGTAATGTTTCCATATTCCAAAAGGTTAGGCAAATTGTTAGTTAAGATGTTGTGGTACACATCATCACGGACCTAGAAGAAAATACCATAAATTTAATCATAAAATGTAAAAAGCTTCAAACTACCAAGACTTAGTAAGTTTGTATATGTATAATGTAAAAATTACATATATAATGTGTATTATTACTAAGATTCTTCTTAATACATCAGAGATGTGTGCCTTACAACATGATTATGTGTAGAAGTCTAGCTGAGCAAAGTTTTTTCAAAGGTATTAGGCAGAATTTAATTAGTCCATGCAACAGGTCTCCTTAAAAACTAATGCATGAATGTACATGCTATGAAGACACAGCAAAACACTTTGATATATTCTTATGTATCAGTGCCACATTACCTTCGTATTATCAAAAGCCAAGAGTAAAGTTCTGCCATTTGTTAGAAATATTTCCACAGCATTGTCTCTTAACTGCCACCAGCGCTTATGAACTTCCTTAATTTCCTCATAGGTCCAAGAAAATGATGCTGGTTCAGTTTCTCCATGAAAACTCTGCAGAATTTGCAATTGAAAAAGTTATTTCAGATAGCAGATTTTCAAAACGAGAAACCCTACAATGCAGCCAGTTTAGAACCACAGAATATACTGTAAAGTAAACTTTAATTTTGCTGTGATGCTTTAAGACATTGTTGTGATTTTCTTCATGTATGTTTTCCATCCTCCACTCTCCTCAAAGCAGCACGCAGAACATCATGCACGCTCTGCAGCTGCTCCAGTTCCCTATCCAACACTAGCAGGCAATGCCGTATTTTCACTGGCTCTTAAGCTAAAGTATCAGACAGCCAACCAGAGCAAGCAAAGCTTTGCCATGAATCCCAATTCTGACAGTTCTATGAAGCACAAAGCAGCAAAACAGCTGGTAACATCTTAAACCCCAGGAGCTGTGTGCTTAGTGGATGCAAGAAAGAGCTCCCTGAAAACAGTTCAAAGCTTTCAACAGTATAACCCACATCTTGATTATTTTTTTAAATGTCTGTTGGATGTATAAACTTAAGTAATACATCAGAGCCTTTGTATATCAGAAGGATTAGGTCAGTTCCAGTTTCCTCCATGAAACAGTCCTCTCTTGTATAGGATAAGGGGGGAACTAGAACATCCTATGTAATGGAAAATTCAAGATTCAGATGCTATGGAGTACAGCACAATTCATACACTTGTGAGTTTCTGTACTTTAGTGCTCCAGCTTCCAGTAAGGGAAGCTCTCAGGTGCAGACCAAAGCAAGCTCTGCACACTTATGCTGATGAACTCAGAGCAATGGACAGCAAGGTGCAGAAGACTCCCCACATCACCCCCTCCTCATTCCTTCCAGCCCCAAGCCCACATCTTTCCTGTTTTCTGCTATCACCATCGATTCCACAGCCAGAGGCATCAGAAGGAACACTGAACCCAAACTAATCAGTTTGGCTGGCCTTGTCCAGAGACCTCTAAATCTAATACTCCAGCAATCTCAGCAGCAGTAGACAAAAACTACTCATGGTCATAGTCTGGAAAAACTAAAGCTAGACAAAATGCTGCTGTAATACTTACTGAATTTTCAATTGTGTCTGAAGCATTGTCTTCAACAAAGTACATGCCACATTTTCCTGCAGGAAGAAATAGTTGCAGAAAGGTACATGATATTACTATTTGTGTAACACATCTTAAGAGTTATATAGACAGTATCCAGGAGTTAAGAATACTAAGAATAGTAACCTGGGCAAGACAGCACTGGACAGAAATAGAATTTATCATTTCACATCTTTTAGCAAGTGGTCTGCAACTTTAAAAAACTTAACTACAGTCCAAATACCACTCATGCAAACAGTAGGGAAGAAAAGCAAAACTGATCTATAAAGTATAAGAGCCCTAAGAAGTCAGGCAACAGCTCAATTACCTAAGAAAAACCCCAACAACAAAACCAGCCAAGTTTATCTTTACACAGCAGAATCTTTTACAAAAAAGGTACTTATGAGGACTGAAAATTCTACTTACCTAGCAACAGTTCACCAGCAGTCTCTCTAGAAGGTGCTACACTTATACATCTTCGATTAACTCTGAAATATTTCAAAGTGTATTATTGCTTATAGATTTATGTACCTTTCAGCACATACCTAGAACTAACAGCCTCAAAGGCAGCAGTTGAAGAAAAGACTTTTCAACACCATGACTCTAATGGTTCAAATCCCAAGGTGGTGGGGGGAAGGAGGGAATAGAACTTGAACTTTCTAGACCTGCACATTAGTATATTTGTATTTGTGTTCTCTGCAGTTGTTTTAGGCAGCATTAGTGCCTGTAATAGGTGGTAAAATGACACAACTGGAGAGTTGAGTAACACAGTGGTAAAAGCAGAGAGGATGAAAACACAATTTGCTTTTGAAACACTGATGGAAAGACCTACCAGATCTAGTAGCACTGCCTGTCTTAGATATCTAAGTGACAAATAAGTAAAGAAATCCCATCAGGTCATCCCACAGAAGTCCCTTCCCCGTATCACACCAGATGGTATTTGCTTTTGCTGATTTTTGAAGTCATGGAGATACATGGTTTTAAGATTCAGAAATGTACATGTTGATAACTCTGATCTTTTGCTTATGAGTACAGCAAAAAACCCTATTATTTTTTACATTTTTCTTGTATCTCACTTGATTATTTTTTTTAATGTTTACTGAGACAATAAAGTGAGAACTGATCCATTGGAATGGGAGAAGGTGGGAAAGGGAGATAAGTGTTACCCAAACCTTACCTTATATGTTCACTTGCAGCTTTGTCCTTCACAGTAGAAGAGTGAGAAGAATGTGTTTTGTCCTCAAATAGGTAAGATAATGGAGTTTTTATAACACCTGTAAAAACCCCACAAATAAGGCACTAGTAGTCATTACAATTCAGCTATACTCCTAGAAGGTGTTATAATTACCTTCCTGTTTCTGCCTGTCTGGGAGAAGGTACTTATTTGGAATAGTTAGGTAGCACCTCTGCAAGCGGCGCCTCTCTCTGTTTGGGCCTTCTGTTGGATCCAGTTGCCAAGAAGTTGGGTAATAGACTGGGTCATACCAGAGTGCTCTGAAAAAAACTCAAATATGTTAGAGTTTAGCAGCAGAGACAGTATATCTGCTTATTGAATCTGTTTTTATTTAAATAGTAGAAAGGCAGAAGTTTCCTAGTAGTACACTGGGCAATTATTGCTGAAAAAGTATCAGAAGACTGAATTCTGTAGTTTATTTTCATGAACTATCCCCACTGACTGACTACTTACAAGGTACTACTGTAAGACTGCTCTTAAGTTACTAATTCTGAGGAAGACAGCAATACAATGTATCCAATACTTTATTTTCAAAACTCAGCTACTGCACACGACATAGTACTAGTTCTGCAGTGGTAAAAATACCACTGTCTAGTTTCTCGTCAAGACTTAATATCTTGCTCTATGCAGATTAGTGGACACGGTATCTGGATGCTAATGTGAGTAACATTACCCCCAAAAATGGGTTTTTACTCTATCAGTGGAAAGCAAGATACAAAAACTTCATGACATTCTTCATTCTTTTTGGCACAGTATCTGACAAAAAACCTTGTCTAAATGGTATAGAATACTACTTGGCTACTCACCCGAAAAAACAGGAGAATAAATCAAGTGTTTCACAAGTCTTTAACCAACAGATGATTAGCAAAAGCAAGTAATTCTGATTTTACTATCATTGACATTTCATGTGCCTTTAAGTAGAATGAGAAGCAAGTGTCAGGCATTGAGTCTCTCCTGCTTTTTCACTGAGATGAGAGAACAACTTACCGATCATGGGTAAGTTGCTGAACAAGTTCCTGCCAATGTCTGCTGGCACTTAGCTCTGCCTTATACATCCCCCTGATGTGCTGGATTACTTTCTTCCTTTCCATTCCTTGTGACAAAGACACAGCTTGTGTGATGTCTCCAGCTATTTTAGAAATGTCTTTAGATTTTGTATCCAGACGTTGAAAGAGACTGAGGAAAGAGAGCTGTGTTTTAAAATGTCAAAACACACTGAAAAGGGATGGCAAGACACCAAAACCCCTTATAAAATACAATCAGTTTGGCAGTAGATATCTATTGTTCTTGTAACAACAGATGCAGAGCAACTTAGCCTGTATAATTTTCACAAGATTCATGAATACCTTCTGCTTCTTAGCCTTCAGAAAAAGGTATTACTTGTGGCCAAAGACAAGCCAAGCCAACCAGAAGATCAACAGCCATATATTAGCATGCTTTACTAATTAATGTATACTCATTGCAATAAAAATCTGAAGTAAAAACAGTAATTTACCACTGCTCAGATCTCTTAAATTATTCAACATAAAGTCTTATCACTTATCTAGACAGACTTGACTAAGCTGACCTTTTACAGCTACTACAGTTGCCTACATTGAAGCATGTTGTGTGTGCATCTCAGATCTGATTTTTATGGCAAAGTCTAAAATGTAAATTAATGGAAAGAACCTCTTACTCTACCACAAGCTACTGAAATTTACATTATGCCAAGTAGCAATAGTCTACATAGCTCACAAAAGTGTTCAAATACTATGCTGAATCTAATGGTATTTTCTTCATTGAAGATCAGGGTTAATTGCAGGAACATTTGCCTCACATTTAATTGCACAGACCACAGCAACAGGAGAGGTGATTGGACAGATACAACAGCTGTAAAACTAAGGGTGAAACACCAAATGTGCAAAAACCAATTCAGTATTCTGGAGTTCACACAATGCCATTTACTATACAACCTATCAAAATGCATATACCTACAAATCAAGCTGGTTTTATAATGGTAAAATTAAAAAAAGCTAGAAATACTGTTAATTTGAAAAAAATATCTGTAATCATCATATAGGCAACTTTGCAATGGGGTGTACCGAACAGAGAACATTCTTACACAGTTCGTGCAGCCCCTTTAAAAAGGCACTTACTTTTGCCGATTATTAGCCATTGTTTTCTCCCAAGCAGCTTTGTTTATGCCTTCTTCCATCTCATATTTCTTCTGATCCTGAAAGGAATTTTTACATGCTACTATTTTTTTGGATGGACAAAGTAAGGAAGCAGAGGCTAAAGGCTAAAAAAGGAAGACTGACAAAACTGTTCAACTGATATCTTCACAGCATTTAAAACCAACAACACTTCATTTCAGTTCCTGCAGTTTTATATTTAGAAATAATTTTATAACTCTTTGCAAGGCACCATAAATTTTTTTTCCTGACAATGAGAGATACTAGTAGCTTATTATGAACTTTCACCTTTACCTGGATTAAGTAATATGCTTAACCAAGAAGCATTAACATGTGAGCTTGCTGTGAAGTGTTGAGTACATGACAAATATTCAGAACCCAAAGAGAATCTCCAAAAGCATAAGCCATGCACCAAGCAAAAAACCCCACTGTCTGCAGTAAGACTCTGACCCCACATAACAGACAATTGTCTCAAATATACCCAGTTTTTGAAATAAAGTTTTTATTCACAAACCTCTTTCAAAGCTTTTAATAGATCTGGCTTTGGTTGTGGGCTCAGGGGAATGCATTTATAGCCACAACATTTCAACGTATTCACAAAGTCTTCTGCTGCTCTTTGCTCTTCTTTGGTCATTTCATCACTGTGATTGTGCATTAACTCATATAAATAGAGCACTAATTTAGGTCCATGCTAGAAGATGAAAAGAAGGAAAGAGGGGAAAACAGATGTATGGTCATTCTCATTTCCACAATACAACACTGAGCAGTTTTTTCCTCCAACTTCATTCCCTTTTCTAGTCAGTCTGGATGGATTCCTACTTCTACTAATTTTTCTGCGATTTAAAGAAAATGGTTGCTTTCATGTTTGAAGACAAACTTCTACGAAACTAGAAAGAATATGCTGAATTTTATCTTCCACATGATAAAACTTACCCCAGCATCTTGTAACTTTTCAAATGGTTTGCAGGAAAGCTAAGTTTCTTTTCCAGGTACTCAGCTCCTACAGGCTTTTTTATACTTCAGGAAGTATGTGCCACAGACTCCTAATTTTGTCTGCCAAGAGTGCTACACCTTGCTTGATAGATCAAATTAGAGCTGACAGATAATGAAGTAAAGCAGACACAGGCCGTAAATGCTTTCAACATGACACTGCCCCAAAGAAGCCATTGCTAGTGTACCAGCTCTTTTCTTACTGGTGAAAGTGTTAATTTAATTGAATAACATATATGTGATCAGAAACACATAAGTGTCATAAGTTCATCCAATAAGTACTTTCTCTCCTTAGTATACACTGACTCAAACCGTGTCAGTGTCTTACATAATTTAATTCATTCTTGCAGTTCCTGAAGATCTCAAACAGCAACATTCTTACCCGATTCCTAATTGTGGCTCTAAGAAACGCTTTCTCTCAAGCTTGCACTAACAGAGTACAATCAAAAAAGCTTTCTCCTGACAAACCCAGAGAAGCAGGGAGACTGTTCAGCTATTTGAATTGAGAACATAGAATACACAATCCCACTTTAAGAATTAATAACAGCTAAATAAGAAAAGACAGAGTAACTGCTTTGATTGAGGACTGACTGCCTCTTAAAATCTACTGGCAATCAATTCTTACAAGTTTCGGAAAGTCTGCAGTTAGAGTTCCAAGGCAAGGGTAAGTCCTTCATTAATCTGCTTTTTCAGGGCACCTTAACTTGTAGTATCCTCAGTAAAATTCTTCATGTTAAAACCATCTTTTGTTTCTGTACTACAAAGGAGATGTGACATTTGATGGGCTACAGAGTAAACATACCCAGACAATCTTATCTTGCCTCTTACAAAACCTACCCTCAGGACAATATAGCAATTGCAGAGGTATGCACAGGCATTTGTATGATATAGCTTTGTCATTACATTAAACATTGCTAAAACAGCAGTGAACAATTGTAGCCACATACAGTTCTAAATTGTGAAATTTAAACAATAAAATTGAATTCAGGTTTTACAAACTCCTCTCCAACACCTTTGAGCTTACTTGCAAAGTCGGGCTAAGACAGTCACGCATAATCTCTTGATTGTTTATTTCATGTACCAACTCCAAAGCCAGCTTTCTTTCTTGCAGTGGCCTTGCCGGAGACAAGTTGTGCACAAGAAGCCTCCCAAGTTGCGTACGGAATGTGTCCTTACATGACAAGAGGATTCTCTTCCACTGCTGCTTTGGTGTGTTCATTCTGCTGATGCCCTAAGTAAGAGACAATTTTTTAATATTACAGGGTTAGGTCTTCCTTTTACCAAGTTTTTCACATTACAAAACAAACACAGTTGATAGGATCAAAATGTAAGGCAATAAAGATTTCTGTACCAAAATAAAGTGTTTAATTTTAGATTACTGGTTATTGTTACTGGTTAAAAGGCATTCTACTAAAAATGAAAGAGGGGTTTGTTCATTCTAATAAAATAAGCACATTTTTCTCAATCTGCCAATAGGAATGCAACTCCTAGCTAAACTGGCTATTCAGTTAGAGGGACTATACAACAATCCAAAAAGCAGAAATTGTGATGTAGAGGGTTTATAAAACCAGAGGGGTTTGTTTGCTTATTTCAATGAATAGCCCTTCTATGTTAATCACTAGTTTCTGAATGGATTACTTCAAAAGATTAGAAACCAGGCATTGGATGGAGGTGCTTGTGCTCACAAAAAGAAACCTGCCACCTTTGAAAACTACTACAGTATGGCATGATGGAAAGATAACAGACCTAACAAGCTCAATTTTCCAGACCTAGAAAGAAAATTAGGTTGAACTACTTTTTATGAAGATTACCTAAGAGAAATAGAGGCAAGAAGCAGTAAGTTAAGTTTTCCAATAAAACCATTTCAAATTACCCAAGCAAAACCTGATCACCTTGGAAAGGCTGACATACTAACACCTGTGTGCTAGAAGAGAAAACTCTCAGCCCTTTGGCAACAACTGAAGAAAGAGACAGTTCCCCTTCCCAACTCAAATATATTAGAGACACAAATTGCTCAGAAAGTCTCCATCATCTATGGGTGCACAGATGATCTTGTTCTATCGGCTCCAGCAAAGTTAAACCTTGAGGTTTAAAGAGAAACCAAATTTGTGGGCTACACAGAAGTCTTCAACCTTTGTGTACTTGTTCAAGAAGCAGAATTTTGCTAAATGTTAAGGTAAAAATCAAAACAGATGCATTTACTATTTTACAATGGTAGAATAACTGGGAAGCTGAACAGAGGTTTTTAATGCCACAGCTGAACTGAGAGAGCCAGTAAGAAAAGAATTTATGGACAGAAGACTTTATGCATGAGAAGTCTATGCATAATAAAGGAACCTTATGAGATATGCTTTAATGCAGACAACATCTAATTACTTACAATGGATACTTTGATTCCTTCCACCAACATTTTGAACATTTCTTTAAGAAAAGGATTTGTTCTGCTAGGCAGTTCTTGCTGCCCTTCCTCTTCAGGAACTTCCAGTTGGGATGCTGAAAGTCTGCTTTGACTTGTGTTTTCTGTTATACCCAGTACATCAAGGCACTCTTCAGCAGATGCTTAAAATTTAAGAGGCACATATTGATCAGTACCATCTCAAGCAAGAGAATCCTATGATCCTTTAGTTGGCATTAAATCAAATACTGCCTTTACTACTATAGTTACCATACTTACTCCTTCTCTTGCTTCTGTGGAATTTGAACTAGCCCCAAAAGTCATCAAGTCTTGCTAACAAATGTAGCCTTTTCATAGAAACATGCAAACAGATGCATTTTAAGAGAGCAGATGCTCCTTTTGGCAGAGTTAAATATTCATGTAATAATTCAGGCAGTTAACACATGAATGGACTAACATAGAATTAAAACAACTTGTTCAGTTCATTCAGATAAAAAAAAATATCCAGATTGTCAGTTACATAATATTGAGACACAAATCACCAAGAGAATGATGTTTTTATGGTTAAATCCATTAAACTGGCTTCAATGGTATTATCTTTCTTCTCAAACACTTCAACACTCCAAAAGCAAGAATCCATTTTTCATATTGTACTACATTGTCTCTGTCAAAACAGAAATGAACAATAAGGTCCTACCTAAATAAATGAGCCTGTTAACAGCTAGAACAGTCAGCCTCTGTAACCTTTGGACAAACTCAGTCTCAGTGGCTTGGATAGGATTTTCTTGGCTCATTCTCCGCTGCATCATCATATTGAACTCCTCGCTGGCTACTGAGCGCATTTTCATCAGCAAAGCATCAGACTGAGCAAGTGAAAACTTTCTGGAGCCTTTAAGTAAAGAAGCATTAATAGCATCCTACTAAAATGCACAAAAAATTAGTCACTGAGCAACTGCTTTCATTCAAAGAGTTTGTATCATTTAAGAAAACAAAACATTTGAAAAACAGTAATATTGAAGGGAACATAAGTGTCATTTGGGTGTTTGTATCTTTTTTTAAAAGCTTTTCTATTTGAAAATAAATATATAACATTCAAGAAGTGATACCATGAAATGAGTTAGTCTCAAAATCAGATTTACTGTACACCATATACTCTAATAGTTTATAAAAACATTGGTCTTGTAAACCAAAGACTGAAGACTGACCCCCTTCTTAGAGTTCAACCC
>JANZLP010000041.1:9463520-9478024 GCA_026930925.1 Chelictinia riocourii | reverse complement strand
ACGTTCGGAATTTGGAGCTGGCCTGTGCCGAGGTCCGAGCACCACCAGCTCTGCCTTCTCAGCCAAGCCCAGCATCCAGAAATCTTTTACAGTCATAAATTGTGTCAAGATTTCAATATCACACTATATTCATTACACAGGGAAAAATAAATGCAGTTCATTAGCCAGTCTTCCGGTTGACTCTCTCACTTGGTGTGGAAGCCACAAAGACCTTCGTAAGCGCTGTTGCTGGCATTCTGCAGTGCAGCACGCCTTCCTCCCTCCTTCTGTACTTGCATATGCTCACTGCCTTGAAGAGATGAGAGGAGCAATCTGAGATGAAAGGAGGACTTGGAGCAAGACATGTCTCTGAAGCTGAGAGCCGCAGGCATATAGTACTCGCATAGCTTCCTCATGTGTCCTTTAGAAATGGCATGTACTCTTTCATTGGCCTAAGATCTTTAACAACTCTTCAGGAATCATATTCCACTTTCGAATGCATGCTGCTAATTTGTGTGTAAGGTGATTACTATGTTTGTATAGAAAGGGCTACCAAAATACCTCAGTAAATGAGAGGTTTAGGTTTGTTTTTCTCCATTTTTGGATGTGTTCATGTTTGGTTAGACATTTAATAGGAATTTCACATAAACACAAACTATCCTCTTTTATGTAAATATTTACTTTCAAATTCAAATATCTATTTAAAACTTGCATGATTCTTAAGGATCTTAATCCCCCCAAAAGGCATCTCACTTGTGCATGATGATTCTTGGAGAAGTAGCTTGTTTTCTGGCTTTGCCAAGGAGATTGCTTAAATGCTCTTAGAAAATGAATATAAATGTTCTAAACTGGAGAAGTTTCTTAGGCAGCAACCAGCAATAGCATCAAATAAAATGCTTGTGCTATATTTTTACACAAACTCTTCTTTTTACGTAGGAATTAGGCACTTATATTTGCTTTTCAATACAAATGTTTCCAATACATGTTAAGGATTTGAGTAACAGATAAAGCTTTTCTACAAGGGATTTTTGAACTGTATGGAGTTTTCATAAAATTTACATGAAGTCAGTAAAGTCTGAAATTACATAAACTTTCCTTGTACATAAAAGTTATTTTCTCGTAATTTGCTCTTCAGCCCTTCTTAGAGCCATCCCCCAATAATTTTCCTTTTTAACCAGGTACTACATTTCTTGACCATCTCAAATTAATAACAGAATTAGGATATACATACAAATTGGTGTGAGGAAAAGTAAGAAGGCAATGAGGAAGGTGACAATAGGCTCAAAGCAAAAGTTTAGGGAAATCGTTCTTATACTTGCATTTTAACAAGATAGGAGTTGGAGGAGGATATATTGGTTAAGGCAGGAGAAGTGAGTGGTTTGGTAATTAAGATTCAAAGGAACAAGAGCTTGGAGAAACTGGAGTGGAAAAAAAAAATGCAGTGGCAAAGAGATGTTACTGAGAGTCAGGACCGAGTGTTGGTTGGGAAGTCTGAGGAACAAGTGAGAGATCCAAGCCTGATGCACAGGTTGTAAGCCAAAGAGAATCATGGCATTGCCTGGTGTGACTGACCTAGAGACATCAAGATTTTGCTGTTTTCTTGCATGGATTGTAAGCATGAGCAGATGTCTTATTTTGGAGAGGGGAACACCTCTGTGCACTGAGATCAATCCAGGTGTCATCTGTTTTGAAATGGCAATTGAATTGATGCTTATGGACATTTTAACACTTACAACAACTGTATAAATCAAATACCAGCTCTTGTTTTGTCCTCTGTTTATGTTTAGCATCATTAAGCTTTGCAGTAAGTGCTGTACAGTGCCATTCCATTTCAGGCAAGGGTGTTCAGCACTACTGTATTATGCTATTTCTTAGCATACACTTTACAGGAACCTTCATTCTTATTGCCCTTGTGCTTCTGAGTGTGTTTGTAAGATCTATTTGCTTTTAGATCAGAATGTTACAATTAAATGCACCTCTAATTAAAACTGCAGTTACTTAGCTCTGTTTCTGGGAAATGTTGCTGATCTGATTATGTTTTTCTCTGTCTTAAAAACTCTAGACTTAGTGTACGTCCCGTGTTGTTTCATGACTTGGGAATACAAGGGGGGGCAACACAAGAGAGGGGGCTGAAAAAAATTGTTTTAGCCCTTTGGAGATAAGGCCAAGAACACTGAATCATATGTTTTGGAGGAGAGCACTATAAAGCCTAAAAAAAGTTTGTTTCATTGTTTTTTTTAAGAAAAAATATTTTGCTTATGGTGAAGCTACATAGGTATACACTTCAGGATTTTGGAAAGCATTCTGTATTTGTGTAAATATTATTAGAAAAATAATATTTTGAGAAGGTGCCGTCCTATAATGAAGGTCTAGATAGCATATCTAGTTGCAAAAATTAAAGGGAGTTGAATGTTGAAGGACAATCCTCCCACCAACCCCAACTTAATGGGAACATGTCAAAAGCCAACTAATTCAAATCAAACTCCATCTCCTTTGTACTAATTAAAAAAGCTGTAGTGTTTGTGCGTGATTTTATTTTGTTTCGACAGAACTAGCTTTTAGCCACAAATAACAAACAGTTCTACATGCACAAACCCCCAATCAATTTTTGGTGCAGGTATGATACTTCTAATGTAAGTTGTCATTTTCTTCAGATGTGCATGTATTTTATTTGGCAAAACAAAGTCTACTGCTGAAAAGCAAACGAATATAGTTTGGCTCTGTACAGGCCACGAGTCACAGAGAGACCCCAGATACTCTTCAGATTTTGCTTTAACTGTTGACTTTGTTCCCTTTTTCCAAGCTGCTAAATGGAACTGAAGAGCTGTGTAGGCCCATCTGGATAAATGAAACAGATGCAGTCACCAGAAGAGATTTTCTAGGCCACTAAACCAAACTTATTATTATAATTTCTTTTTTTTTTTTAGTAAAATGTGTCTTAAGACACATCTTGATTACTTTCAATTTAGTATTACCTATTTTAGTAATGATTTAAGTCTGGGTTTGCTAGGTTCTGCCTACCGTTAACAATATGGTACAGTGCTATGTATTTCTGCCAAAAGCAACACCTTCCAGAAAGCTCTCAGCATGTCATAAAGTAAATATAAACAGTCTTACAATGATATATTATTAATGTACATATTTCTTGAGAAAGCCAAAAATGAGAGCTGGAACATCTGTGCAGTTTTATTTTTGCAGTTTGTGATTCTGCCTCTGTTCTTATCACTGCATCTATATATGCTTTAATTTCCTACTCAAGTGTGTGTGAAAGATTTCAGGCTTTCAGGTCTTAAAAGGTAATCTTAAAAACATCCTTACAAGTTTGTCTTTGAGTAAAGACTGAGCCTGAGTATTTCAGCTCAAAAATGACTCCTTTCAGAACAATTTAAATGCAAATACTACAGGTTTGCATCCTTAACTGCAGTAATCAATGTGAAAAGCTATACAAACTTTTAATTCAGTTTATTACTATGGAAATGGTGAAGTGACCAGCCAGAAATCCATGATGATTTTGGGGAGGCAGGTACAGAAGGATTTACTCTTTCAAAGCTGGGGAGGTTGAAGTAGAGGGGACAACAGCACAGCAAGCATTCAAGTGTTCTTGTTTCAATAACTTTATTCTTAGCAAGTAATCTGGTCCTCCACTATATACTTAACTGCGAAAGTGTTAAGTGTCTGCTGTGCTGGACTCTCTACTAGTGTTTTTACTACCAGACATTCCTACTGATGACAATGGCGAAGATTTCGACTTCCCTATGACTTCTTGTAGTGGTGCCCTGGACATAAATCTTTTCTGTTTTCTTTGCTTATTTTAGCAGAGATTTGTATAACAGATAAATGTTTATCTTGGAAGAAGAAAAGAAGAAAAAAAAGTTATTCTTATTAGGTGATGTCAGATTTTCCTTCCATAGTTCATGGATATGTTACCCATAGCAGAGAAGTTGTAGTTTCTCACACAACTGTTGCAGTGTTTCCTTTCTTAAGTACTAAGGTCAGTGGTTGTTCGTTACAGTTGGCTATGCTATGCTAGTGACCTTCTGCTTTAAACTGCATGCTGTAGTGTTTTCAAGTGGTAAGGCACGAAGAGGCCTGTATCATTTCATTCTGTAGGCTTCACTGTCCTTTAATTTTCAACATCTTTCTAGTTTAGTAGTAAATACGGGCTTTAGAATGAAGCTAAAATTACAGCAGTATTGAAGTAGAGAATATGCTATATTTATGTAAGCAAAGTTCATGGTTGAAGTTATCTGCCCTTACCTATATGTCTTGCTTTCTAAAGAGATTTTTAAAATTTTATTTCACATCTGCAGTATTGAGAGCAATGGCCCGCTCAACAAGGGTCATGAAAATCTCTACCTAGCCATAAATATTCTTAAAATTTATGACTGCATGTGGGGAAAAGACAAATTTTTTTTTTTCTAATTTCTACTTAAGATGAGGGGGATTCTTACTTAAGATAAGGGAACTGGAGGCCAAGTAGAACCAGAAACCTTACATTTTAACTTTTAACTACCTGTAATACTGACTTGATACTGATACATATGTATATCTGTGTGTGTAGGTATGTATGCCTACATAAGTCTTGTTCAATGATCTGTATGCTGTAATGCTAACAGTATGCTCTATCATGCTTTGGGCTTACCAAGCCCAGCATTTTCATTAGCTTTTCCTGCTCCATCTAAATGTTTTGGAGCAGCTGGTGGAGCAGTGGAGAGATGGCTGGCTCATGATGCATGTTAGCTGAGGTCTCTATAAATCCTGGGTTGCCTCAGGATTTGTTGGTGGTGTCATGAGGATGACTGTCCGCTACCTCTCCGCAGCTGGGGTCTGAAGGTGCTGCACACACACATGCGCTTGTGCATTGATACAGAAACTGGGGAGCAACTGATCTTGTGCCTGAGGACTCAGGTTGTAAATAGAGCTCCAATGACCAGCTGACTGTTTTTAATACTGAGCTCTGCGTGTGATGTAGGTTGGAATTAGTATGCCAAGATGTTCTTCTTTCCTCAGTTTTTATGTAATTTGGCTAAGGCAATGGGCAGTGAAAGAGTGTGAAGCTCTAGTCCACAGTGTGCTATTTGTTGTTATTTAAGACATAGCTGTAACTTCAACAGTCCTGCAAAGCTTGCGTAAATTTCTTTTAATTTGATGCCTTGAGCTAATTTGAGTTTTCATGCTGCCACTTCACTGAAAACATGAGACTCTTCTGCAGGAGACAAATGTTTCTCTCTTGCCTCTTTACCTCGGACAAGCTGCTATGAGCATGCTGAGGCTGGGACTCGTCTCACCTAGACTGGGACACCTAAGTGTTGGCCACCCCAGCCTAAGCTGATTATTGGAGAGTGCAAGGAGAGGAGGAGATACCTGCAGAGGGCAGTTCACCATGGCTGTCTTAAATTCTGGTTTCACAGGAAGGTGCCTTGCTTTCTGGAAAACCAGTCTCCTGCCATTGGCTGTAAAGGGAGCTGAGGCTGAGTAGATGTAAATGACAGATGGTAGCTAAATTGACTTAGGTGAGTGAATTTTAGATGCCTTAAGTTAGGTGTGATGCGTCCTAGTCTAAATGGTTTGCAGAAGCTCAGTGAGCCAAAGGGACTGACTCAGTAGAGCCAAAAGAAACACATAAAAACTCATGGTTCTTAAACTCTTTCATATACAGATGGTTATCAGCCTAGCTTTGCTACTGAGTTTGAAGGTTGTTTAAATAAACACTGAAAGGAGTGAATTTAAAGGGCAAGCACTGAAATATAATCGTGACCCAAAATGAAGTTATGTATGTGTACTGTGTTCGAGACAATGTGAAAGCTTTCATGGGACTGGGAATTACACCTGTGTTTTAACAGTAGACGTTAACCATCAGTTGACATGCATGAAAGAATAAAAAATGGTGATGCAAAGTGATAATTGCTGTAATAAATAGGCAAGGTAATATATTAAATTCTGTGATTTAGACATATCTTACATTGAGTCTTAAATTTAAAAAGTATTAAAATAGAGCTCTTTAGTCATGTTAACATATGCAGAAAAACAGCACGCCCCCCCAAGCATTAAAAATTCCAGCCTTGTTTTTTTTTCGATCAGATGAAACCATTATTTGAATCCACTTCCCTGGTTAGAATGTTCTTTTCTTTTTCTCAGACTTCTCTGATTTACAATTACTGTAATAGTGCAATTTTTAGCAAGTGTGGCACTTGATAAATAGCAGACTGAAAAATAGGCTATACATATAGTTTCATACTGGAAATAAAAATGTTAATCTTGCTCTCTTCTTTAGCAGCAATTCTGACAGATTTCTGGGAGGCCTTCTAGTATCAGATGCAGCATGATAACATGATACTTTTTACTGTCTCAGTACTCTCAAAGTACAGTAGAAGCAATGACAATTTCTTACTGTAAATAAGAGTGGGGAAAAAATAGAGTTTAGCCGATGATCATGAAATCAGTATTTGAGAATTTGTATTTTCAGCTGTGATAAACCTACTTTCAACATTTGTTTGTTTGAGAAAATGTACTTTTTTCATATAATATGGAACTGTTAATTCCACTGTATAAACAAGTAAACAAACATGGCAAGATTTTGTTGATGTTTGTTTTTTGCCCTTTTTCTTAATTGGGAGTAGAGTGAAGCATACATTTATCCTATGTCATGTAAAATTATATATATGGAAGAACAAAAAATTAGTATACAAATATAAATTTGTGGTTTATAATGTTTAAGTTTGTGCTTGTGCATAATTTTGTGTGCTGCAACATTTGCTGGTGAAAGTTAGAGTAGAAACAGTTGAAAGATACTCTTGCTCTTTCAATATTCTTGGTGATAATTTTCCATTTCACTGGCTCATTTATGATAGCTGTGAATTTGTTCAGGGGAAGAAGCAGGAAATAAAAATCGGACTGTCCCTGAATGTTACGTTGTGACATGTACATAAGCTTAGAAGATATTTTTGCACCTGCTTAATAACATATTTTTGGGATTCACAGTTCACTGCAGCCTTCTATCATTGCATCTGATTAAAATCTATGAAGAATTACCTGCTGGCATGAGAACCTGGTGGTAGAAAACCATTTTCCCATGCATCTGAAGATTCCTTAATTTTTCTTGGTTAGCAGTTGCTGCAATATACAAATGTGCTAGTTGAATCTGACAGCTTTTCCATGAACTGTTCAGCTCCACAGTAAGACTATGAAGGGCTCAAGATAAGTGATTAAAAATTAAGTGTCCTGCAAGTGCGGTAAAGAGAAATTCTTTTAGGGACCCATATATTTTTACTATTTCAAAAGACAGGCTTAGCACAGAATGCATCAGGACCTACTTAATGTTCTGTTAATACCTGCACAAAGTCTTTAATAACCAAATCTTCTACTGCAGTATGCTTTGATTTCTTATGCAGCATTTGTCAATGCAACATATATTGCGCTGAGTATTTCAGTCTCTTTATACTAATATTATTTTTCAGTCTATGAAAAAGAAAGCAAATGGAATGACAAGACAATTGCTATAAAATTTATAGTATATTTTTCTCTGG
This sequence comes from Chelictinia riocourii, assembly GCA_026930925.1. Lineage (NCBI taxonomy): Eukaryota > Metazoa > Chordata > Aves > Accipitriformes > Accipitridae > Chelictinia > Chelictinia riocourii. Next base: position 9,470,519 of record JANZLP010000041.1, on the reverse strand, counting down.
AGGAGGCATTCTTTGATATTTTGAAGTACTGATTGAATAGTAGCAAGCTGCAGCACTTGGTAAAGTACAGAGGAGTATCCCATGCTCACTAAAACCCATGATACGTGGCTGCTTGACGATCTTGACCTAAATTCTGCAGCAGAAATCTGACCGTTGGCAGAGCCTGAGTGGCAGCTTCAGTGTAAAATACAAAATTCTGTGTTTCATATGTTCTGAGGAGGAAATAATGCAATCAGGATAAGAACTGTTCAAGTGTTTTGATAGTCACTGTAAAGATGCTTGTTTTGAGATGTGTCTGTATTTCAGGATGCCACAGATCCTCCCTCCTGCCCCATTCCCCATTCAACACCAGTTTAGGAGTTGCCAAGAAGGTAACATATTAGTTCCAGAAACAGCAAGCACAGGGACCAGCTAGAACACTTGACTCTTGGCAAAATATTTCGGGATTATTGTAGCACCTTGCCTAGATGCATCTACTACATTTAGGAAAGACTTCTGTCACTTTACACCCTCTATGTGTGTTCTTTTTAAATTATACAAAGTAAATGACACAGTTTAGGGGGTGCTTCTGGGGGGCAGCTCTTGCCAAGTTAGCCCTGTGATCATGGTATGTCTTGTGATGTGTCAAATGAAATGAAGATTTGTTAGTTAATGGCATTATACTTTTCCTAGGATGACATATCAGGGCAATTTTATGGGTTACATAACAATGGTTTGAAACTTAATTTTAAAACAAAAATATTTTTCAAGTTTTCTTTTATCACAGAAGTGAAGTATAAGTAGAGCTGGCAAGTTAAATAAAATGCACAATTACTGTTGTGTAGAACATTTTTCCCATGAAGTACAATCTTAACAGTGTGGTTTGTCATACTGTGACTTCATTAAAGTTTCAGAATAAATATGGCTTAACTACTATGTTTCTAAATTGGGGTTAAGTTAACAAGAATTGTCAATGCAATCTGTGGTTCCTTGCTTGAGGAATGTTTTCCTCGTAGCACTTGTTTCGTAAAGCTGAGTACTGTTGCTAGGACTGAAAATGTCTAGCAACAAAAAAATGACCCTCTCAACCTTCCCAGGATTAGCTGAGGCTTTACATCCTTGGTTATCCCACTGCTGCTGCTTTGACTGGCAGCTGGTAGTGCGGGTAGGACACCCTCCCGCAAAATAGAAATTATTTTATTTTTGTCACAAAATATGCGTATAAACTGGAGCGTGCTAGGTATAATGATCTGTTCTTAAATGTGGTGAAGATCAGGCAGCTTCTCATCTTCTGTTTGGTATTTTGACTTTCTTGTGGTGTTAGTACACTGAAGTCGGGTACTGCAGCTTAATGGGAAAGGACCTTGAACTTAAGTAGTCACTTAGTTACATTTAACTACTTGTCATTTAAAAAGAACAGAGAGAAAAGAATGAAGCAACTATGGATGGTGCTGGACAAGTGACCTTTTGCTGTACTCCAGACAATACAGTCCAGCAATGCTTTCCAAATTTTAAAAATTAAGTATGGGTGTATTTTTAGCAACTGCTATTTTCAATTTGTATAAGCAGAAAGCAGAGTTTCTTAATCCACAAAACGCCGTTCTAGCTGCTGAAGGCTCCTTTTTACACACAAAATCAAAGTCAATACACAACACCCAGCAGCCTGAAAAAAACCTGGGAGCCACTTGGCACCAGGTGCTGCAATTGCTGGAATAATCTATAGAAAGGCCAAGAATTCAAGGGACATGGGACAAAATTGCTGGTGCCTAACGATGCCGCCCCAGTGATCCATGGCCACTTTATCTCTTTCCTACAGGCAGGGTCACAGAGTGTATCACGACGGCAACAACCTTCTGTCATCCCAAACTGCCAGCCTCCCACCCGGAGGGAAATCCCCATTTACATCCCTAGGAAGAGTGCCAGTATGTGCCCGCCTGCCCAGCCCCACACCCCGCAGCAACATGTCACGCAGCATTTTGGAGGCGAAGGGTCGTGCCCTCCTGCCAAATCTTAGCAGAAACACCCCACAGCGTCACTCTGCCGGCTCACACCGCGAGGTGGCTGCTGGGTGTCAGAAAGGTGTTGCTGATGCACCTTCCGAAAGAATGACGGCAGTTCTCTCCGGTCTCAAGCAATGTATATGGGGAAGGAAATCAGGAAAATACCGCTTTTCAAAAAGTATTGAAAACAAACCATCAATGTGCTGCAAAAATACACGCAGCAGTAACACCTGTCCATACGCACAAACCAAGGAAACCCACCACAACCAACCGTAGCTTTACCAGAACACATACACACAGAGACAGAAAAAAGTCAGACGGGAAAGCGTCATTTCAGATCCAGAGCCCTTCCGGAATCAGTGGTAGAGAAAGTTTAAAACCGAGAAAGTCATTTTGACAGCATAATTTACATCATAAAGTTTAATTTTTAAAAACTGTCACGTGAAATGAAATAGATTAATGCCAAGCTCAGCTATTTTTCAAATCAGTGCGGTTAATAAGGGAGAAGAACATAGAGAGAAATCAAAACCAATTACTTTCAGGGTCTTTTTTTCCCCCCTGTGAATAACAGTAGGTATATGAGACAGACTGCAAGGTGAGACCGGCCTTACGGCCAGGCAGATCAAAAAGCTGGTTTGAGTACTGCCCTGATTTACCTGGTGCGCAGGGGGCTCACCACCTCTGCGCTTCCCACCCATAACGCAGTTGTCGGTCCTGTGCTGTTTCAGCAGACTTGCCTGTTGGTCCAGCAGATCTCCAGCACCAAACAGCCACCCAGCGGGAGAGCCGTACCGGGTGCTGATCCGAACACCCGGCGTTGCCCCAAGCAGAGTTTGTCTCCGAATGACAGCGGGCTGCCCGCGCCGCCGGGGCACGGATCACACCCCCGGAGCACCCAGGGACGTCGCGTGGGTGCGGACCACCGCGGCCCGTCCTGCAGCTCCGGAGGGGAAGATACACTGCATCTACCCCAGCTGTGCTGGGCTGGAGGGGGTAAAAACTCTTCTCCCCACCAGATTTCCGCCAGCAAATGCTGCAGACACAGGAATGAGACGGTCTTGGGGACCTGCCGATCCTGCCAAAATGTCTGCGGAGCTGCCGGCAAGCCATGCGCATCAAGCCCCATCCCAGCCTATCGGAGACACTGCCTTTTCCCCGGCCTCAACTCAAAGAAGCAGGGGATGTCTTGCAGTGGGGGGTGAAAGGAAAACACTGACTAAGCCTTAGCTTTTGTGGATCTTTTCCTTCTTCTAAAATGTTATGTTTCAAATAGTTTTCTGTAAAAGTTTATTTACCGTTTTTGCCAATCTAAAGACAGGTGTTTTAAAAAAAACAATTAAACAGTTCATCTGTTGCATTCACTCTACTTTCCTAAGTCTTTACCACTGAAAAAACCCAGAGTCACCGGGTGCCTAACCCTACTCAGGCCACTTGGTGTTTCCCTCGTGTCTTTAGAGGGAACAAAACTCCATCCTCACCCCAAAGCCCTGCTTCTGCTAAACCCGAGAGCACTTCCCCTGCCTTTCACCCACGTGTTCTGGGGGAGCTCTTTTGGTTTCCTGCATGCTATCAACTGACACCGAAAAGAAAGCAAGTACAAAAGAGTTTTTAAAGACTGCCCAACTTAAAAACCTGTACATGAAATACAGATATAAAGCCAGGGAAAGCAATGTGCTGTGATTAGTAAATCATGGAACAGTTGGAATACTTCTTGCTATCTACATTATGCAAACGTGCAACACAGGTATTACCAATAACTATTGCTGACATGTGTGTACACACGCTCCCAAGTACCACAAGCCTGTCTGCTCACTGCTAATTAACGAACGACAACACCTCTCCGCGCCTGGGTGCCAAAGGCTTTCATCAGAATCCAAACCCATTGCTGGAACTTCAGAGCAATTCTGATAACAGATCTACTTAAATTTCACGATCCTTTCAAGTACGTTTGAAGTAACGCTTGCCTGGAAATAAAGCCAGTCGGCTTGCACACAAATTGTCAGAGAGCCGCGTTGCGTAAGCAGGGCCGGGAGGCACCTCGCAGCCCAGCCCCGGTGGCATGGCCGCCCTGGGAAATGGGAACCGAGCACCTCCGGAGAGCTGCGCCCGCCAGCACAGGGCCGCCCCGCACCTCGCGTCCCGCAACAGGGATCAGCCCCGACAAACCCCAAAAGCAGCACAGCTCTAAAACTTTACACCTTAAAGCTCCAAATGAGTGTTTTTATAAAGCCATTTAATTTATCTTTAGGATGTATCTGAACAAGTGATGACTAAAGTTAACTGGAAGGGAAGAAAATGGGCAAATTATTGAATACGAGCTTATATTTTATTTTATTTCCTGCATCAGGAAATCAGGCTAAGCAGAGTAAAATGCTTAGTTTAAGATTTTAGTTCCTCAAAGATTGCTACAAAAAAACCCTGTATAGATGGCGTGTAAATTTCCAGTTTTCAAATTAATCAGTTCAGTCAGGATGTGGGTCCTAGCCCTTTCTGGATGACTAGAGGACTCCCTGGTGTCTGTATGAGTGATGCCATTACAAAGCAGTCCCTTGCTTTGCCTGTCTTTGTTCCTAGCCCAGGAAAGCAATGAAGCACACAGCCCTTCAATCTCTGCTCTCATCCTTGTCACGCAGCAGCTAAAGCTCTGCCTTTTATTACATAAATCAATAATCCAACTGCAATTGTTAGTCTTGTTAGTAATCCTTCCACTACACAGAAAGAATGTCTAACCTAACACACTGGCAGCAGGAACAGTCCTGCGTCACGCAGTCAGATATTTACTTTAAAAGTGCTTAGGCGTTGACTGTCTCTTGCTGAAAGAGTCCCAAATTTAGCTTTGAGATCTTCATCCGTCTCTGCTTTTTTAGTTCCCTGTTGTTTTTTCACAGTAGCGTTGCCATCAGAGGGTGCTTTTACTTCGCTGTCTGTCATCTTATTTTTCCTTTTACTAGTGCAAGAATATACCAAGGATCCCATGTGCAATTTGCTAAAATAATCAGTGACAGATTTTGTTTCCATGGTCTCTGGCTCCATTTCCATGTTATCCGAATGAAGAATCTGCTTTGAAGGCACAACTTTTGACTGTAGCTCTGCAGCCTGACGACCAGCCAAAGGCTGTGAGGGCTTCGTGCCTGGCCCTCCAGCCGGATTCTTAGCGATGGGAAATTCAGTCTGCTCTTCCACAAGGGGTTGGTAGCCTTCACTTGTGGTCAAAAACATACGTGCAGTGTTTTCCGACTGTTTCTGTGCTGCGGCTAGTTCAGAGCTTTCAGTCATTTCAGAGGAATTTGTTTCATTGCCAGAATCTGAAGATGACTCAGGGCTATATGCTCGCAGGATAGCTACACCTGCAAGCCACAAAAAATAAGAGTCAATTAAATGACAGCAGCTGAAGCACCTGGATAAGTGACAAAGGGGGTGTGTTAGAGACAAGAGTACGCTTTGTAAGAATACTTTGACTTTATTGCACAGTTCCCGGGACAGGCAGTTTAATAACAAAATGGTAGATCCATTAAATAATATGGAATATGATGTATGAAAAACGATGGCCAAAAAAGAAAAAAAAAAAAAAGGGAAAACCAAAAAAAAAAAACCAACCCTCATGAGATGGAGTATTTCCATAGCTAAATAGATGAGATGGAATGATTTTCAATGAATAAATGTAACTATGGTGAAAGAACCTGAGTTGTCATTCGTCTGCTGTTCCTCTGAAGCAGCCAAAGCTTCTAGTGCTTGAAGTGTAGAGACTACAGCGTCATCTAGCCCCTTCTCACACTTCCCCTCTGTATTCGTAGGGACAGCATCGATAAGCGACACTGGAATGTCATCATTGCCTAGGTTACTGGCTTGCTCCTTGGTGTCTCTAGGCTGCGTTGCTTGGTTCTGAGAGTCTTCCTCATCTGAACTGTCCCTGAAGCCAGGTGGAGGAGCAGCAATGGCCATGTTTAAGGTATGCAATAGGAAATCATCTTCATTATCGTCACCTTCCGGAGGTGGAAGTGAAGTCAAATCAATAATGTCATCACTAGAACCAGAAAGGCTGAGAAGAGCAGGCCTATTGATTTCTCCTACCATGATGTCTTCTTCGCAGCTTACTTCATCTTCATCTTCAGCATCGTCTGTGTTTTCTGCATAACAAATATCATGCAGCAAAGGTTCCTCTATCCCTTCTGCGGCTCCAAATATTTTACCATCGTTTATAGTTGCGTAAACAGAATTTGTAGCAAACTGAAGGCTTTCAGCATCTGGTGACAACTCCAGGCCTTTCATGTCATTGGCATTATTAATATAAATGGCTCTTTGTTTCTCTAGTACTTCTGGACTTTCATCCAAAAGCCTTTCATAGCCAAGAGTCTGGGGATTGATACCATCCAAGTTGTGATCTCCAAATATAAAAGAAACTTTTGCTCCCCTGGGGGAATCCTGTGCTTTCTTGCCAGATTCCAAACCTGAGAGTGACAGCAGTGAAGGCTGATTAAAATTTCTGCTTTCTTCTGCTTCAGTGGGGTCACTTGGCTTGGCCAGATGCTGATCAAATCCACCTGAATTATAAGTATTTTCTATGTACAGATGTCTGTGTTCTTTTTGACATAACAGACTTTCAGAAACATCTACAGTCTTCTGTTTTGGATCAGCAAAGGACATTTGAGCCTCCTGATCTCCTTCAGCCAGGAAAGTGGTAGTTTTTGGTATACAGTTCCACTCAGAAGCAAGTAGATTATGCTTCCCTCTATTTTCAGTTCCTATAGCACGGTGAAATAAAATCAACATTGTGAAATCAAAGAGCAAAGTCATGTAATTTTTAAACAATAACTTGTTAATGCTGAGCCATGAAACACTTCAGAAAAGCACTTTCAAATTCACCTCTGCTCTAAGTTAAATATCTGTTGATTTAATGACCTAAAGTTTAACTGGTACTTTTGTACTTCAGCACAAAAATAAACCCCAGCTAGGTACAAATGCTATTGCAGGAATAGTAACCCAAACCCAAATCCCCAGCTGGTTTCTCCAATACCGTATG
>JANZLP010000041.1:9366094-9376493 GCA_026930925.1 Chelictinia riocourii | reverse complement strand
AGGGGAAGCTTGCATCAGTGTGTGGGGAGTTAGCAAGTAGAATAGAGCTGAACTCAGATTTTATGTTCTGTGAAATTTAAATATATGAGAGTTTGAAAAAAACAGGTGGACAGCACATAGAGAGCAGACACTGGACAAAGGTGGGGTATGGGACCATCAGAATGCAATGAACCCACTCAATGCTGGGACTTGCTAACTAGTATTATATTGGAAGAGGTAAACACAAAGGAGGGAGCTGGAAATTCAGATTATGCACTTAGGTTATTTAGTTGACATAGAAAAATACTGTTTCCAAGAATTTTTAATTTAAACATTTCTTTTGCTGCAGTCCTTGAATTAACAAGCCAGATGGATCTCCTACCTTGACCATCATCATTGCCTTCAGGTTTTCTTCAGGGGAGAGGGAGAGAAAACATTTTATCAGAAAAGATATTCTTTTCCTATGAATTCTCATGTACACAATTCTACTAAAGGTCCTTCAGCTGCTTGCTAAAGTCAGCAATGCATGTCAAACACAGTGTGCCCTGTAACAAACTCCACAAAGAGAAATGGCAATCACCCCTATTGATGCAGAAGAGGCAGGAGGGAAACATCACCTGCTAGATGGCTTGGGGATGCCCCTGTGTCAAGAGGTTGGGATGAGGAGGATGTCCACAGGTACCAGCAGGGTCTTTTGTAAATCATTTTATGCCGTGAGGGAGGTGTCACTGAGAAGTTACCTGCCAACAACCCATGTACATCTGTATCATAAAAACAGTGCAAAAGTTTGGCAGCCTGTTCAGAGGGCTTGGTAGATGTTTTGCATGACACGCACAGAGAACCAGCCAGGGAGCTTGCTGTCTACCGTGGCTAATGTGTCCATGTAACTCGAGCAGCATTCCTTGAGCACCATGTTTATACTAAAACCTGAACAGCTGGAGCAGCTGTGCAAAGTGCAGGCTGAGATCAATACTAGAGCCATCATTAAGTGAGTAATTAAGAAGCTGAATCTCTCCCCTCCCTATCACTTCGCCTACTTGTAACAGAATAGCTCCTCCACCATCTTCCCTGTGGGGAATGTCTACTTTATCATTAATTCTGTCACCTGTATTTTACAGGTAAAAATATTGCTGAAAAGACTGTCTTGCTACATCTGTGCAATAAACTGAAAGGAACTGAAAAGTGACACATATTAAGAAAATTATAAGTTAGTCAGAATGAAAACAGAAAGACCCTTTTCTGCCATTTGCCCATGATGTGCAGCACAGGCTGTATCATCCGCTGACAGCCCTGACAATCAAAGCCTTGAAATTCTAGAAAGAGAAAGCCCTCCCTCCTCCCCATGAATTATTTGGGCTTATTCCCAAGCTGGTTGCAGTTTCTTGGGATAAAAGTGAATTTTATTACTTTGATTTTCTTTCACTCAAGATTTATGCTGCATTTCTGAAGAGGAACATTTACTCGGGCATGATTTCAGAACCCCAAATCCTGCTGAGTTAGCTTGGCTGTTGTTGAGCACTTACCTGGCCTAGCAGATAAAGAATTCTATCTGATAGTATTTAAACACTGTGGGGCAAGCAGTCTGGAGGTTGATGATCTTCATATATTATTAATACTTTCTGGTATAACAGGGGCAATACTCCAGAAGCTCCCTCTGCATACCTTCTGTATAGATAAGTATATCATTTGCAGGGAAAATGGGTGAATATGGAGAGATTTAACAATACATAAGGGTGCAGAGGGTAGTGTGACATGCATCAAAGCTGCTCTTCACTGGAGGCCGCCTGCTTTCATCCCGCACAAGAAAGATTCAAGCTTCTAGAATATATTTTACACCAAATAGGTGACAGTACAAAGTACACCATTTTACCTCATCAGTGTATTGTGCACTTCTAATAGAAAAAGTCAGTAGCTTCTAGATTCATTTGTCCAAACTCTACCTTAGATCTGCCGTAAGGACTTAAAAGGTCAATATATTAAGAGGCAATCAAAACTAGAGAACACATTCATAAAACTACCTTCTTGAACTAATCCCTGAATAGGACTTTATCAGGAAGTTGACTCCTCTGTCCCAGATTGTCCAGAGATTGATGAGAATTTCTTTTTTCTTTTTCTTTCTCAAAAGGCCCCATTTTATTACAACATACCAGTATATCACTTCTCTTTATCTTTCAGTCTGCACAAGGTGGTGGTCATCGAACGCTACTCTATGGGCATGCAATCTTGCTGCGCCATTCCTACAGCGGCATGGTACGTAACAGAAGTTGATAGCAGCAATGATTTCTTTTTTGTATGAAAGTTATGTTTGAAAGTGTCCAGACTATTACCATTTACTGATATCTGGAGAATGATTCATATCAAAGAGCATTTTACCTGTGGTTAATGGAAAACTTTGTGAAGGGCCGATACTTGAAAATACAAAACCATGCTGGTTGTATCTGTGTAAGTGCTAAAACTAAGTCTGGCTCCGTAGTGACGAGTTCTGTTTGTCAGTTTGTTTTGAATTGGCGATTTCTCATTTCTTTTCCCTTGCATATTGCGTATTGCATAAGCTGCGACTGAATCCACAGCTGGCATCTGGCTGGCAACCTGAATGTATGTTGGAGACTGAGTGGAAAAGGAAATTCCTTCTTGCACATATTTTGGACAGAAGCCTTACTCTTCAATTCCCTGATGAGTTATTCCAAATGCCTTAACTACCAGTGAGACTTCATGGGGCTGAGATTCAATGCAACCAGCTCCTTTGTTTCCACGCTCAGTATTCCCGTCTCAGTGGAAAGATAACTTGGATAGATTGGGAGCTTATTTTAGAACATATATCTTTGTCAAGGCTCCTTGAGTGCCATTCATTTTATCAGGCATGTACGTTCTTGACAGTAACTAGTGGGGATAATATAGACCAGTTAATTCTGTGTTAGTAGGTCGATGGCTTTTTGTATTTCACTGGGTTATTCAATGTGAGCAGAACTAGTAACACATGCTTTTTTCTTTTGATAGTATCTATGCTGCCTCTCTACATCTCGATCTTCAATGGATAAGCTGGCATTTGATGTAGGATTGCAAGAGGACACAACAGGTAAACACTAGTTTAAAAGACTATGTAATGAAGAAGACTTTCAGTCTAAAAACCTAAATAGAGACCTATAAACACATATAAATCATGTACAAATTAGGACTATTTTAAGGACTAAAGAAACAAAGCAACATTTCCATGTTGTACACATTCAGTAGCTTATCTTTACATTTTCTAATAGATTACATAATTTCTATGAAATGTAAACATGCCTATTGATATTGAAATATGAATTTATAATATTGAATATAAGTAAAGGAATATTCCCAAGTTCTTGTTCCTGTAGAAGCCCTCTGCTGAAAATTTTTTAAACTTGTATTTCCTTAAATAAAATTCTATTAAAGTTTTAGAACTGCTGGTGACTGGGATTTATTTGTATTTTTAAGACTGATAGAGCTTCTTAAAATGCCATCAGTTTGTTGTAATTGTTTAATTAGAAATAATAACTTTTCTTGCTTTTAAAGCCTTGCTCTAGCTAAGAGTAGTAACATGAATAACAGCAACAACTGAACAGTTCGATGCTCAAAGAGATTTTTTTCTGAAAAGCACGCTTTTTGTTCAAAAAGTGTATCTGAAAGCAAGGTTTATCATAGAAACAGAATTTGTGACTTTAATACTTAGCATCTCTAATTCCCCAGAATATTTCTAAGAGTCAGTAGAAGTGGAAGAACATAATGGAATTCAGATTGATGAGATCTTTCAAATATTATTTTAAGCGATATTGTAGATGCTTATTTTTATTGTCCTCAGTGATGGGTTGCCCCACTTCTTTGTCCTAATTCTCAGTGGAATATTCTTCGATGTCTTTCCCAGAGCCTGGAACGAAGGTGACTGGGGAATAAGCAGCCTGGACCAGGTTGCTTAGTGAACACAGAGAGCTGCCTCCTTTCTCAGCTCTGGAATCACTGTTCCAGAGGTCTTGCTGTCTTCTGCCTATATGTATTATTTCCAACTGAGTTTCTGACAAGGTGGTGCAGGAATGATAGTAGTTATTGAAAACACACGGACACGTGGCTTACCAAATTGAAAACTGGGTCAGAACTTTAGGACTGAGATAAATGTGAAAGTAATGGCAATAAAGTTGGGCATTTTGTTTCTAATTTCTTTCTGTGCTGTTACTCATTAATGATATAGGTGAGGCATGCTGGTGGACCATCCATCCTGTTTCCAAGCAACGATCAGAAGGAGAAAAAGTGCGTGTTGGAGATGATCTTATTTTAGTCAGTGTCTCTTCAGAAAGATATTTGGTAAGTTCTATAAGTGTATCTGTACAGTGCTTCCTCTACAGAAAAAAAATGTTAATAAAAGGGTTATACTAAAGCCTGGTTTACATTTCCACCTCCACAGAAGTATAGCTTAAGGTATTTTAACTGGTACTTTATACTGTTTTGCAAAGACAATGAAGGTCTGGAAAATGTGACATGGAGATGTGACTACTCTAATTTGTGTTCATTTCAGTAATGGATTAGCAGTTGAAAAATTTACTAATAAAATAATAAAAAAAAAAAACACAGAGAAAAGAATTCTGTCCAAATTGCATAATTGAGGTGTTTAGAGTCCCTGTCAGTGTTCAGAGGTTAACAGCATAATTATACATAAATTATAGGTTTATACCAAAATTTTAGAATGTTTAACTTGGGTACATAGCATTTTGTGGGCTTCAAAAGGTCCATATTTTCTTAGGATTATGTACACTGTAATATGTACAGCTACTGACATATCATAATTAAATGTAATCAAAATACTTAATAATTCAATATAACTGAAATATTTTAAAAAATTCTGTGTGAGCTGCTTTTTATCACTGGTTTAAATAACTTTGTTTCTCATCAAAGTATTTCCCATTTGTTCTGTAATGAAACACTTCAACACTTTAATTTCTTTTTGTATTCTTGGTGTTGCAAACACCTGAACTATTCTATCTGGAAAAAAAACCTAGATGAAAATAAGAAGAAAATAAAAAGGTAGGAAGAAAATCAATCTGCTGGATCCGTAAAATCAGCCCCAGTGATTCGGCAAATGTAGCTCAAAGTAAAAGCGGGATCTTTAAAGGGAAGCGTTTTTAGCTTTGTCAAGAGGACTATCTCAAATCTGCATAGAACATTAAAGTTTATTGTATATTATTTGCTTGGTTTATTTTATGCTATGAAAAATTTCTGACTTTTTTTACAGTGTTTAGAAAAAGTGTTTTTTCTTTTTGTTAAAATTGAAAATGTTCTGTCTTCTTTTGGAAATATAGAAAAATGAGAATATAGTTATTAGAATATAATTGTAACTTCATATTAGAAGCTCAGTAACTCATTCAATGAGTTATTTTTTGTAAGTAGACATTCTGACAACTTTCCAATCATCTTTACATTTTAAAATTATTTTTAGTAACTACTTTTATAAGAAATGTAGTTAGACTAACTGGAAAAGCAACTTATTGTGGACAAAATCAACGAGAAATCTAATTAATGAAAAGTTTTTATTTAAAGACATCGAACTTCTTTGAAATTAATTGAATTGCTGAATTGGGTTGCTGAAGTTGAATTTTGCTCCAGATTGTGTCTCTGTATAGGTATATGCCTGAACGCATACTTTCTGCCCTCTAATTAGTAAATGGGCTCAGCCTTTTATATTATTTAGGGTTTGTGCCTCAACTGTTGATTCTCAAGGCTGTCAAATGTACTTTTATACAGCAAGAGACATGATCTACTGCAGAGACTGATTTCCCTCAACAAGTGGTGTTAATGTGTATACTGCCTCTTCCATACAAAATATCAATATACTAAAAATAAATTATATTTTTAGTGTAGAGAGAAATGACACAAATCTATGTTCTTGATATTTTAATCTCTGTATTATATCTTAAAATGGTTTAGAGCTAGATTTGAATGAATATTTGTTAAACCTATTTCAGTGATACAGCTCTGGTTTGATAGTAAGAAAGAACAAGGATTCAGCAAAATAATTTTGCTCTTATATGCACTCACCCCCACATTTTTATGAACAGATGTTTTTCCAGACTAAATTAAGAGCTGGTGAACTACATAGCTTCACAATCATAAAAATATTTGTGGTTTTGCTACCTACTCAGTAGTTATTAGCACTGTAAATAAAGCAGTGATACTTTGATGAAAATTATAACAGTTCATAAAGACTGAATTAGCCAGTTACCAGTGAGTGGATATTTTTCATGAAAGCTGTCTCTCCATCTTAAAATGTCTTAATCCATTAGGCCATCTACAAAATAACTTCAGAGGTTGTAACTGAAAATAATCGGAGTATTTTCATTTTGAGTAGAGTGTCATGCTATAGCCCCGATTTTCTACAACACTTAAAGGAATGCAGCAACTGATACCTTTTACAATAGTTAGGACTGTGGAGAGATGAAGTTATTTTTATGAATCCACTTGGATAGTGAGACCAAATTGGGTCTAACGAATCCAGTCAAGTAACACTTATTCTAACGGTGAGGAGTTCCTCAGATGGATCCCTTGACAGAGAATGCTGTTCAGCAGGATGCTGAGGGTTAGGTTTATGTACATTGTGTACTTATGGTTAAAACCTTAGGAAAAAGTAAGTTTTCTGTCAAATGTTCTATGTCAATACCCTGTTAGGAGTAGGGTTGGAATGTTACCTTTCTATCTTGTAATATTGCTCTATGTTTTCAAGCAACTTGCTAATTCTCTTCAAATTAAGACAAATAGATTAACAATCCTGGGGCAGATGTGCATGTTAAAATAACATGAATACAGTTCATTCACAGGGCATGGCTTTTTCAAAATGTAGTCAGATCTTAGTTTTATTTGTATAATACGAGGGGAGAGCAGAACTATGTCAGCTTCCAGAGTTAGTCTTCCAGTTGTCTGAGTGCACCTTAATTACTTTTTTTTTTCCCCATTGACTTTGTGACTTTACGATCTCAATGTAGTCAGTAGATTACTGTTTAGTCCTAACTCGGTTGGCAACCAGGATTAAGTATTAAGAAAATGTCAGGACTTTCCTATAGTTCTTCTTCCCCACTTGCCATCAAAAATGGTTTTTGGAGCAATTGACTTTATTTTTTTGCCCTGAAGAGTCATCTTTTTAATTGCAGTGAACAAGCACTAAGCTGATAGGAAGATTTGTGTTAAAATAGTAAGCTAAAGGCCCAGAGATGTGAATTTTGGCTGTCTGTTGACTCACAATGATGTCCCTGGGCAAGTCATTCAGTTGCTCTGACTCATTATCCCTACCTATACAATAAGATTTTGGATGCTTATTTTTCTGTGTAGAATTTCTGAGGAAAAGCACTTACATAAGTGCGAGCTGTGCAGCTGCCAGATCCTTCAGAGAGGGAACTTGGCTCTGCTGAACTTTGTTAGCATAGAGCAAAAAGGTGTTCTATTATAAATATTGCCACCTATTAAATTCAAGCCAGAGATGCTCTGTTTCCTTTCGTGAGGCAGTGCAGCCCTATGAACAGATGTAATATTTCCAGCATGTTTCCCCATCTTGTACACAGTAGTATGTACCCCTGCACTGAGGTTTGCCTATGCCTCTTGTTAATTATATACCATGATTACTTTCAAAAATGATTACAGGGTTTTGTAGTTGAACAATGCTTAAGAAAGGGAACGATCAACTATTTACAGGGTTTTTTTTTTTGTATACAGCTATAGGAAAAATCCTGGCAGCAGGGTTCACACAGGTAGTCCTGCTCAGCTCCAGGGATGCAATGGAAAAATGCTTCTCTCCCTGGAGAGGAACTCGTATCAGCAGAAGGGCGAGCAAGCAGTAAGTGATAATGAATCAGTTAAAGTGCATTTGAGAAGATCAATAGATGTGGGTTATGACACGTGTAGCCGTTCATTTCTGAGTGTCTTTTAACACAGCTGCATGTTATCATGTTAGCCTAAAACCTGATTATTATGCATTTAACAGAGTATTAATTTTTCAGCATACTCCATTCGGTTTGGGCAGATTCCTTTAACTACTGCATTACATGGGCAAACATTGGGGTAAACCAGCCTGGATTTAGGGAACCAGAAAAATTACAGTGATGCCAGCCAGAGGACCAAGTGGTCACAGAATTATTTGGAACAAGTGACCCACGTGCTGGTGGAATAAATCATGTGTCAGGGCCCAAAATAGGGCCTAATGATGTTTTCTTGTTTGCTTCATTCCTTTTCTTGCTCATCTTTTGGAGAATAATCCAAAGCCTGAAGCACCTGAAGCTCTTGCTAATTGGACAAGGCCTTATGTGTCACTTAGATTTACTCATTCTACATATACCCCCTCATGATATAATTAACAGTGGTGGAACTGTTAGATAATTAAATTTAGTTTTACGCAGAGGTCAAATGACCTGGATAGTTTATATGTGAGCTGACACCCTTCAACGAATAAATCAAAAATACTGACCCTGACATTAGCCCCCCGCTGCCAACTGCAGAGCTTGGGTTCATCAAGGTGCTCATTGCTCACCGGGGCTGATCGAGGTTGGGGACTGCCGCTCTGAAGGAAAAAATGACATTTTCACATTTCTCCACTTTCTGAATGAGGATGAAATGGCAAAAACAATGACTTGCCACAGAACGGTCCCAGCTTCTGCGGCAGCAGAAATGCCAGGTATGGAGCCGATGAGAGAGGCGGGGAGCTAGGCAAGGAGGGGCTGTGCTCTTCATCCATGGCTCTTGCTTCATGGATGTGGCAGCTTAACGCCTTCATTTGGCTCAGCAGCACCCTGCCCGTGCTGCCGCTCACGTATAGCCATGCCAGCACTGCAACGCAGCCAGGCTGGCTGGAGCACAGGGCACCGTGCGGCGAGAGGGACTGCAGTGAGACACAACGGGGTCCAGCTGCCATTCCCAGGGGGGACCGGCCAGGTGGAAACACAATTTCATGCTGAAATGACTCCAGCAAAATATTTTGGGCCAATTCAGCTGAGTACTCTGTTTTGAGTCACAGTGACTCCAAATGCAAGACTTTGTTCAGATGCTCCTGGCAGAAAACCAGTGTACAGACACAGATATACACCTTCTTGTAAAAAAAAGAAAAAGGTAACATCTCAGAACTTAATTTTCCATAGAAAAAGCTTCCTGCAGAAAATAACTGCCCAGCTTCTAGCTCCTCCTGCAGCCTGGGTGGGCACCAGTACAGCCCACACAGCAGCCCCAGCATCTCAGGAGGTCACCGGGCGCACACCTCTTCACCGAGGTTACTCCTGTCCCCCTGAGCAGCCTGGAAACAGCAGTCCTCACTGGGATTTTCCTTTTACCTCCTGCTATTATTTTATGCATTTCTTATGTCAGTGGTAACAGAAGGGTCCTCTACATTTTTAATGCCTTGTTAGACAGTAGACAGATCATAAATAAATCCCAGTTTAGCTTGGGACTTTGCATTCATGCTGAGGATCAGGGGATCTGTCTATTTGCAGGACTGGGTATATATATATATATATATATAAAAATATATATAAACTTTTTTTTTTAATCCTTACGTATTTCACAAGTAATCCTGTGTATTCTTGGATGGAAAGCATATTAGAGCCAAGCCAGCATCCTCTCATCCTGTTTGTTCTTCCCTTCTCTCCCCGAGAACAATGAAAGCAGGAGGAAGTCTCGCATTGGTTTGTTACTAGTTTCCAGGCAGTTTTGCTTCCAGCTTCACAACTACGAGCAAAATATTGCAATACCTAGGTTTGAACAGATACAGACAATATCTGTTTTAAAAAAAAACACCCCAGCACCACCAAAGATTCAGGAGGGTGCTCAGATGGTCCCTGGTGTTTATTTTATTGAGTTTAGCATTTTGATAAAATTTGCTCTTTAAATGTGAGTGGGGACTAATGACTATGCAAGATATCAAGGAGTGATGATTTGTGGCTTGGAAAAAGGTGATAAATCCAGGCAGGCTGCTGTTGCTGCGGGCGCCATGCAGCCCTGTGTGCCTCACCCACGGCAGGCGACTTCCACTACCTGCCACTTCAGCAGTTCATTAAAAAAAAAAACAAAAAAACATCACATTCTGCTGCACCCTCGCAGCCCTGCAAGCCAAAACACTGGTGCTGCCTCTCCTGTCCCCAGCTCCTATCAGCCCTGTTGCAATCAGGACTAATAACGCTAATAAGCCATGGATGCAGCCCCTCGGCTGTGTGCTATCCAGTGAGCAGAGGGCAGAGGCACCAGTGGCCCTGACTTCTCCAACCACCTCAACTTCTGCAACCACCTTGACGTCTGCAACCACCTCGGCGGATCCTGTTGCTCCTGGGGAGGTTTCGGCAGTTCCTTCTGGCCTTTTGTCCATCTGTGCCTCCAAGCCCAGCCTGGAGAGGCTGTATCTCCGGCACTGGCTGCAGCACGCAGCCTCCCCGCAACTGCA
>JANZLP010000041.1:8674780-8691924 GCA_026930925.1 Chelictinia riocourii | reverse complement strand
GTTGAGGGATTTCCTCAGACATGGAAAACATCCTAGAATTGTGAATAATACAAATAGTTTATGTTATTGTAGCACTTAGAAATCCTAGTTATGAAACAGAATGCTATTGTGCTGAGTCCTGTGTAATCGTGAAAGAAAGAGGTTGTTCTCATTGTTATTTCAAATCTGTTGAGCTCACCACAAAATATAATTTGCATAGTCTGAGAGAAGCAGATACAGAACTAGATCGTGATTTTGCAAGCCGTGACCTGTATGTTTAACTATCTTCAAGGGATTAGTCCTGCAGCTTTCACAGTTGTTCACAGGCGGCTGCACTGAGAAGTGATGTCCCTGGAATCATGTGCAGAAAGGACGTGGGTTCATCCAGTAGTCTGGTCCTGCAGGAGGGGCATGAGGACCATTGGCAGTGTGTCCTCTCAGCTTCACTAATTCTAAATTTAAAACCAGTAGCTAGATGTGGGTACATATTTGTAGCACAGGAAGCAAATTCACATGAAAACTTTCAGGCATACTTGAAAAAGCAGATAAAGAGAAGGCATTCTCCAGTATTTTTTTGTAGAAAGGCTAGGGTTTATATTTCAAAATGCACTTCAATTATTTATGAAAATGAAAAAGAAAATCCATTTTAGCAATGTATTTATTAAACTATTATAAAAAAAGATAATTAGTGAAACAGTGAAAAAATTATTCCCCCCCTATATTTCTGTCACTTAGGATACCATTAAAAAGCAGTAATTAAAGACAGTTGTAAATATTTGCATAATAGAAATATTTTCTTATATGGATGCTTGCTTGCACTTGAATTGTGTTGAATGAACTAGAACTTTTTTCTTTTTTTTTTTTTTTTTCCTTCCTCTTCAGCAAAGACAACTTTTCTCTTAAGAGACCTCTCTTGCCAACTGCTTCCTGATTTATTCTTTCCTGGATGCACCTTTCACTGCAGGAAAAAGGTAGGAAATATTATTTTAAGCAGCAGGTTGCCATTGTAAAATGTCACAAAAATAAACTGGAAACTTGATGTGTTTTTTGAACTAATAATCTCAAAGATACGCTGTTAAATAGGTTGACCATTTCACTACTACTACTTTTTTTTTCCTCTCATTTATTTCAACCTTTAAATGGGAAAGAGTTATCATGAATCTTACCCTTTAAAATACAATATTTATGCTATGGAGAAACTATACTATATTAGATGCTTTTTTTAATATTGAGTAAGGGCAAGGTAGTCAAATAAGAAAATCTTTGGTATTACTCACCTTGCAATCATTCAAATACAAGATATATCTTTCTTACAACACTTGCTGGCTGTAGCAACAAGAGTAGTAATACAAGGTTTGCACAATGCTGAAAATGATTAAAGTGCATCAGTATCTATTAAAAATCACCTGCATGATTTTCACTGACTGAGGCCTTTTGTAAAGGATAAGGACAGGAGCATTTACCCTGTGATGTGATTATTCAAA
Organism: Chelictinia riocourii; assembly: GCA_026930925.1. NCBI lineage: Eukaryota > Metazoa > Chordata > Aves > Accipitriformes > Accipitridae > Chelictinia > Chelictinia riocourii. Next base: position 8,690,461 of record JANZLP010000041.1, on the reverse strand, counting down.
CTGCTGTGACCATAAAGCTATGGAGATGGCAGTGACCTTTTAACCTTGATAAAATCAATAACGGTTCTCCTTAGCTTCCAATCATCTGTTGTTGTTTAGTTTATACATGTTAGAATAAAATGTGCAGAATAAGTTTACAGAAATTCTGTAGGTTTTTTATCAAAAAATGCATTTTGATTGTTGATTAACATTATCTGTTTGTATGTTTGTAATCTAAGAACGTAGCATATTATGCTGAAAAGATGCAGGCCCATGCTTTGCAGTGAGTTTCTTCCTTAAAATCTAAAACCAACTCCCTCTGATGGAGGTGTTTGAATTTCTTCAAAAGGTTCATAGTTCTCTGTGCTTCACTTCATTTTCTCCCATTTCTTTTATCTTACTTTTTTCCACTTTTTTCCCCACAATGTTCTCTTATGTGTAGAGGTTTTGCAAATAAAATAAAAATTGGTACAGGGAACTAAAATCAGTTTTGCTGTGGAAAAGACTTCTTTTTCTTTAAAGAAAAATATACTTTTGATCATTTAAATCGTAACTACTTCTTTTTATGTAACCTTGCAAAGACTTACGTGAATGCTTAATTTCATTCACACATTCAGCCCATGTCAGTCCTTACAACTACTGACATGTAGAGACTGGGACAGTGGCTAACAGGAGAGAGGTTGTATGATTTAAGATTAGGGTACGGATGCTGGGTTTTGATATCAGAGATGGTTTTGTCTGTTGTGTTGTCGGTTGTGTCTGTGTGGCACTTGTGTGTTTTCGCAGTGATGAAAGTCTTTGGAATGAATAGGAAACAGCTGAGATTTAATTTATATATTGGGACTTCTGAATATTTCTCCCTTGCTCACTTTTATAATCTGAGTTCACAGCTGAACAAAATGACATAATAGGAGAAATTCAGATATTTTGTTTAAAGGAAAAAAAAAGAAAGGAAAAACAGCAATAAAGCACTGAGAGGAGAGAAAATGTCTCTACGAATGCAACAGACATAAAAGAAAGTGAAGGAAAGTTAAAAATTACCATAGGGCAGGCAGGACACCTGCTAAAGAACCTTCTGCTGCCTCTCACAGCTGGAAAGAAAAATGAAAGAGATGCAAACAACTGTTCTGGAAGCATGAAATCAGCCTTTTGTCTTTTCACCCCTCCTTTTCTGAACAGTTACAGTATGCAAAATTTAGGGGAATCTCAAAGTATGCAGAGGAAAAAAAAATTCAGCAGGCTCTGCATATAAAAAGCTGAGCCATGGAAGTGTGCCTCTTTGAAAACAGGAGCATGTTTGGAAGCTTCCCGGTGCATTGAAGAAAGTGGTAATTAATGCATAGTGAATGACTTCGAATGAAGGTTGAATAGGGGCATAACAATGGGAAGTTTTTTTTTTGTTAGGTTGAAGTGTTGAAAAAGGAAAGCTGTTAAAAGATGGCTACTGTGAAGCTACAACTTCAATCCTTGTCTTCTCTGACTTTCCTTTATAGACTGTGGTGGGTTTTGTTTTGTATGGGTCTCCAAATACAATGAAGTTAATTTGCACCAATTTCATTTTGTGTATGCTTTGGGATTTTTTTTTAAGTTTTTCTTTTTTTTTTTTTTTTTTTTTTCTTTTTTGGCAGAGCTTGATTCTTTGATAGTGCTTTTGAGCAAATGGTTTGCCCAAAGTTCAGATGATGTTAGCTCCATCCTCTTTTTCATTTACAACATCAAGGGGATTACAGAGAATAACTTTGTTGCCCAACATCAAGGCTGTATCTTCAGGCTACTAGAAAGGTAGTTCTCAGAAAGTGTGTCTTCTAATATTTTAGAACCTCCACAGGCTTCAGATAAAACAAGTATTAAATACAAAAAGCTCACAAGGATCCCAAGGAAGGTTAAACTCACACAACCTCCTTCATGTTGAACACCTGAAATGTATTTTTTAGACTGTTGGAGTGTTATCATAGTGAAGACAGCAGTGAAGTCTTATATAACTGAAAACAGAAAGAATAAAAAACAGCACCTTGTTTAAAGACAGGCAATTTTTAATGGAACATGAGCTAAATATATTCTACTCTTGCCATCGAAAAGGGAATTTGGAGAGTGAGCAAGTCATTTTGGAGGGGTCTTGGGGGTTGATTTTTTTATTGGATCATAAGCTAGTGGATCTGCTGTTCTGCTGTGCTTGATCCAAGGCCAGAATTTATGAGGCTTGAGGACAGAATTGAGATGTTTTGGAGAAATTAAATAGGGAAGCTACTGCACTCAAAGTTGTTTCAAATATGTTTCCATTGTTGGTAGTTTTTCTTAACAGGAGTTCTGGCCTGGAGTATATTAAACCTGGCACCTCAATCCTTATCACATCAGTCTTAATTATTTCTAAGGAAGATATGAAATTAAAAACACCCCACACAACTCCCAAATTATGTTTTGTTTTCCATTTTTCCACAGGTAGGCAAAGAAAATGTAGTATTTGCTGCATGTAGTCTAGCAGGGTGCATGCCCTTTCTCCCCAGAACACCCCATTAGTACAGTTTTGAAAGGAAGGTGGATTGTGCTGGTTAGAGTATAAGAATTTTGTTGAAAAGTTTTCTGCTTTTGCTGCTTCCATAGGGCTGTTGTCTGTTCCTGTCAAGGTGCATATCCTCTCCCAATACTTAACTTCAGCAGGTGTGTTATTACCCTCCACTCCCTAATGTTTGTAAATGGACTGTGAACTCTCAGATTCTGGAACAGTGCTCTAAAATGACTGTTGTCAATATTATGATAAGAATGATGTTGATTTAGGTGCATTTTTGTACTGTTTTCCTTGTGTATACATGTAAACCAGTGTTTCTGACTCTCAAAAGAAACTTACCACTCCTGCTACTTATGCTAAATTTAAAATGCTGATATTGAGTTAATTATCTATAGACAACTAGATCCATCTTCTGAACTGCGTGGAACTCAATGTCTGCATTTCAACATACCTTTTACTTGATCTGTAAAATTCTGTTCAATTTAGCCTGAGTTCCTGACTTCTGAACATCCCCACTTACCTTTCCTGGCTTGCTCTTTCAGGAAGCCCTTAGCAGCCTGCCAGTCTGTGCGAGCTGCAGGGAAAAGGCTGGAACTTGACTCCCCTTTCCCATCATATCTAAGACTTGGCACATTGTCCCAGAGGTCTCTTGGTCAGCCAGAGAGACCAACCGTACCACTGTGTGGGATGAAACCTGGGTTGCACTCTTCATCTCTCCTGTGCCTTTCTGGTAGTCTTGTTGAAATGGGGATAAAACAAGACAGATTTGTTGGTGGAGGAGCACATGGAAGGAGCCCGAGGAGCTTGGTGCATGCATCATTGCACCCTGTGTCACAACAGCTTTTAGTCCTGGTAATCAGCTGTGAGATTTGGAGTTTGAGCAGTGATGATGGTTTTGGGTATGTTATACACAAAGTATGGGATGTTTGGTATTTTTAAATGTCTTTTATTTACAAAGCTGTGAGGTGATGTCATCTAAACCAAGATAATAAGATGAAGTTATTTAGGTTGCGAAGCCCAACAATCAGAAGGAGAGGGATACAGGATACTTGGCTGCTGAGCAATTTTGAATTGGTCTCCTTGTGAGTCTTGAGCAGGCTTTAGTGATGTGGTTCTGTACTAAATTTATTGTTTCTCTCCCTTATTGGGTGCTAATGATGGATGTGGCAAGAGTCATAAACAGGCACCTGTAAATTTGGTACTTTCTAAGTTGAAAAGTCAATAATGTTAGCCTGCTTTTCTAGGCTTATGCGTGTGTGTATGCTACACATACTCTTCTATAGGGGAAGAAAAATCAGTGTCAGAAAATGTCAAGAAAAGATGTAATGTAAGAACTCCCTCTGCTGTAAAAACTCCCAGCATATAAAATGTGCTGTAGCACTAGCCATTGTGACCTAGGAATAAAATGTTTCCTGTGAATTAGAAGGATACAGAGTTGGATTAACTGGATGACATTTCCCCATCTGGTTTTTATTTATTGTTGCCCTTTTCCATTCACTGTAATTAGTGCATAGAAGTGACAATAGGCATATACTGCACTCTAAGCTACAAGGATGTACCAACATTTTGAGCACCCATAGTTTGAAAACTTGTTTTAATGGCCGTGCCACTGGTTGGTAGGCTATTTGCAGGCTACTGAGGTTACCAGCCCACTTTTACTGTGTAGCTATTGAAACGGGTGTCATGGTGTAACTGCATGGGCCAAGCTCTGGCTGAATTTCTGCAATGCCTGTACAGTATTACATCCTCAAAACGACCCCAAGAGCAGTCCAGAAACATGAATTGCCAGGACATGTGACAAATGCAAAATATTAAGATTTATGGTATGGTACTACTGGCAAACTGAGAAATATGTTTGTAAATATTTGTATTTTTTGTTCCAAGCATTCAGTATTGGGGAGGAGGAAACTTTTGCTCTAGCAATTTAAAAAGAAAAAAAGTTAAATTCTGGAAGGTTTTTTTTTAAAAGTTCAACAGTAATAAAGATGCATCTCAAAGTGGGAACATGCAAAGGGGGCTGCAAGCAGTAAATACTCTAATTAGTGTTAAAACATCTGCTTGAAAGACTAATTCTATCAAAGATCAGTTATGTTAAATTAAAATATTTTAACTACATGAAAGGATAACAGCTTAGTATATCAATGTTTTATTCTTTAAATAACATCCAATAAAATACTTCTTATCCCTAGAGAAAAGAGTTATAGTTCCCGATGTGCTAATCAAAAGGACAAGAATCGTATAAAAGTAGTGCCATTCATAAGACTTTCTGAATTGTCTTATTTAGACCACAACTGTCCCACGCTGCAATGCCCTTTGTCATGAAAAAAGTTGGAAAAATCTTCACGAGTTTGTGAAGTGATCTCATCTGTATTAAGAATATACCTACCACGTTTATCTAAAACTGGTTTTTGGTCAAACTGCTCTTCTAAAAAACATGAAATCAGAGAACAACACTATGATTCCAGTGAGAATTTTGTACTTCCCCAAAAATAGTTTGCAAGTAAGTACAGTAAACTCACATCCAGTAAAGTGCATATGTACTGTAGCATTCTTTATATTAGTAATGAACCGCAACAGACATTTTGGGTTGGTTTCTTCAATTCTACAGCAAGTGTGCACAAAGTTGATTTGAAGATTTCTTATAATATTTTGTTTGTCATATCTCTGAGTTCTGCACTTCTGTTAGAATGCTTTATGCATTCTACTTCATAAAATGCTAAAGGATTTTTTATTAAAAATACTAATATAATTAAAAATCAGTATGGTTGGAAAGTCAAGACTGGAAGCTCATTAAGTGTCAAAGTCAAGACTGTCAGCATACTTCTGTTTCTATCTTCTTGCTGATATTTTTTTGTTGCAGATCCTTAGGTCTGTGATCACATAATTTACTGTTTTCTCTCACAGGATGACTGCCTCATTTAGGCAATTAAATAGCACTTGGTGTGTGTCCTATATAGAGCTTTGCATCCTCCCTGTGGCTTATATTAATTTTGTTGTGGGTGCTTATGGGGCATTTATATCAATTTGCTGCTTCAACAGGAATGGCTTTATTTTTCACAAAATGCTTGTGGGAAAAAAGGGGCAGCCCCAACAGAGTGCTAGCGCCCTTAGATGCAGTCACAGCAAGGCAAAGAAGCAGGAGGCTGGAGTCTCTCACTAAAAGTGGCTGCTTCCATTCAGATGTGAACCACATCCATACTGTGGTTGGAAGAAGCAACAAAGATCATATAGCACCTGTTGTACACAGAGGTAAGATTAAGACCAGCATTGCTAACAAAATGTCTTTCAGATGTTTTAAGTAGGCTAAGATGACAACAACCAAAAAACCCCCCAAACCCCCCAGCAAACCATGAAGTCCAGTATGAACCTTAACAAAAAAGTTCAGCATGCATTCCCTTTTAGGAGAGGCACTAGCTACTGAACAAAATTCATTTGGTTGTAACTTAATTGCCCTATCCAAATTTTCTGAACAAAATTCATTTGGTTGTAACTTAATTGCCCTATCCAAATTTTCAACAAGGAAAGAGCAGTCTTACAGGTTAATTTTACGTTAATGAAAACATTATCACAGAGAACATCCTTGTGCCTTCATGATTTTTCCCAATCAAAAGATCCATGATAAGCTTCAAGTTTCACCCCTCTGCTGAAAATGTTCTCACTCTTTTATTCTGTTACCATCCCCTGCTCTGGTTGTTCACGCTCTTGTCACTTCTAAAAACTATGAATTCACTTCCTCATGACATATCCATACACTATCCAATTCAGCTTAGCCCGGATTTTTGACTGAGATACCTAACCACTTCTATTACCTCTGCTAAACACTGCAAATACCCCCAAAAAAGCAGGCTCTTTCCAAGAGTACCATATCACTCTCACCAGTTAAGATTCTGGATCCAAGCCTGTCTGCTGCTTCTGTCCTCCTTGGATGTAAGAGGAAAGAACAAGAAATATACACGAAATATTACATAATTGACTTACAGAAAAGGTTTTAAGCATTTTTCGAAGACGCAATCCCTTAAAAATATTTCTACTTGAGCTGTGAATATCCATGATTTCAGGTTATTGGCAACAGCCTTACATTTCTTTATTACCTTTCCTGGGCTCATTAGCAGTGAGCAACAAACTGCCAAGCCCAAAGACCACGGGTTTGGAAAGCACTAGGCCCTGTGAGGGCATAAAGACTAAATTTACCCCTTTTGCCCTGAAGAAGAGGAATAAAAAAACCAGATCAATTCCACCAAGGTAAACAGCATAACCTGGCTAACTAAAATAAAATGCCACTTCTATTTTCTCCACAGAAGATAGTCTGGGATTGATACATGACATGCGTGGAAAGGCTGATGCTATGGGGTTTTGTCAGCCTGGAAAAGGGTGGGCTAAAGGAGGACCTTGCTGGTGTCAGCAACTACCTAATGGGAGGGTCAAGGGAAGACAAAGAGCCACAGTGGAAGGACAAGAGGCAAGCTGGAACATGGGCAATCCCAACTAGGCATCAGTAAATTATTTTTCACTATAACAGTGAAACACTGGAAGCTCAAACACTGGAAGATGCTTGCTCACACAGGCTGCAGAGCCTCCATCCTCAGAGATATTTAAAACCTTAATGGATGTTGCCCCCAGAGCAAGTTGGTCTTGATGGCCCTGCAAGGGTTTGAACCAGATGGCTGCCACAGTCCCTTCCAACCTAAACTTTTTGATGATTCTATGACCATTCCTTGGGTTTTGCTAATGAACAAGAGAGATGCTCAGCCGTTAGCCTGATGTTTGTCAGTAGGTAACTTTGATATTAAAAAAAAAAAGACAAAACAAACCCAACAACACAACAAACTGAAACACCAAATTTCAGTTCTGAACGATTTAGAAACTCAATTGTATTTTCCAAACCAAATGAAACACAACTGTGTAAAAGGATGGAGTTTCTCCTGGTATTTAAAGCCTAAATAGGCTTTGTTTTACCTAAGATGCCTCCATGAAAGTCTGCCTGGTTACATAACATTTTAGTTAAAAGAAAAAACAAAACAAGAAAAACTTGCCAAGTCGACATATGTCTAGAAACAAAATTCTCCAAAACCAGTATCAAGAAGATTTTAATTAAAACTTTTAATTAAAACTGACCGTTATTTGTGCAAAATCCAGTCCAAACAACAAACAAGTATCAGAGACTAAATAAATTCTGCATCTGTAATGTTGCCTTTGGGATCATCATATCTAGGCAACTGTCATTCATAAACCAACAAATGTTTCACTGTATAGGTGTAAGCTAACACATCACTAGCTACAAATGTTTCAAAAAATACCCCCAAACCCAGAAAAACACACACTATACCACAGCGACATTTCATTAAGTACAAGAGCCACAATTTCTGTCTGGAGGGAAATTCTATTTTAAAACAAATCAGAATGAAAATCTTCAAAGCCAGGTTCAACATCGGTTGGCAGCACAGACTTGGGCAATCACATCTCTTTTTGTGCCTTTCCTTTCTCTGTCAGCAAAACCAACATGGACAACACTTATTTTGCCCTTCACTAGGGCTGTGAGAAACAGTGTAAGAAAAGGAAAGTTCCAGTCCCTGGATATCACCGCTGTGTTATTTATTCACAGCTCAGAACTGTTAGCTCTCATTATTTCATTTATCCATCTGAAATTAGAGATGAAGGTTAAGACTACTTAGTTTTTAAATACTGACATTTTTACCCAACCATCTTGCCTTTTTTTAAACACCATCTAGTAAAGAATTTCAAAGGGCTCTGCTTCTTTAATGAGGCATTAAAATACAGTCATATGGCAAAAAAAGCAACTCTACTAAGTCTCTTAAACCCCTGGACTTACATTATCAGCTTTTATGTGCCTGTCAACACTCAACAGTAAGAAGCAATGGTTTGCTCTTTGCCTCGAATTTAAAAGCCAGCTAAACTTCCTCCCACTTTCCTGCTGAGAGCTTTAACTCCTTGCAAACTGTCAAAGCTTTGACACTTCACTAGCAGATAAATCTATGACATGATGCAACGGCCAGGTGTAGTCTCAATCAGCCACTGGACACTAATTTACTAGTGGCCATTTCATTCACCTCAAAAAGCAATAAACTAGAAATACTTCCCACCCACCCCCACATACCCACACTGCTTGCACATCAGCTCTTTTAAAGATATGCTAACTCTGTCAAAGAACCAGGTACAGTTAACCTGCAACTTGAAAGAAACTTTTTAAATTGTAGAGATGTCAACACATGGCTAAAATGCAAAGGCATTTTCAGCCCAGAAGCTAAAGTAAGAGTGCAGCATTTTTCAAGAAAAGTAAGTGCAAAGTATTAAATACTGGAACTCCTTTACCCAGAACATTTTTCTAAATATCCACAGCCTAGATGTGGCATTCAGTGTAAAAGCTCACTGATGCAAAGCCCATTATTAATTTGTTTTACAAAGGTGCCAAGCTAAGTGCACCTGTGGAAGAATAAGATTTGGATGAATTGCTTAGAAGAAAATGTGAAGTTCACAGATGGGAAGCCCTATATTCTGTTCAGTATAAGCTAAAATATTTATACCATTATCTCAGTATACAGAAAAACAATGACTGCACAGATAAGCCATGCTGTTTCTTTGCAACAATAAACTGAAATACAGACTTACAATGACATCCTTGAGATACTACATTGGCTCTTAAAGGGATTCTTGTTTGCTGGTATCTTCCCATGGCTACAGAAGATGTCAGGCTGGGGAGGACAGTGAAGATGAGGCTGGTTTTGTTTTCACTGGAAAGGGGCGGGGGGGGGGGGTAGTCTGATTAGCAGACATTATTAGCATTACTTTGACGATATTTGAGAGACTAAGTACCAGTTGTATAGAAAATGTATTTTCACTGATGAAAGTAATTAGAACAATGCTAATGTGGTACTGTAATTCAAAACAAAATAAAACGATGTTTATAAACAGGAAAACTGAAAAATGGAGCATTCCATAAATTTCATATTCTCCTGTTAACCAGTTTAACACCTGTCATTTTGCTGATGGGAGGCCTGGTATGTGCTTGAGAACAGGAACGGAGAAACTATGAGTGACACAGTGGCTGTATCTGCTCTGCGCACACCACTAGTTGAAAAGGTGGGATGTTTGGGAAGGAGCTGCTGAAGGATGAAGGAATCACACAGTAATGCCCCTGTAGTATGAGAAGTGCCTAATATCCCATGTACATTAGCTGAAAACATAATCACAGAGAAAATAAGAAAAGTCTGGAAGAGGAATGCAAATGTCTAGAGGCATGCCAGGATTTAGTTAAGAGATTGGCGTTATCCAACTTGAACAATAGCGTCTTCAAAGTCACAACACAAAAAACAACTGTCTTGCCATATCATTGGTACAATCACACAACTGTAGGAAAATTCTAATTAAAGGACACTAAATTCAGATCTAATTCAAGGAAACACAGTGAGCTTGCTGTCCGAAGAGGTTAGCAGCAAGTGCCCAAACTGTTGAGAAATTACTGAGGGAAGGGCAATTTATTTCAAAACTGTTTTCAGATTATACAACCAAAACAAAGGTAAGTCCATATTATCCCTCAGCATATACATGAATGCACACAGGTTTCAAGAATACATGCCATCATGTCCTGTGGCTATTATGTAAGTGGCTAGGTGAATTGTGTTTTGTCATCTTTATTTTTTTAAAAAAAAAAAAAAAAAAAAAAAGTTTCAACCAAGGATGAAGGAAAGAAACATTTTGCTTCTAGGAAACTGCAATTCGGGAAACATTCTTCTAATGGGGGGAAAATAAAAACAATAAATAAACAGAGAATTCATGGGAATCAAAGAACTTAATGAGAAACACTGATTGTTGATGATTAAGTTTACATGTGCTTTGACTTGTTCTAGGTAGGTGTGTGTTGGAGCACTGAAATTTCAGCCTCTTCTCTTGGACCCGTCGTCTTTCCTTAGGGTTAGCTGATGTGAGGTGCTTCTCGTAGCCTGCAATATATAGGATTGAAATTTCCTCTGAAGAGAACTGGTTGCAGTGGGAATAGGTTGCCTTGTACTACTGGAAGTTTCTTTGCTATCCCTTTTGGCCCAACAGAGGTGCCAGGTACATGGTTAAAACATCCCTCCCTTTTGCTGCAGACAGAGGGGCCCATCAGTATGCATTCTGAGATAATAGAAATTAATTATATTCTTTTCCTTAGATTCAAATCCACCACTTCTAGTGAAAGAAATAATTCCTGTCAAAAGGTCTCCGTAGCTTGAAATAGTTTAAGGCCTGTAAATCCGTTAGGGATCAGGTTTGTTTACCTGAATATACTCCACAGTTAATAACGATTGCTTCGTAACACTTCTTGCACTTGAGGCAAGAGGAACATGTAGGTGAGAGTCCTACATCAATGAACTTCTGTCTGACCTTTGATGTAATCTTTCTTTGCTATATCTTCAATGTATATGGAACAGGGAAAAATATCAAGTGCTGCATCTCATTCACAGAAGCACTTTGAAGTTAAATTCCCCATTATAAAACATCTCTAGATCCCTCGAGGGAAGACAGTAGAACTGCAAGCTGCTTGGCATTTATATATTGCATATATGAAGGAGAGGGAAAGTTACACGTACGTTGTATTATAATATACTTTATTCGATGGACTGAGTCTAAATGTAACAGCTGAACAAAAATGTGTTAGCTCATTACAGTTCGATGGTATAAAACTGGATTGGAAGTGGGTATTTTTCTGAAAGAGTTTGAAATAAAAAGACTTCTGAAAGAGGTGCTGATCAAAGAAAAAACCTGCAACAAGTGCAGGATGGTTTGTATATGTGGACACAAAGGATGTGCCTTTCTTCCTACAGGTTGTTATCAATATCACAGTTTCAGAGTTTTATTCCAAACAGATTTCAGAGCTGGACAGCATATGACATTTCATTGCAGTATTATACCCAATCACAGTAAGTACCAATATGATTCCAGACTAGAGGAAGTATCATTTGGTCATATTCCTGTCACCAAAATACTTTGTGTTATGAAAAAAAATTACAGCAAAGGATTGGTTGTCCCATGTCTGTGGACTGTCTTACCTGGTTCACAATAAGCAGAGACGTTTGCAAGAGGTAAAGCCACGACAGCTGGCAAAACTTTTCCCATATTTTATTTTTGTCTGCTTGTGTAGAAGTCTGTAGATATATGGCTAAAGAATGAATAACTTAAATCCATGAGAAGACAAAATGAATTTGTTGAATGAAATTTCCTTCTATTTCCACCATAGCCAAGCTTTACTACTTGGTATCCAAGCTGTAGGTGAAATCCTGACTCCAAACACTCTGTGTGGTAACAGAGTGAGTTTCCTATAGTTGTCAGGCACAGTGCAACTCTGAGAACTGCTCCTCTTCTGTGCATGAATTATTCAGATTCAAGTAGATGTAAATACCTATCTGTAGCTTGTGCATAAGAATTAACACATGGAAGACAGCAGAAGTATGCAGGCTGGTTTATGATTAAACTGGAATCACAGGCATGGGAGAGGCTGCAAACTGGTGCTCAAAATCCAGTGATAAAGAGGTACTAGACCTTCCCCAGGAAAACTTTTTCAGTTATTACCTATACTTCACCTTTGCTGGCACATCTTAAATATTTAAAAACTTGTTCTCGCTTTCCTCTTTCTATTATTCAACCCCTAGTTCCTTTACCCTTTCCTCATATCATCAGATTTTCTAGACTTGTGATGATTGTTTTCCACTTGACTTCCCATCTGGTTTGCATCTGTCTTGAAGAGTTGAAGACAGACAAGGTACTCCAAGACCTTCCCACAGCTGAATAATGAAAGGATTATTTACTGGCCTATAGGTGTACTCCTGTATACAGATCCCTCTATGGGATTTGCTTTTTACTACAGCACAATATTGCTGGTTCATGTTTAAATATGATTTGCTATTGCACCTAGGATGTTTTCTGCTGTTTAGTCAATTGTTCTCAATCTTGCATGAACAACTATTTCTGCTGAAGTGTGGTATCTTTTTCTTGTTGAATCTATCTGTTTCCTTTTAGTCTCCAGTTTGACAAGGACATTTTAAATTTGAAGTCATCTTTCAGCAGTCCCTCCCAGCTTGGAAGCATCTACAAATGTAATTAGTACAATCTCTGTTCTTTCACCCTGCTTATTAATGAAATATTAACCTCCACAGAATCTCACTTGCACGTCATTCCATTCTGGTACACTGATACTTACTCTCTTAGGAAGGTTTGTCCAGTCATTGGATCTAAACTGCAGTGCTTCCATCTAAACAACATTTCCACAGATTGCTTATGAGATTTACCAGATGTGTACTGGTCCAGATTGAACGTTACTCATTTAATTGCTTTTCTTCTAGAAGTTTAGAGTTCACTTGTTTGTTCCAGCATTTTTCTAGAGGTCAAAATCAATCTGATTAAATCTGCAAGTCCCAAACTCCTACTTTTTTTTCCACACTTTCTGAAGACAGTTCAACTCTTCAATCTTCTTTATTGTTCCTGAATATTCACAGACAATACCATGATCACTGAGATTTCATTAGCCAGTTCTTTTAGTAATTTGGAATGTGCTTTAGCACACCCATCACAACTGATGCAAATCAAATACCTCAATCTCTTAATTTTATTTTGCTATTTGAAGAACAACACTAGCTGTTCAAATTATATCCTTGTACATTAATATTTCAGTTTTCATTTAGTTTATCATGCCTCTGGTATAACAGTTAAAACATCATTTTAATCTTGTATCAGACTGCCTACTACAATTTTCCCCATACTTCCTTTGATATCTTTACTCACCAGGAAAATACTGCCTCGTTCTGCATGATACATCTCTGAAAAACCACACTTATATGGATAACACGCACATACAGTGACAGTATTATTCCTATCATTCCTTTTGCACTATGCTTTCTTATGAATAGTACAACAGCTTAAAATGCTTTAAAAATATCTAATTTCCATGCAAATTGCCTACGATATTGTTTGCTCACAGGATGCAAATCTCATCCTCTGATTGATAGAAGGCCAGTAGCAAATCTCATTTCAATTTGTCAACTATTTCAGTACTTGGCATAATCAGACTGCTGGCTAAGAACATCTTCTGCATCCGTACTTTGGAGAGAGGTAATGATGACAGACATACTCACATAACAGCCTTTAACCCAGGAGGATCCAGAAAATATTGCAGAGAACATAGTTTGAAAAACATTTGCATTTTAGGATTGTTCTATCCACTGCAATGAAATGAACTCTGGCAACTGTTTAAGAATCTCACTCCAGGAATAGATAATGTAATATACAGAGAAACACAAGAATTTTGTGTTTTGCTGAGCAAAATCATGGAAAATTTGAAACATCTGGTGTCATGTATTATCAAGGATATTCTAAGAGAATTGAGTTAATTTTATAACCTTTTCTTTCCTTGCATGAATCAAAGGCAGTACAGGAGCTGTTGAGAGGCCTGACCTTAATGGGAGACAGCATCAGAGAATCCACAGGTATGAAACAGTAATGAAAAGGAATCTGTCCCCTGGGACTTGGCTCTTTCTGGGCTATCCTTGAAAAGGATGAGGGACTACTAAATAAGAGGCATGTATACAAAAGCAGCTGTCATTTCCAGACAGGTTTTGTTTTCACTGAACAACCCTTGTCCCTGAAACAGCAGCAACAACACTTCCTCCCCTTGCGAAAAAAAAAAAAAAAAAAAAAAAAAAAAAATTTAAAAAATGCAGCCAATGAGTTGGTCAAAGTGATTTTAGGAATGTGTAGGATTCCTGTAGTGGTCTATGGGAGGAAAAAATTAAAAAATAAAAAAACAAATCAGTGATTATGTCCTGAGAAAGGTAATGGCAAGAACAGGAAGACCTCAGTTCTCAGAGACAAGGGCTAAAGCAAGTTAAATTTGAGTTGAGAGATAGAGTTGGCTTGGTCAAACTACCCTAGGTAATCCACAAAGTGTCACAAGAACACCGATACTAGAAGTCAGCTGAAATCAACAGAAATTTCATGAAAAGGGAAACCTATTGAATAACACAGGACTTCCTACCACATTAAAAAAAATCCAGTATGTCAGTGACGTCATGGACAATCTAAGTCAATACGGAGGTAGAGACACCCGACTAATGGGGTCCTTAATATGAAGTATGGTCCTCGCACTTGGGGAATACAGTCAATGAGAAAGAGCAAAGCATGAAAAAAAACTTTGGAGATGAGGTGCTGCAGTTCATGAGGGGTTGCTGGCAAAACTGCAGGTCTTGTCATGCTTAAACCTTGTCTTTATCTAAACATTTTTAGAAGAGCAATGCACTTCAGAGAAACAGATTTTTAATTTTTTTATTTCCCTAGGATGTTATTGGGACTCCCTTTCCAGCACCAATGCTTGGAAGGTTATGTCCAGCTTTTATGTCTTACACAGATAATACATTTTCAGAATTCAACTTCAAAATATTAAAAGCAGATCTGTCACATAGTTTCATAGCTTATGAAACTATACTCTTATATCTGGAGTTCTGACCTACCATATATTAGCCTAAAGGGAAAGGCCTTTCCTCAGCCCATGCTTAAACTAAAAATTATCTGGCATTCCTTATACATGTGAAAATTATTTTAATAAGAAACTTTGAAGTATCTGAGCAAGAAGACAATCCTCCAGGAAAAAGCACATTACAATTAAGGTATTTGCATTAGGAACTGTTATACTGTAACTTAAAAGAATTTTATATCTTTCCTGAAGTTATATTAAAATCCTAATACATCTGGGCACACTTATTTAGTTTTACTACAATATTGAACTTTAGCTAAGGCTTCAGAATATTTAGAAAATTATTATTTATACAATTTAGAATAGGTACAAAATGAATCCATGCTGGACACAGGATAAATCTTACTAGTCCTTTTCTACTGCAGAAAGGTGAACCACCTGGTTTTGACTGCTGTTCTGGCATTGTCAGGTTGGAATACATGAAATTTAGAAAGGTATTTATGAGAGGCTGGGGTTTGTTTGGGTTTTTTTTCCTGAGATAATATTGAAATGCTCTGATGAGTTTTATAATGTATGTGCCAGAGATACTCACTGAATTGCTAATCAACTTAGTGGGTATAGTGTTTCTGAAGGTAGACTTGCTTCAAAGCAGAGGCTGTGGCTAACTTACTGAATGCTGAGTGGGGAAATGTATGAACTAAGCAGAGAAACATTTCTAAGCAAAAGTAATTTCCTC
>JANZLP010000041.1:7928166-7939845 GCA_026930925.1 Chelictinia riocourii | reverse complement strand
CAGCTCTTGGAGGTGATGGATCCGGCCCTGGCGGAGGTTGGCTCTCAGTGCCAGCCCCAGTGCTGCCTCCATGGAGGACTCCTTCTGCAGCAGCATTGTGGCCACCAGGCATCTACAATAATATTCACTCACAAAGACTGTTTCCGGACATAACTACAAATATTTGATACAGTGTAAATTATAAATCAGCTGTCTCCAACACCAACCAGAAGCGAATACTTCAAGTAGAAAATAGAGATTGCATGGTCTGTTTTTTACCCTGTGAATACTAGGATTGGAAGCAGGGCAGCAGGTAGTTATTACAGTGTTTTAGCACTGCAGTTATGATCTTAATTTGAATTGAACTATCAGTAAGCCACAAATGCTCCCTTACTGTTTTTCTGTAAAAGTCCCCTAAATAAATCATGCTTCTTTAAAACAATGTCAGAAGTGGTGTAAAGCCCTGTGTATGTGTATGCAACTAGTAGTGCATCCTACTTCAAAGGAGCGTGCATCTGTCTTGAACACTAGGATCTCAACAACTTAATTTCACATGGCACAAAGGTGAGAGCTGCTGCTATTCAGTTGGGGACTATATTTCTGTTTCAGACTTGGTGATCACAGTACAGGAACACCTACGTAGTTATTCATTACATGTCCCACAAGGGTGCAAATGTTTAGAACTTGCAGTATAAACACTAGTGGCCAAGAACTTCAAAACTGGGCTTTTCCTAGCTGATTTTGTTTCTTAGACTAAATAAAATATTTTACAGAAAATAAATGCTAATAGTTATGTAAAAAAATGAATCAATTAACAAATAGTGTGCAAAAACTTACGGTGATGCTGTATATTACTTAATAAAGGACATGTGAGATCTGTGACTTGTGTCCCCTCTTGCATTTCTCTCCATGTCTGTACTTTGTGCTTTTTCTTATTTACGTTTTCTTTTTTTCTTTCTTTTTTTTTTTTTTCATCATTAGAACAGGATTTTAATGTTGAACTAACCATTGATTTCAAAGACAGAGGAATTAGACTAGCCTTAAGTAATACTTAAATTTTACCCATCTAGAATTAGGAGATACATCATCTTTGACCTTACTCCAAAACTGGGAGCACAGCCAGTCCCATATTCTTCCTTCATCTCTGAGTTCATCAGATGTGCCTCCAGTTCAATCTTGGACTGTCTCCAGTTTGGCTGGTGTCCTTTTCACTCAGCTGAAACTGCCATCTACAAAGCTTCTGTAACCCTGTCCTGGTCAGAGCTAGGTTTATCTGCCACCTCATTGTCCTTCCTCCCTGCTACATCCAGCTCGGTGCTTGCTTGTTCCTTAACATTACTCATTTGGCTGTTTTGATTTTTGTCTTAGTCTGGTTCTTATAAAGTCTCTTAGGTCACTCCTTTAGCATGTTTTTTTGCAGAATTGCCAACCTTTTTTCCACTGAAATCCTTCCTTAAATCCCTCCTTTTCTCCTTTTGTGACTGATCCCATGTATTTCTGAGCTTTAACTTACTATTTTTTTTTTATGTTGACTAAAATCCATTATTCCCCTTTTGCTTAAGTGTGGTCTTGTTTTTTGAAGATGTTAGGTTATAGTTTATGAAAATAATTCAGTAAGTTTTGTTCACTCTATGATCTATTGCTCATGGCTTGAGAGGAATATAAACAGATTTAAAAGTCTTATTCTCTCACTCTGATCTCCTTTTCTGGATGTCCTCCAGTGAATTTAATTTAACATGGCTAATGCTGAACTCTCTGCTGCCTTGAAATGTTTGCATTTGCACACCCTGATTATATTCTCATCTTATTTATTACTTGCGCCTGGTGGTCACCCCTAGTTCTCCCTGTCTTACAACTGTGTATTCAAATCTTGTATCTGTTTTCTTGCTAATACAGAGATCTGTTTTTTTTTTTTTTTTTTTTCTTTCTCCCAAGATATTCCAGGCTTCAGTGTGGGCCTCTGCCCCGCCCCACTAAGTAATTTTACTCAACTTCTTTTACTTTTCTCATTGGATCCTATTTCTTCCTCTTCTACACTATCTAACTCCAATTAGGCAATGCATTAAGAGTAAAGACAAGTTTCACAGCTCTTAGTTTTTTGGGCTGGTATTATAATGGCTCCTGGAACCTAGTTTAAATTAAATTCTTAGTACTTCTATTTCTGGTGTAGGTTATGCTTTGTGGGTGTGATGCTTACTCTTTTGTTAGTATATGGCAAACATGAAGGACCAAAAAATACCTAATGAAAGCATAAATCTTCAGAGAATTAGCAGTTGTCATCACATTTATGCTGAGGATGCTGTTTTCAGAGGCTTATAGTTTGGTCAGATTTTGGGTAGATTTTAATGATGATTGGAAATGGCATGTTTATGAAGTATTTTTGACTTTTTTTTGTCAAATTTCAAGTCATAGTCCAAAGGACAGAAACTTTAAAACAGTTTTAAAGAACTTATGAGGAAACTTTTATGTTTTATCTTGGCCCATTTTCTCAATTATTTCTTTTGAAACAGATTGTGGCAGATGCCCAGAATAAAAGATTAGCCTGAAAAATAAAAGTTGAACAAAGCCTTAAAAGTAACAGAAGTGGACAAGATTGGGATCTTTAAGATGTTTGTTGTTGAGAAGCAGTGGAAGTTTCCTCTATAGCTCTTCCTACCTACTTTTCTTATAATGTAAGGGGTATCTTAAAGAGTAAGTAAATGTACAATGGCAGATTCACTGTTTAGAAATATGATGCCCTATTTGCTAGTTTCCTGTCTCCTGGAGAGGCTGCTACTTGTTGCCTCATAGATGTCATGACTTCTTACTTGTCAGGCTATCTTTACAGCCTTTCATTCTTCTGCTGCTATTTTATAAAAGGAATTTTTTTTTTTTTTAAATGGCCAAGCAAGCAAATGCATAACTTATGGAAAGATAGATTAGGAAAAGACTGTTCAAAGAATGCTCTCTGAAAAATTGCTTGCCTTTTGAGTAACTATTGCCTGCTTGTCTTTTAAATTTTTCCTTTTTTAGCAGTCGTGACTTGTTCAAGAGGGCTTCTAAAGTTTCAAATTTAAATAAAATATCCTCTGACTGAATGATATGTAAGACATTAATGCTTTGGGAAAAACTCTGTCAGTCCCAAATGACTGTGTCATGTTACTAAATAATCTTATTTCTCTAGTGCAGGTGTAGTCCTAAGCTTTTTAGCATGTTACCTCATTATATGATCCTATTACAGTAAAACACAAGACTGACCTGGCTAAACAGTGCACCTTTGGCAAGAATGTAACCACAGGCAAGTTTTGCAGCCACCTGTTGGAGGATGAGAATTTTCAACAAGCAGAGATCTCATCTCCTGCTTAGCTCCTCTGTTAATGAAGTATCACAGAAGGTAGAAGATTGCTACCTTTGGAGAGCCATCAGTAATGTGTATAAATTATATGCTTTTGCATTAGAATTTAAACTGTTTATACACCAATAAAAGAAGCTGGCATTTTCCTATCAATGCAAGGCAACTTTATTTACACTGTGCTATTAAGAAATACTGACTGTATTTGGTGTTTGCATTTTATTCACTAGTTGCAATTACTACATGTTGTGGATGTCTAGTCCCTAATTATGGCTTCCCATTCCAGATTTTCCAGTTCACACTGTGCAGTCTTAAGCTATGTGCATATTTTCCCTTTCATAACAGCTTTCTGCTTTTTTTCTGACAAGCTTTCCAAGTAGTTTTGTGTGTTGTTTCTGAACATTAGGTTTAATTCTCAGTGAAAAGTTAAATGATTTTGTGATAGAGGCTTTCTAGTATCATTTTGGAAGTGCTTTTGAGAAGTGAACTGAGCATACCTTTGTAGCTATACTATACGCCTTGTTTGGGGAACTTATTCTCTATTGCATACTGAAAACTACTTTTTCATGTGGCACTAACCAGCAATAGGTTCTTCTGTATGTGTCTGAAATGTGTGCTAAGCTTTCATCTTTCTTTATTTCTGGTGCCATTTTGATTAGGCTAGCTCTCTTTTTACATCTTTTTCAACTCTTCTATTGAATGCTGTTACTGTGTTGAGTACTGCTGTTAATGCCTTCTTGTTTTATAAGTTATTTCAGCATCTTCTGTAATGAAGGAGCTAAATTGATATCTGGAGAGAGTCTTTCTTTACTGTGTTATGATATGATTTTATACATAGGCATGTTTGACAGTTTGGGATAGGGACTGCCCCTTGTGCAATTCGTAGTTATGATGCCTGGCTAGATTGTCATCCATTTCTGAAATAAAACTTCCACAAGGAAGCAGAGACAGCATAAATGGGAAATGCTATAAAAATGGCTGGTTTCCTGTTATCTCCTGGCCACCTGTGGTGATGCAAATGCTTTTTACAGAAATAAAGACACTGCTTGCTTTCTGCTGAGTAGTAGCAGATGATGAGACTTTGTGGGTCAGATCGAAGAGGAATTAGTGACATGAAGACTTTACTTAATTTTAACTTATCTGCACTGTGTATGCCAGTCTGAAAATTAGTAGTTAAACAGATTGCAGACAGATTCCTTTCTCAGAAGTCAGAGAGTCAAAATACCAGTGATCAGTTTCCAAAGAGCAACTTTTCCAAGAATTAACTTCAGCTAGGGAAGAACTCTTCCAAACTGCAGCACGAAGCTGGCAACAATGCAGCATTTCTTCAAGCATACTTTCAATGCTCAGGAATAAAATGTGTAAGACTGAATGTAGTCCCATCTCATGAAATTTGTCACAGCAGTATATTGGGGGTCAGTAGCGAAGAAGATTTAAAAGTTAACAAGTGAAAAGTGTGGAATAGAGCAGAGAAAACAGATTGTTAATCTGCTGTCTTCATCTTTGTTTGTCATGTAGGTTACTATGGCAGTTGAATTTGGCTAAATCAAAGCCCCCATGTCTCCTCTTCCTTTTCCATTGCCCAATCACACTTTGTGACACTTTGTTTTTTGTGGTGAGCAACTCTGAATATTCCTGGGAGTAGTAAAATGGAAACAGTTGGATTATCACTGGGCTGAAGTATTCCTGTCATGCTGTTTCCCTGCTTCCTTATTTTTAATTTTAATTGCATATTTATTTTATAGTTGTTACATCTGGCCCTGCAGTCTTCTAGCTGTATCTTTTTCTTTCTCCTTTTCACTTACTTGTGGTGATGCTACTGTATACACTTTCAACTGAGGTATTTTATATGTAGGATTTTTTTTTTATATGCTGGGTTTTCATGCTTCTTTTTGCAGAGAACATTGCTTACCTGCTTGTTATTCTGAAGAACCACTTCCAGAGGCACGTACTGGATGTTAAATTTACACAACCTGTTTAAAATTTTCAAAATCATTGTGCATAGGGTGAAGCTGGTAGTCACCTGTCACCTCAAGACAATGATGCATGGGGCTGGGAGGGTGTTACAGAGGCTGGCTCTGAGTCCTGCAGGTGCTGAAGCGTGTGGAGAGGGGAATGGGTAAGAAACAGTCGTACCTGAGCTGGAGCATAAAGCTAAGGAGGTGAAGGTCGACTCCTGGCTATTCCATCTGTGTTTGGAGGCAGTTTTGGGAGAGCCTCATCTCTGGTCAGCTGTTGTGTCGCTGCACTAAGCTGGTATGATCCGGAAATGGCTGGAGAATTCCCAGTGCGTTTGCTTTGCCTGCCAGTAGCTGCAGAGTCTGTGAGCCTGTGAAGTGGTCAAGCTGTTGTACAACCTTTCCAAGGGAAGGCAGCAGGCAGCGTTTTGAACTTCACAGCAGTGTGGCACCCTGCTCCTGTTCTGTGCCTCTAATTGACTTAAAAAACTTTCCACCTAACTTAAAAAGCACCAACTGCTGTATTACGCGCTTTTAATACAACAATTTCTGACTAAATGCTGGTTTAGCCTCAGGCTCCTCTGCCATTTGCAGCCAATTTATGTGGAGGGGAACTGGTGTGGAAAATCGGTGACTGTTCCTGTTGTTTCTACTTCTAGCCTCTGTAGGGCTTTACTTTTTAGTAATCTGGGAGCTTACTAGTTTCCACAGTTCACTGGTTAAAACACTCCCCCAATACATCAGATGTGCAAATCGCTTCTCTGCTTGAAGGGATATCTACTGTGTCATAGCTTCCACTGCCAGAGTGACTATCTCACCACCCCAGCCTCAGGGGAGCTTGGATGTTCACCAGCTCTCTCAGGGACACCAGCCCACTTTGCAGACCAGTGAAACATGCAGATGTGTGCTGGTTCCCTTGTTATGCTTCTCCTTAATACTAACACCTTCTCCTGGGATCCCAGAGAGTGCTCAGCCATGCTGATGAGAAGGTATCACAGCTCAGCAAGTGCCTGACTCGCTAAGGCAAACAAAGTATTGGCTGGAACTAATGCAGAAAAAGACCATCGAAAACGTTAAAGATGTGACTGGTTTCCCACCTCCTAGACTGCTATGCTAAAACCTTTCACCATGATCTTCATCTAGTAGGAACAGGAGAGCATACTGGATTTGGCACATAGCAGGAGACACACACTGTATGCATGAAAGTTTACTGTCTTTTGGTATACAATTAAAATAACAAGAGTGAACAAGCCATTTACAGAGTGCTAAGCCAGCTTTTTATACAGCTTATGACAAAACAACAGAGATGTATCGTCTGATGCTTTTATACAGAGTGGAATGATTTATTACATACTGTACATTTAGCATTATAATACATTTAATTGTTGAGGTAAGTGGTTAAAGAAATGAAAAATGCTGGATAGCTCATTCTGTGTAGCACTCATCAGTGACTGGAACTGGATATTACATTCCCAGTCCAAATTACCAGCATTGGCAAGGCTATTTTACAGCTGTTCAGTGTGCTGTCTACATTGTAATGAAGTCGTGACATGAAATGTTTGTGGAAATAGTAATGAAATGTTAGCTGAAAATATACTGAAGTTGTAAGTGTAGAAAGAGAAATGAAGTATAACATTTACAAATTCCACCGTCTCCTCGGCTCATGCGGCTTCAGCTGTTACTTTACCCCACATGTGCTAACCTGCCCCCTTCTACCAAACTGCACATCACAGTTGCTCTCCAACATCTCCTTTGGGCTCAGGACTTTGAATTAAACCTAACCTTATCTTCTTTTTAAGCCTTTTTTTGGTTCTCTTGAACCTCTAAATTCCCTAGGGTCTATGGTCTCCTTCCACTTGCACCTCACTTTCTGTTAACCTCTTGATACCCAGTTGCTTTTATCTTCCCCACATCCCTCAGATCCATCTTTCACTTTCCATGTCTATACAGGAAAATAACCTGTTTGGGTTTCCCCAGGTATTGAAGCCTCCCTGGCACCCCCTGACCATATGGAAATCTCCTTTCCCTAAGGGGCAGGGGAGGTTGAGCTAAGTCACCCTCCTTGATTGCTGCCTTCATGTTGTCAGCCCATGTTTTGATCCTCTGGTTGGCTCTCTGTTTACTGACAACTCAGATCTGATCTCATGTCATTATCGTCAAATCATGTCTAACACTTAACACTGAGTAATCCTTTCAAGAATGTTTTAAAGGTCCACTTATATCCCCTTCCATAAATTGCTAATAAGGGGGCAAGTGTCATGACACTTTGCTACCCCCTCTGACAGCACTTCATAACTCTTCTTCTTCTACTTTCCCTCTTATTTTGGCCTACTTCTCCTATTTTTCCTTCCCCTTTCCAAGCCAAACTGATAATAGCTCCTTCATTTCCATCCATCCTTGGTTTTATGCCCCCTTTCCTGCCACCTCCTTCACTTCAATCTTCTAGAAACAGCCAAGGTAACAAACTTTATTTTCACAACTCTTTTAAGGATCAAGCCCTGCTCTGCTCCAAAGGCTGTGTGCCACTTGCTTTAATCCTAATTTTCCATCTTTTCTTTGGAAACTTATGGTGGGAGGTTTACAACTTGCTTACAACTATATAGAGACACTTACAACTTTTCTGTAGCTGTAACCATCAGAGAAACAGCAGACACTTCAGTCCCTTGGGGAGCCAGGCTGTGAGCTGTCTATCTATGTCAAGGTATGAGCCCATTGCAATGTCCAAGCACCTTCTACATGTTTCCTGGATTTACCGTCAGAGCATGTTAGAAGAAAAAAACAATCCCATCCTTCCTCCTTGAAGAAAAAGCTGAAATGGAAAATGTTCAGCTAGTCTTGGTAGTAAATACAGCTTCTTCCAGCATTTATTAGTCTTGTGTATTTAAAGATATGAGCACTTAAAAGCAAGATCTGTTAGTCATGATCTGTATTTACCACATCCAGCACAATAGGATCCGACTCATGGCTGGGTCATCTGAATGCCATTCTCATCCCAGGAAACTGACACATATTGATATACCAGACTAGTGTTTCTGGGAACTAGACAGCATAAGGTGATTTTCCAAGCATAAAACAAATGAATATTTTTACTTTCCTTTTTTTTTTCCTTCCCCATGTATTTTGAATACAGTAATGCAGGTCAACATACCCCTCCTCAACCCACATGGGAAAAGGGACATTATTTTAAAAATTGACCATTTCAGTGGTCAGTGCTGCTGCAGATATACTGGAGAGCTTCACAGTCCCTCCAGTTCTTCTCCAGGAGGGTGCAAGAAGGTGGTCCTTGAAGCCCTGTGTCATTCCTGGCAGTCCTGTGCTCATGTCTCAGGTGGCCAAGGGGTCTACGTGGCTGGTTTGCTGATACAAACTGGTAATTTTGCAAAAATATGTGAAAGAATTGAGTGAAAGATGAGTCTGAAACTTAAAACTTGTCTTTCATGTTCTCTTAGGACTGCTTTGAAGCCTAAAAGGACCATGGCAATCATTTAGCCCAAGTGTCTGTGCCTGTTCTAAATACCGTGTATCCATTTTCTGCAGAGCAGCTTTCAAGTTTCCAGTGGAGAAGAATGACATCTTCATCATGAAGAAAATTGGAAAAGTATAGGCACTTTTTGGCAACATTACTCATGATTATCTAGTATTTAGCAGCAACACACTGCTGGGTGCTCTGTGGATGTGCATTTTCCGCCTGAAGCAGCTTTCAGCCTGGCCAGGACAGAGACAGAACAGGGCCAAAATAAACACTGCACAGTTGGGAGAGATGAGCTGGTGGAATTAGTGCAGCAAGTTCACAACAATAGTTTGGAAAATCTTCCTAGTGGTCTGCTGGTGGAGACATCTGAGGAAGGGAGATTTTTCAGTTTATGAGAATGAAACTGCTCCAAACAAAGAACATGGAAGTCCATTCAGAGCTGGGTGAAGGGTCTTTTAGCTGCTCAAGGAAGACCTTTCAGCCAGGTGAGGCTAGAAGTACATTAGATGCTTGACTGGGGAGAGTGGCACAGACACCAGTGGGAAGGAGGTGGCAATCAGAGAAGTCGTAGATGGAAATGGTTTAGGCAGCAGGAGACATCAGGCCTGCTCATGTGCAGAGACAGAAAAAATTAAAAAAAAAGAAAAAAGAAGAAAGGCCCATTAACAACTATTAGAGAAGAAGAGGGATAAGTTTGTGAAGTGGAAGTTATCTAAGCTTGGCTAACATCCAGTCAAAGGGAGCACGATAACAAACTACAAGTATTTGGAAGGCTGTAAACATGGAGTCAGGCTAGGAACTCCAGAGTGTGATGCATGAGGACTGTAATCAGAAGAAATTTCAAAATACAAAAATATCAGGAAAACAACAAAAAAACCCTCCACGTTGACAATGAGATGTATTAGCCTCTGTGTTAAGGGAATGGGTGGAAATACCCTGGGGTTGAGATCTTTTCAAATGAGAAGGTGGTTAAGGAAACATCAGTAAGTACACAATAGAAAATATTTCTGTAATAGTGAGGGAGGTGGATGGGGTTTCCCAGGTAGACTTTCTCACTCCTTCTAGGATTATGCATAGAAAACTATTCTGCCCCTTACTCTTTTACAAAATATATATGGCCCAATATTCAGGTACAAAATCCAAGAAATTCTCCGAACCTGATTTTGAGAAGTCCTCACTCCACTGATTTACGTGTACATCTCAGGGCAATTCCTAGCCTGGCTGTTTTATTTAGTTTTCTTGAAAATATGTGCCTTTTGAAACAATGACCACCATTACATTTTGAAACTATTTTCCACATTCCAGTTGGCCTAATATCCTCATTAACCAGCTCACCAAGTAGTGCCCCTTCTTCAAGCAAGATGGGTCATGCATCTGATGTAGTCTTAGCTGCCAGTGCCTCGAAGGAGCAGTCACACCGCTCAAGGGTGGAGCCAAGCCACTTTGGAGGTTGCAGCTGCAGCCTGGAAACAAGCAGGGAGCCCGGACAGCCTTCTGAGCAGCCTCAAGTGCTTCCTGAAAATGATGTGGCTTACCCAGCCTTCATTTTCATGTTTTCTCTTGCTGACATCCTGGTGTCACCCACTTGTGTGGTCTGCACAGAGGTCAAGACATAACCAGAAGGTGAGAGGCATGAGGGAGTGCATAGCTGAGCTTCATGCCTTGACCAGGTGTGTGTATATGCAGTTGTCATTATGGAAAGAGGGCCATAGGGCTAATTAACCATGGGGGAGGCTTCATGGACTCCTTAGGCCTTGCCTCTCTCAGTGTAATGCCAAGTGCTGAAGGGTGGCCTCTGGACCCTAAGGACTGTGAGCTCTTAGCTGAGCTCTGATGAGGAAAGGATCTCTGAAGACCCCAACACAGCAAGGGATGTGACAACACAGCTTGTTCTCCAACTGGGCACCTATCCTGGCCTCTACCATCCTGGTGCTGCCCAGAACCCTACCTTTGAGCACCCAAGACTCTGAAACATTGACAAAGAGAACCTCAGGGATGATCAGAGAAAGTCAAAGAATAGGTTTGATCTTAAACTATCTTTGTTGTCTAAAGAAAGATGACCACATCTGGGTTATGTATAGCAGCACTCTTTGTAGTCATTGCAGAAAATGGGTAAACCTGAGAATGATTTCCTCTGTGCTTTTTTTAAGGTACTTTACTTCATTGGAAAGGGATTATTCTTTGGGAATGTGTGCTACCTTCCATTGTTCAGAAAGCCTAAATTAGACTTCAATGTAAAACTTTTAAACAGGAAAGCTGGACAGAATAATTGTTCCCAAAATGACATGTAAACTCATATATATGTTTATAGTTATAGTTACAGTTATAGTTGTGTATATATAGTATATATAAACATATATAGGGATACATATAGGTTAATTCCAATTCTGCAAGAAATTTTAGTTATTGATTTTCCTTTTTTTATTTTTTCTTTGAAATCTGGGAATTTCTTGAGAATAGCAGTTCCAGTTTTCATAGAATTCTGTGTATAACAAATATCTTGCTTTGTCTTTTCTGTAGATGATGAAATCTGAAGTCTGCTAACCACAGATGTGAATGATGTAGCATTCTAACAGATTTTCAGAGAAAATAGAGCATGAAACCCAGAGTATTCCTGGGTTCTCACAGGAAAACCAAACTATTTTTTTAATGTTGAAAAATAATATTTTCTGGAGTCACACCTAGCTGGATATATTCAAATGCTTTTCATCAAGAGTGAACACATAGAGTAAAATGATGTAAATGTAAGACATATTTTTCAGTGCTTCAGTATGGCTATCATATTATGAAAAGAGAGGTACACTAATTTACTATTCCTGGTTGAGCTGTTTCAGCATGGCAATGAGTAATTGGCCGATAGGTTTTGAAACAGACGTAAAGTAGCAGTGCAATGTTTCCAGTGGGGCTATTATAAAACACTTGCTTTCTTAGTTTCCAGT
>JANZLP010000041.1:6589481-6599588 GCA_026930925.1 Chelictinia riocourii | reverse complement strand
GAACTCATTTCCAGGAAAGAACTTTTCACTGAAAGAAGGCAACTCTCAACGAAGAATGCCTTCTGCAGCCTCAGCTAAGGTATTGCATGATACGGGAATAACTGGTTAGACTGTAGAACTGAATACCTTTTCCTTGCTTCACTTGAAGCAGAGTGCTATTAGCAATAATGGAGGAATTGCTACAGTAATCTCAGAGACTTGCAACAAAATTACTTTCTGATGAATACATATGATTTAAATCAGAAAATATCTAACATGAAATAATGTCTAGATAAATGAAATATAAAATGAGAACATGGTCTCTCGCTTTGCCAAAATCACTTTTTCTCTCTCTGTCACCTATGCATTGATCTGAAATTTTACCTCAATATGAATGTAAAGGTAGTACAAAATCAGAAATACTTCAGCCTCAGGAAATACACCATTAGCAACTAAGAATTCTATGTAAAGTATCTCTGCAAGCCCTGATAATACAACTAGAAGTTCATATTCTGGGATCTGGCTATTGTAAGTCAGAAATTACTATCATTTTTTATTAGAAAGAGATGTGCTGGAACATGAGTGCTCTGTCTGCCAGTCTCTCATCAAAAGAATTTGAAATTACCCATTCAGTTAGTGAATGAAAATGGTAAGTAGAGTGATAGAGAAAATCCATTAGCTCTCTTTCTCCTATATATGTACCTGTATAACTGGTTGGGTACAAATCTTTGTTATTTTAGAGGCACTCCTTTAAAACCAACCTTGCTATTTCTTCTCGGTGAGCAGTCCAGTTACAAATGTAGTCTTCCTGTTCCTTTATTCTGTGCTTGAATGTATTGATACTTTGAGCTGCTGTCCCAGCGCTCTGCAGTCGTGTGGTTTTCAGGGCTGGAGAGGTACGTAGACGGGTATGTTTAGGGGAATTACGGTTTGATCCGAATTCATCTTCTGAGGTGGAAGCATAATCTGTAGGAAAGCGCCTCCATCTTGCACTTACTAAATTAGTTTAATTATTAAAAAAGAATTATTATTGCATCTTTAATATGAAAAAAACAGTATTATTTCAGTAACATCACAAAAATACACAACTATTCATTATCAATCCCCAGATACCTCACAAAAGTTTTATTAACTACATCTTAAAAAGAAAGCTACAAAATTTGTGTTAAAAAATAAATATCGATTAATGAAAACATAAAACGGATGCTCTTTGTATAATGATGAGTGAAATAAGATGTAAAAGCCAGTAACTGTATATGAGCTCAAGCAAACCGTATTACAAAACAAGGGCCCAATTCATTAACATTTAAGTATATAGTCAGATTGAACTTTTTCTGCAGATTTTTTCCCAAGTTTCATTTAGGGTTTATGTGATACACAAAAAAAATGAAGGGACATGAAGGAAGGATGGAGCTGGCACCAAGCCTGGAATGCATACTTACACAAGGAAAGCATAAAAATCCTAGATGATTTGTTATATATTTAGTACAGGAAAAAATACGTTAATATTAATACTGTTTTATAAAAACCAGCAGCACATCTACAAAACCAGCAGCCTCAAAGTAAAGAGCATATATTCACACATGTAGCACATAAAGCATATACAGCCATGTTGCTGAAGACAGCCTGAAGTATAAGAGAACTGAAACTAAGTAGGAGGCTCTCATCCCCCTATGAATTACTAAAGTCTACAACATGCATTTCAGACAAGCTGTCCTCAGATGTTCCCAGCAGGAAGAGATATCACTAAGTGTAAAGGAATGCTCATCACGACAACCTGTTAAATTCTTGCAGGGAATTTAGTCCCTCAAACTCACTGAGGCTCTATAATTACTGTAGAAATTTTTAAAAAGTGTGTGATCACTTCTTGGTAATTTAAAAATAATAGATTCAAGTTATGTATATTGTTTTTAATATAAGAAGAAATGCAAGAAGTAATAAATGATTTCTCCTGAAATGTTCAAAAAAACATTACAAATGAAGTATACGTCAATATGAACTTAAGTAACAAATAATGAATTCATTTTTAGTTGAGAAAAGATTTGCGTAATGCTCTCAAGGATTGCAGTACGTAGAACATAACATTGGTGTATAAGCTTACATCTCTTCCCTCATATAAGTAATGCATTTTTAATCGCTGAAAACAGAAATATGCTTGGGTAATTTATTTCCAGGTTTAAATGTGGGCTTCAAATCATGTCCAGTTCTACTAATTTTTTTTAATACTCTAACTTTATTGAAGAAAATTAAAAGGTCTCTCCAGTCACTTACTGTTCTCTTTTTAGAGGTTTCAAACTTGTTTTGATCTCAGGGAAGCAGAACATAAGCAGAAAAAGCACATTTCCCCACCAACAGCATGCAAGCAATGTGTGACCAAAGTCCAAAGAGCTTTATGAGTTGGGCCCACATTTTATCATCAATTTTTCTTTAAATTCTTTGTCCTGGTTCAAATTATATGCATAAAAATAAATAGAAAATTTATCTTAAAATCTCTCCAGTGAGCTAGTCCAGTAACTCAGCATTGTACAATGAGCATATGTAATCAATATATTTAAAAATTAAAAATTGAATGAGAAGTGAAATATCAGAAACAGATTTGATTTCTAGTACTCTACCACTGTAAGTTTCAACATCAGGATCTGGGTCTGGGAGAAGCTTGGATTTCTCTGCGTACAAAATAGTGTTTTATCACGTTAATTTGTATTAAACCATTCAGATTAGAAGCATTATCTTAAATAAAATGTATTGATAGGATTAGTTTTAGGTCTTCTTTTGCACTCACACTTTCTAGGAAAAGATTCTTAAATTATACATTCAATCAAAAATACTGAATTTTGTAAAAAACATTTCAGAGATACTAACTGAAATGACATCAATAAAAATTGTCTACATCATACCATAAAACCCCTCTACATTTTTAAAGACCATTAAATTTTAAGGCCTTAAAAATTTTGTTTATTTATATATTATCAGTGGGTTTCTTATTAATATGGGGAAAAAGTTATTGTAGGCCTAACAGTAAAAATCTCATACTTGTATGTTTCATGACATTTGCACATATATGCTTTTAATTCTATTTATAAATTATGCAGCCCCAAAATGTCATTGCAGTTTATGTAGATTTCTGAAAGCTATCATGCAATTAGTTATCTCAGACACTAAAGACTGTATCAGTACCAATAACTAGAAAATCCTCCAAAACCCTGGCTAAAATAATCAGCAGACAAACCTAATTTAGTGACTACTCTGTGTGAAGTATAATGCATTGGCAACACCTTAAACTGGCAAGTTCGTTGATTTGGACCCCATAATCTCAATTCTAAGATCTGAGGACAGACTTTATTAAGCATATCCCCTATAAAATACTCTACTCTCATTGATGCATTGTCCTCTCAAAGTTCATCCATTTCAAAGATCCTGAAATTTGGTGCTCAGTAGTGCAATAATACTACAGTGCAGTTAATAAGGGTTGCCTTCTCTCCATGCTGAAACCTTTTTCTTTTTTTTTTTCCTCCCAGAGTTACCTCAACAGCTTTGATCAAACCATCTGCTACTTATTTGCAATGACAGCTAGGTCAGCAAGCCAGCAGAGCTGCCGAACACAGCTAGTTGCTCAAGGTTTCTCTCAACGCTTAATTTTACAGTTGCAGCTTAGCACTTTTGCACTAGGTCTAATAACGTTCATTTTCCCAAGACATAGCTCCTTCTGTAACACCATCTTCAGTTTTCCTCAGCAATTGTGAAAAAAGGTTTTTGGTCCTCTCTGTGTTTATTGATTACACTCTACTGTTTCATGATTCAGTGCCTTGATTAAATCTTTCATTGCTTGTACTATAAAATTACTAATTCTGCTTCATCTCTTCACAGTGTTGTCAGTTATTAAGCCTCCTACCACAGAAACACCTCGGCAATTACTTTAATGCTCATAATTCTCATCCAAGATGTTCTATTTATCTGCTTGCCCTTTCACTTACTTACAAGTAAGCAATACTTAGCTGTATCAAGGATTAAAAAAGATTCTTGAAATTATGGACTTGCCGACAGCTCTGATAATCTTAATGCTATTATGTTGCAATACATACACATAAAGTACAAGACACTAAAAAAGTACAGTGACTACATTTTTTTTGCCCCCTTTTTACAGGCATATATGTCTGAACATTGAAAAAGATTTGGGAAATGCAGAAATAATTTTCTCTTTGGTAGACTGCATTTAAGAAGCAAGATTCTGCTGCCAATGTTTAGTGATCTACAATGTGGTAACGTTAACTGAACTCTGATGAGAAGACCCATGGAACATTTTTAACACTTCGATAGCAACCAGTCTTCTGGTAAAAGAAGAAAACCACAAAACAAACTGTATATTGGTAATGATCATTCATTTTCCAGTCTCTCTAGGTCCAGGGAGAGAAGAGAATACATCACTGTTATGCCTTGATTAAATGTGCCCAAAGTAAACCACATTCAAACAGTTGAGGCACTTTTGTCAGGCACTTGATTAGTAGTTTCCAAAAGCGCTAAACGTAAGTGAATTGTTGACTTTTCTAGAAACAAAACCAAACTCAGGAATTACATGCTTTGGATTGAAAAGCTTCTGCTATGTTCCAATTTTATATATTGCATACCAGTAACACATTATATTCAAAGATGTTTTAAATCCGTTTATCTAAGGATAAAATAATAAATAATATTATTAACAACTTCAAGTGTTGGGTAGTTATTAGCATTATTTTATAAGATGCAAATGGGAAAATAGGGGTGTACTGAGTAGTGGCCTATATGTAATAGGAGATACATGTATACACACACACACTCCTATATATACTAGAAGATTACACTAATTTTAAAGCAATTTGGATTTTCCTAAAGTATACTCTAAATAGTGCAGTCAAAAAATTACAGAATAAGCTTACTGACACAGACAAAATCTGGAACTTCAAATCCTAAAAAGTAGCAATAATATTCTGTACTTACATAGAAACTAGGCTTGGTTTTGTTTTGAAAGTATCTGCTTTATTAATTACTTTCAGATTTTCACCTTTACATTGATATAGGCTTCTCCCTGATTTTGATATATAAACTGATAAAGCTTCTTATGACAGAAGCTATTATTTCTACTGCAGATTTTTCTAACAAGGGTCTTTTTAAAATATCTAGCTTATGTTGGGGTAGCTCATGAGAAGACGGCATCTTTTCTCTCTTGAAAACAGAGTATTTTATACAAGCTACAGTAAACTTTGACTGTGTAATTCAAGTAAATGAAATGAACATTAAACAGAGATGACCTTGACAGACTAGTAGGCTGGGAAGAGAAAGATACACCCACCCCCCTGAACAGAAGCAGCAAACCACTTCAATGCAGCAACCTGGGAAAAGTTTAAGGAGCATGCAATAGTTCACACAGACACAAACCTCAACATCCATATACAGTTTTGTGAAAAACACAAGAAGCAGCAAAGTGACAAGTAACATCTGTGGTTTACCCTTTCAAAAATCAGCAATATCGCGATGTGAACTAGTGTTAATTATTAAAGTAAACATATAGAAGCAGTCTTAACTGACACTCTTCCTCAACCTAACGTTGCCACCTTTCAGGCTGCACACATCAATTTAAAACTTTGATTAAAATTGAAAACATACTACTTTTCCAATGATATCTTATGAGGAAGGACTGAGTTTTTCCTCTTACGTTTCGCCTTTTTTGTGTACCTTTGTAAACATCTGTCATAATATTGAACAGAATCAACTTTATAGTTCAGTGAACATCTCATTTTTATCTCTACAGAAATTTCTATTCACCTAATAAATAACAGAGCGAAAAGATCTGGGGTATGGGGAATAAACACTGCTAATAACCTTAAGAAGGTACATTTATGATACACAAGCAACAAAAGGGCAGTAGGACTGTGGGAAATTAAATATCACAGACCTTTATATTAACTCTGAATAGGAAGCAGTAAAGGAGAATATATAATCTCAGTTGCAACACACAAGACTGGAAGCTTTTCCATTTATCTTTTGTGAATTGGCTTCAAATAAGGTCTAGCTGGTAGTATGACAATTCAAAAAGCAAGAGGACATCAATTTTAGATATTCATTCCACTTGAAAGTTCACTTATTTAGAACTACCACATTTTAATTTTGGTTGATTTAATATTGCTGTTGGAAAAAAACTAGCAGCCTTTCACACTGCTTGCACTTAAAGCGTTATGTTAACTCCTAACAGAATAGTAGATTAAAATTAATCAATTGTATGGATTTTTCCTTCCATACATAAGACAATATTATAATAAAGCAACTACCACACAAAAGAAGATCAGGTTGGAAATTATGATGAAATCATAAATCGTCATGATTTGGAACAGAGAACAGAAACTACAGCAAGGCACACGTTTTAATATGAATTATTTGACTTTACAATATTTAGTTAGGAAGTCTTTGTGTTTAATATTTTCATTTTTTACTTCATTTTTATTATTCTTCTCAAACAATTTCACTTTTGTAGTTCTGGAAGCTAAGCCTAAATTATAAATATAATTATCCTACAGATGCTCAGGGTATACCACCTCAGGGAATGCTTGCTGTTGAGAATATCTACAAACCTACCTTACAAATAAATGCTCTACCTTCTATGTAGAAAAAAGTGCTGCTGGCCTTCTGAACTTCTACTACTATGACTTAAGCAAAGAGATCTCTGCTGTTTTTCTACTAATGCAAATCAGTGTTGCCTCATCTGAATGCCATTCTTTGTTACTGATTTCAAGTTAAAAAAAATATCCAAAGAGTTAAAGGATTACAATTTGTTGTCTTTATGATTTAAAGTGAGAAACATCCACAAGCCCTGCCAGGGAAGCCTCTTGCTACAAAGAGAAAGACTGAATCAACTAAAAGTCAACAAATGTTTCATAAGAACTGTTCCTTACAAAAAAATAAAAAACATTTCCACACATGAAAAATATCTAGTATTGTATAAGACTAGTTCAAATAATCTCACATACCTGAGGGAGAATTATGAGCTGAAGCCAAAGATTTGGATTTTGAATCTGAAAGTCGAGAAATGCTATTGGCTCGAGTTCTAGCAGAAACTTTACTACTATCTCCTACTGATGTTAACCTTGCACCACTTCTGATAATAGCTTCTGGGGTACGAGATGAGGCAGTGCTTCTAGTTATTGTTGCTTCAGAATCACTACGTGCTGATAAAGAGCCAAGTCGAGTTCTGCGGGGTTGAGCAAGTAAGTCTATTCTGGAAATACTTCTCCTCCCTGATGGAGGTTTCGACGTAGAACTTGTAGTGGACACTTCGGAAGCCACTGAAGCCTTATCGGCATCAGCAAGCTCACTATCTGAGGCTTCACCAAGCCGTGCTCTGCGCAAGAGAGAAGTCCTTGTAGGACGAGGTCTTGGAAGAGTGGTAGATTTACTAGACTGCCCAAGTGCAACAGGAGAGGTTTTTGATTTAGCTGACTTTCCTTCCATCTTAGAATGTAAAAGTTCATCTGCTGAAGCAAAAGGAACTCTTCCATGTGATTTGCCAGAATAGGTTTCCTGGTCAGATGATAAAATATCAGAAATGGCAGAATGAGGTACGCTGGATGTTTGGTCATCATCTGTCAAATCTACTGATGGTTGTCTCATTCTTCCACTGGATTGCACAGTTTTGCGAGCATCAGCTCTAGACCCACCATCTGAAGATCGACTTTTTGTTTTCTTTTCCATCTTTTCTCTGGGACTTGTTGCAGAAGATTTTAAAACATCCTTTGAAGGAGAACCAGATGAACATCTATCTTTATATAAGGTTGTCAAGTTCTTCCGCTTCTGCGTAGATTTTCTTTCAGTGTCACCAGTAACAAGACTGATTGTACTGGCTGTATCTACATCTGATTCTGGTGATATGGAATTATCTCTGTTATAGCTAGGAGTCTCAGGACCTTCATCAGTTTTATTTTCTTCCCGCAATTTAGCTTCAAGGAAAGCCATTACAGCTTCTGTATCTTTTAAAATGAGTGTTGTATCTAGACTGGAATCAGTGTCCATTGAATCACTTCTGTCACGTATCCTGTTGGCAGGCGCTAAAGGGGCAGCAGATCCACTTTGCTTATTAATGTGAGGAATAAGTTCTATAGGTATATTTGTGCTAGGCTTATCTATAGTAAAGCTACCTTGCCTCACTAACGGTTTTGAGGATTCCCTTTTTTCTCCTCCAGATGCTTTAGGACTTTGTCCTTTAACAGCTTCTTCATTTTTTCTTCTTTTTGCCTCACTCTGTGCCAACTTAATTTCTGCTTTATCTGTAACATTTCCAGGAGCTTTGTCTTGATTATCTGAAGTTTTGGGTGACATAGCAATCTCCTCCCTACCTTTCTCCACCTGGTTTGTAGCAGATTTTGTAGAGGATAATTTTGTGGGTGTCCAGTGTCCTTGCTCCTTTCTTTCTTGTTGTTGAATTTTTGCTAAAGCTTGTTTCACCATGGAATTTTCTCTGCCAGTTTCAACTCTCTCTTTACTAGAAGAGCTGGGGAAAGAAAAAACTTTGTCTCCAGTAGCTCTGGGTGAAAGACCATTCATTGTTCTGCTTGACTTAGCTATACTTCTGCCGTCAGCATCTGAGGCACGAGCTGGAGTTTCTTTCTCCTGAAGTTCAGTATCTTGCTTTTCACCTATTTCTGATCTCTGATGAGATGTAGTTTTTACTTTTGAGCTTTCATTCACTTTCTCTTCCTTGGGAAGCTGTGGAAGTGTTCTTCTCTTTCGCTCACCTTGGCTGTTCGTAGAAGCAGCTGAACCAGTGCTTCTAATGGAAATACCAGACTCGCTGATGTCTGTGTCTAAAAATGAAAAAAAAAACAAACCCTGAGAAGTCATTCAATAGCAAGGTAAATAGAAACATTAAATTCTTAAGACTGCGAAAGACTAATTGTCATGGTTTAACCCCAGCTGGCAACTACCGGGAAACACACAGCTGTTCACTCATTCCTTCCTACCCTCAGTGGGATGTGGTAGAGAATTGGAAAAGAAAAAAAGTAAACCTCGTGGCTTGAGATAAAGACAGTTTAATAGGGCAGAAAAGGAAGAGAAAATAAATAACAACAACAACAATAATAAAAGAATATACAGAACAAGTGATGCACAATGCAATTGCTCACTACACATTGACTGACTCCAGTCCCCAAATCCATCCCTCTCTGCTGCTCAGGGGGGAGGGATAGGGAGGTGGAGGAGTTGGGAATGAAGAAGTGAGGTTGAGCCAGGGAAAACAGGGAGGAGAGAAGGTGATGTTTTAATTTCACCTTTGTTTCTCACCATCCACGTCTATTTTAATTGGCAATAAGTGAAAATTATTTTCCTCAGGTTGACTCTGTTTTGCCCATGGTGGTAACTGGTTAAGTGATCTCCTTGTCTTTATCTCAACCCACGAATTTTTCCATCTTATTTGTTGCCCCTGTCCTGTTGAGGAGGGGGAGTGAGGGAGCGGCTGGGTGGGTGTCTGTCAGCCATCCGAGGTCAACCCACCACAGCAATATACAGATGTGGAAGGCAGGGGTGAAATTTTATTCACTTCACTTCTTCACTAGGTATTAGGCATGACAAAAGTGAGGGTATGCCGCACTTTTTCAGCATCTAACAAATCCCTAACCTCCACTGAAGGATAGAGACCATTTTTTAGCCTGGTGGGTGCCCTTGCCTTCTTTCTTTTTTTTCTTTATTTTTTTTCAGCTAAAAGAGTGAGCAGTTCAAAACAGTCCAACAAAGTAAAACCACATGGTCCAGGATACTCTTTGGCTAGAGCCACATGAGGCAGAGCCTGCCACTGCACACTGCAGGCAGCTAGGAGCATGTCTGGAGGGAGCACGGTTTTGGGTGGAATACGGATTGAAAGGCATACTTGGAAACTATGAGAAAGTGAGTTGCCTCTCATGCAGGGGAGAAGGGCAGACAGCTTCTCATCTTGCTTCTTTATGAGGAAACAGCAAATATGCTGGTTCTAGGATAAGCTCCCTCCCTTGGTGGGAATGGCAGGCCTGCCTCCTGCCTGCCTGCTATGTTGCAGCCATACAGCTCACCCTGCAGGGGCCTGACTCCTGGGGAGCTGTTGGGGCAAGCCACAGCAATGACAGTGAGATTCAC
>JANZLP010000041.1:6374156-6385595 GCA_026930925.1 Chelictinia riocourii | reverse complement strand
GAAGAAGCCTGAAAAGTGGGGTGCAGGCTGCATTTAGTTAAGGCATGAAAAAAAATCAGAACCAGATGGGTTAAAACCCCACTCTGCAGTGCTGGTGTACTTTCTGTGACCCTATTTAATGCAGAGGTTTGAGATTTTATGTAGTTTAACCTGTGCTGTCGACAGTGCTATAAACTAAAGCCCCTAACAAATTGTACACAAAGAACAGATAGCAAGAAAACACATTGTGTTCACAGGCATCTGGTTGCAGCCCTGTAAACTGAAAATCTTTGGTAATGGGTGACTTGCGTTTCATTGACCGTGTAGGTGCTGAAGCCATCGCAACAAGGAGTCTGTCTTCATGCATATACTGGACTGTGGCATGTGATAGCCATTAATCTGTATGCTAATTATTCAGATGCATATAAACGATTTGAAAGAACTTACAAGACTTAAGAGTAGTATTCCCCAATTTGCTAGCTATTTGAATTACTACTTTTCAGTCATTGCAACCAGCTCAAAACAAAACTGCAAATATTTCTTGCTGTTGACCTTTAAAAGAATTGCAATGTAGTCAAGCGATCACTTAAAACTGCAAACTACAGTTGTCCTAAAACACCAGTTCTGCTCACTTTTTTATACCTTCTCCCCCATGATAACGTGATATTAAGCACAGACTTAAATTTTTCAACATCTGGCTCAAATTAGCTGCTAACAAAACTGCCAACAACTATTTTCTTAATCGACCCTGGGAATTTGATACAGCTTGGAAAAAGCACATTTAAACCTCGTCCTTCTCCTAAAGAAACACAAATGTTTACTTGAGCTTCTGATTTGACCATAGCAGGACTATGAATTCAGTTAACCCAGCTTTATAGGCCTGCCTCAACTGGACTTTTTTCTCTCTGTGTAAGGAAACAGATGTGCTCGCAATTACAAAATCTCCTGCTCGCTCAAAGCCCACCATGCAAATGGCCAACCAGGAATTTGAGTCTATTTTTTTACATGGAAGTCATTGGAGAAGTCTCCCGTTGTATCTGGTGGGGGATTAAGGTGCACTGTTACCTGATGGGTCTCTCTGAGCTCATTTTGCATATGCATTTAAATGCACTACCTAGGGAATAGGTTGGAGCAAAAGCCTTTGAAAACCCAGTCCTAGAGGAAAAAACTGTGCACTAGAAGCCAGTATCTTAGAAAGCAAGAGAGATCTTTCCAGTTATGAAAGCAGAGTTACACTACGTAAGGCCAAAAAAACAGAACAGACAAACAAACTGCTAGTGACAATTCACTGTAGTTACTGAGACCATGTGGGTGAAGTGACAGCAGCAATGCAGCTGGCTCCGCGGGGACACGTTAGAGTACACTGAAGAAGAAGAGGCTGCAGGCATACAGAGAAGTTGAAAGCGGCCCACCTGAGTCTGTTGAGGGATATTTACAAAGCTTGGATCCCGTGGTCCAACACTGACGAATCGGTTTGCGGGGGAGGTGCTGGGTGTCGAGTAGGCTGTGAAGGGAAGGGACACATGCGTTGAGGAAGCGGCACTAGATTGCACACGAACAACACCAAAACACACTGTCTCAGAGCCACCTAAGCAGATGTTTAACATAGAAATGTGCAAACGTTTTAGAGAGCGAGAGTTTGGTTTTAGACACTGGAAAGGTTCGGTCTTAATGATGGGGATATAAACACACAGGGGACTGGGCTGCTCCTTGCGAGGCGGGACAGCAATGACGTGCGCTCAGGGAGAGATGTGCTGAGGTCACCTGGGCTGCTCTCCATCCCAGAGGAGAACTGCTGCATGCCTTTCCATGCTGGGTAGCACAAGAGACTTCTGTGTGTCTGGGTATTGCCTGACTGTTTTCACTCAAATATGTGGCACCTCTGGTTTTAATGCAGTTTTGCATAGCACTGAATTTACTAAAGTGCTTATTAACAGAATCAGACCCTTATTTCATGCTAATACAGCATTCTCTCTCGATATAAAGTTTGGTGTTCATACTGCTGTGGTCTGCACTCTCTAAAATGTTCACTTGATGTGTTTGACAAGCTAGGAAGATCCTTTCGGTAAAAAATTAATGGGTTGCAGTTTCACTGGGGTGGTAAGTGCAATCAGTCTGAAGGCTGAAGCTGCCTTTAAAAACTGGAGTGGCTCCCATAAATGTAAAGCTATTAAATGCAACGCAAGCCAAGAACCCAGATTACTTCCAAACCTGAAGTACTTTAATGATTTTATTGTTGCATTATATTCTCCACTACAACTGTCCACAATGCCACACACTTCTACATCCAAAAGCTTTCAATGCATTTTCAGTCTTCCTCTCATTTGAAAATCTCCCCCTTGTTCAGTTGTTTGCATGTTCAGATCTAAATTCAAATAACCTAAATAGACGCCTTAATACAAACAGTGATTCTGTCTATTTTAAATATATGTATGGGAATGCATTCTGCTGAATAAAATCCCCAGACAACCTAACTATCCAATGAAGAGACAAAAACCAATGTTAAAAGCAAAGTTACTTGCCAAATTCCAGTCAGGCTAAATATAATGTTCAAGCCTTAACGTTACAGAAAAATAAAGTGAGTTGAGTCGGAGAAGACACTGGGTTGTCTGTGTAGATGAAAGCCTGTTGCATTTCTGAAGACAAAATGTTCAGTGAAGAGGCTTACATTGGAGGAGCCTTTGGTTTAAAACTGTACTGAATCGGACCAAAGCTCCACCTTATCCATTGCCCTCTCTCTTACAGAGGCCATAAGCAGATGCATAGGGAGGAGTCAAAACAGGTCACATATTTACTTTCTCATATTCTTTCCCACCTTCTGATTATTTTCAGCTCAGGGATTCCCTGTATTTAATGGCCCGCAAGTGATTTGTCATTGATG
Organism: Chelictinia riocourii; assembly: GCA_026930925.1. Classification (NCBI taxonomy): domain Eukaryota; kingdom Metazoa; phylum Chordata; class Aves; order Accipitriformes; family Accipitridae; genus Chelictinia; species Chelictinia riocourii. Next base: position 6,382,735 of record JANZLP010000041.1, on the reverse strand, counting down.
AAGACCCAATCTGCCCTTGAACCCATGCAAACATTCTGCTTCCCACAAAGCCCTTTGGCAAGGAGTTCCCAAATTTACGAGCATGCACAACCGCATCCTTCCCTTCCTTCTCTACCGAAGTCTCACAAACGTCTCATGATGCCTCCTAATTCTTACCCTGAAATCACCCCAGAAACTGCACATCTTCATTTCTTACTCATCTGAGCAGAGATAAGGTGCTCCTGACTTTTAAGAATGAATTCTTCCCAGTTGTTTCTGGTGAGGTGAGCTTTTCTCTCCAAAAAGCTAACACTTTGCTAGTAATTGCAAAAATCGTGCAAGGAACATCTTTCCTTCACAAAGGTTTAAAGGAATTTTTGAGCGCACTAATTCATCTTTCCAAGATGATTTTGCAAATTGCTTGCATATTAGAGTATGAACAGGTACACTGGTTTTTATTCATATCTGCAAATCAAGGAAGAAATGAACTAAGCAGATTTGGTAAGATATTCTCCTTGCCTTTTTTCCATGTTAATTTGCTTAATAATTCAAAGAAACCACAAATTTGCAAAGGGTAGATCTCTGTTGCTAGTGCCATGTATTAAGATTCTTCTGTACTGTTTTAGGGTGAGGTTTTTTTTAAACTAACTACTGAACCCTATGTTGTGCAAGACTAAAAAATCCTTCTGCAGTGGGGAAAATTAATTAAAGCTCAAAAATCAAACATCTGTTGTTTGGTTCTTCTGATCTACTTTTAGGAAAGCAGAATGAGTGGAGAGGCCATTTAATCCCTTGGAGCAGGTAAGTTCCACTCAGAAGGGAAGGAACTCAAGATCTTGTTTACAGTTCCCTGTTGGCAGATACTTTTTCATGATACTTGGTAGAAAATCAAACGGAAACCATCAGAACGCTGTCTTAAATGGCTTCTCTGTTCAAACAAAAATTCTAAAGCATTTGAAAACTGTATAATGTGCACAAAAGTCCCCTCAAACCTTTCTGGGTGAATTACTATGTATACCTTTCTTCTGTAATGTTCCAAACTATGTTTAACTTGATTTCTGAAAATACTCAGATGTCAGCTTGGTATTTCCTTTAGGTCATATAACTACATTGCTAGAGCCGAGAAGTGACCAAAACTACATATATGCAGAGCAGGCTTTACACTGGACTCTCCCAAGATGCTAGTCTCACTTCACTGTAAAATGTCATGAGATGTTTGCGGCTTGTAAGGGGCCATTTTGGCTCAGAATATTAAGTTGACATGGAATACACATTAGCAGTGACTCCTGTTACGGTGAAATTTTGTTCAGAAAAGGGAGCAGTACTGAGATAAGAGAATCAGAGTAAGCAGTGGGGAAAATGGAGCCCAGATTTATAAAAAGTAAGCCAATAACAAAAATTATTGTAACTAGTAAAACAAGTTCAGGAAGAAATATTTAAGTAATGCACATGTGTACCTTGTGGAATGATCCTTATAACCATGAGAGGGGCACTTTTGAAATCTTGATAGGATATATGTCTCTTAACATTATCAAGACTCTGTTTCCTGATGGAGAAATTTTGCAAAATCTGTTCTGTCCGGCACATAACAAAATCAGAGGTGAATATATTAAAAAAAGAAAAAAAAATTTTTGAGTCTGAATATAATGTCACAGGATTATAATGATTATACATCTGCTGCGAGCCCTGCCTCTTTTTTTTTTCCCCAAGGTATTTTACAGCACTCTAAATTAATAGTCAGCCTAAATGGTTTGGAGAATTGTTTTATTAAACATTTTTCAGCAATAGGCAGAAAACAGCAACAAGAACTATTTTTCTCTAGAGCAAACCTGATCCAGAGTTCTTAATCTTATCATAGATTATATTATTTTGAATTCCTTCAAAGGAGGAAAAGCCTCTCTTCAGCCTAGGGATTCAGACAGAAATAGACATTAGTGAAGCTTTTACCCCATATCTTTTCCAGCCTGTCATCCATTATCTTTCATTGTTTCCTTCCTGTCCAAACTCAGGAGGGCTAAAAGTGGCCATCATATCGGCTAAGCTCAGCTGCTACACCCCCTTACTAAAGAGCAGGCTGATAATGTTTTCTCTTCAGCACGTTAGACATGAGCTATTAGAAGCCCAGGAATAGAACCAGGCGCAGGTTTCCTATGTGATCGATTTGTTTAACTTGTTGGGCCAGCTGTGGAAGTAAAGATATATTCTAAGAGTCAGTGATGACATCTGAAACAAAGGGAAAGCTACTGTTCCTAAGTAAAATTTTAATTAAAGCCTATTTGTAATTGTTATCATGGCATGTGAAGATTGTTATCTTCTTGGAGAAGGTGTAATATAGGCACTTCTTTAAAACTGTGTTGAAAAATCAAGAGGGCCTTTAGTAAAAGGGAATTTAGAGGTTACCTATACACATTTTAAAAAAAAAAAAAAAGATTACATCATAGAGAATCACCTGGGTCAAGGGTTTCATGGTGAAATGTGGGCATTTTCGTCTTAGGTGTCCAAGTGCAAACTGTGCAAGGGATATTAACCTCTAGTTACCATCTGTTAATATAAGTTGGATGAATTTGTTCTGCCTGTAGTGCAGGCAAGTGCTTACCTTACTAAGCTAGAAGTGGTATAAATTGCAATCCTCCTCTGCCTGAATGAATGACAATCTGGGCCTTTCATGTGGCACCAGAATTTTGATATGGATTTCAGAGGGTGGGAAATGCCACAGAAACTTCTTTTAATGTGCCCTAATGTGTCTCCCTGTGTCTTGTTGGAAGTCAGGACTTCCAGTGTGACAGAGGTGAGGAGGCTCATTCACTGTCCACAGCTCCTCACTGTTAGGCTTTTTTTCTTTTTTGTGGGTTTTTTTTTTCCTCTTAGGCTTTTTTTCTTTCATTAACATGGGTAAGGTGGATCACAGTGTTATTCTTCTGAAGCTAGAAGGGAGAATGGAGTTCAGTTAAAGGATGGGTAGTATAGATGTTCCCTTTTCAATTTTGGGAGCTTATGGGGACTTCTCTGAGATGCTCATCACTCAAGGTTGTCTCAAGGTCCTTATCTATGGCTCAAGATTTTAATTAAATAGCAATTTAGGACACTAGTGAAACTTTGGTGGGTAATTTGCTCTTTGTCTGCATTTCTAAATTTATAGGCTGTTATTACCTCAAAATTTACCTCAAAATTTACCATGTGAATTTGTTAATGCTGCAAACCACAATGACAATGCAGGCTGCTATAAAAACTAATTTTACTACTGGTTTGAAAGTCCTAGTTGTTCATGGAGCTGATTCAAGATATGAAGAGGTGGCAAATATAATTTTTTCTGCCTTAATGAAAAAGGCAACATCATTTCTGCTACGAAAAGGCAAGACAGAAAAGTAGGAGAGTTGGCTGAAAGCAGAGGCGACCCATGTGGCCATCCCTGCAAGAGGGGTGAGGAGTGACAGCAGCTGGGGCAGTTGTGGCTGCAGAAGCAAGCTCACCAGTAAGCACCAGCCACACAACTTAACTCTTTGCATGGCAGTAAGTCTGGCTTTCCAAGACCTTCACACAGGCAAAGCAAGCCCAATCATTAATTTGTATATAGCAGGATGTTACCTGGGGTGGTGCCTGCTCTGTCTGGGTCAGGAACTAGCTGTGATCGCCAGGGATTGTATTTAAGGTTGCGTGATGCTTCTTTGTTTTAAGATGCTGCTGAAATTCTTTGTGATTTCATTAGGCTTGCCAAGAGCTGTGGTTTAGGCTGAAACTGTTTAGCAGGGTCGTGGTGAGTAGTTGCCTTGGGAAGAGATCAGCGAGGCCAATGAGGGGAGCCGCAATGGAAGCACGAAGGAGTTGCACAGAAAACCTTCGCCCTGGCATTTCCTAACTCTTGACTAGTTGAGTATACAAACTTAGCATCCTTTAAGGGGCTGTAATACAACTATCTGTTAAGTACCACGACTTAAATGCTTCCTATCACAATAGCAAATTTGTAGGATGTCCTGAAAAATATGATAAGAGTAGGTAGAAGCTTACTGATGGAAAGTTTGCTGCATTTTGCTTTCTTTTCTAACTGGCTTGGTCCCTCTTTCTGTAACAAGCTTGTTCTTAAACCTGCATTTGTTTTTAAAATTCAGCGTGTTAAAACTGTTTGAGATTTGCAAATGGCCGATTACCAAATCTGGCACTGCCTCCAAGTTGGGGCAGAGTCCCATTCAGTTGTGTCTCCGCAGTGTGGCGAGGGTCTGCAGCATTGCCCTCGATTTCCCCCCTTGTAACCAGAAGCAGCCTCCGATTGCTGCGCCCACCAACAGGCAAATGAGGGATGCGAGAGCAACCTTAGAAACTAGTAGCTTGGCACTCTTAGCCTGACAAGGGGAACGTTCTTTTGAGGGCAAAAAGGGTTACTGCACAGTAATGTATTCTCGTGATGCTGGGCTCCGGTAGTGTTGGGGGCAGCAGCAGCCATACCCCGGCACTCCCTTGCCCCCGGAGTCGCAGCCTCGCTGCTGGTGGCCCCCATGGGCGGCCAGGGCCCCAGGCCTGGCGGCAGGGTGCCCTCAGCACGGCGGGCAGCCCTCCGTTACCGTGGCAACTGGCAGATGGGGGGCTTCGGTGGGGTCAGCGGGGAGGCGGCCACTGCAGCACGCCGGACGAGCCGCTCAATAACAGCCCTTTCAGCTCTGACAGCTCTGCTCTGGCTGGCCAGAAGTAGTTATCAGATTACTTGTATTAAAACCTAATTAAGATGTGTGCCAGTAAATGCAGTATGGTTATTGGATTTGGTGATTTAGCTGCTGCAGGTTGCTGCAATCCAATCACGCCATTTCAGCAAATTCAGCTCCACCGAGTAGTGTGAAAACGTTTTACATCAGTAACCTGACTGTACTGAAAGAGTAAATAATCTTTTAATGCCTCTGCCATGTCAAGGACTGATTCCCACTGCTGGGTGGATGGGCACTGCCCACAGATCCTTGCATATTAATTTCTTTCAAATCAACCTGAAAACCCAGAGGAGGGCTGACAGGTTGTATCAGCTTTTCCCTTCACTGCTCGCAGTTGCCTGCGGATTAATGGACCCGTGAGTCCTGCAGGGCAGGGAGCTTGCAGCAGGAGCCTTGTGGGTGCCCCTGCATTAGCAGTGTGTATAGAAAGGAAGGAAGCTTTTGGTTTTGTCTGTAGGCCACAGACAAGGGGACATTCTAAATTGTAACACAGTGGGCACTAGTCCAGCTTTGTGGTGTTGGGAGCAAGGGAAGTTTATTCTGCTGGGTGGAATTCAACCTTGGTTCCAAAGCTCTGCTTTAGGTTTGATGTTTCACATAGTTTCTGTAGGGTCTTGCGGTGGTTGTCTACCCATAGCTGTCAAAATGGAACAAAACCTATCTATCCTTTTCCATTTTGTTTCTGGGCAGGCTACAGCACAGCCTAGTCTCCGATTCAAATTTTACTGCTGTACGGAATGAGAGATGTAGTCTTCTGCAGGTTGTAGCTGCACAAAGTAGCAAGGTAGCTTGAAGCCCTTCTAACATAAAGCTGCATCTGAGTTCCAAGTACTGAGAATCAGAGGAAAATGTTTACCTTGAAGCTTTCTTTACATCTTGTGAGGTCTCAATCTTGTTCTCCCTCTGTGGAACCACTTGTCACATGAAGCTGCTTCTTTCCTGCCTCCGTGTAGAAATAGGAATTTTGGTTTAGTGGTTAATGGAAAGTTATTTGTGGGGTATTATTATTACTGCTAAATAGGAGCTTACTCCTTAGTGCCAGGTTGTCCTGTAAGTAGTCCAAATGTAACATGGTTCAGGAGCTACATGTCTTCACCTTGTGCCTTAAAGTAACATGACAGAGCATGGACTCAGCTCCGGTCCCTCAGCACTCCCAGGCAAAGTTGGAGCAGCCACCTGACATCCCAACTGGCCAGATCTTGCCACTTGGTGGAAAAACCATCTCATTTGGAACGGAAGGCAAGGATACGGTGGTCACTCAGATGCTCAGGACGCAGTACACGTTTGCCTGGTAGGTGGTGTTGCCAAAGTGAACGTGGCGACCATGCAACCTCACTCACTCGTATTAGCAAAATGCGCAGAAGGTTCTGTCACCCAGTTGTAAAAATGATGGCAGGCATCGATGTGCAGTTGTAACATATGGGAAGTACAGTGAATGTGGGTGGAGCTGTTCATTTCTCATCTTGAATCATTTACGAGATCAGCAGGCAGGCCAGATACAATGCATATGGGAATGTGTGGCTGTGCTGCACATGTCACACGTAATAGCAGATACTGTGAGAGGGCCCAGAGCCTGTCCTCGGGAGCTAAATGCACCAGAGCAGGCTGGTAGTCCCAGTGTGTGGACCAAGGGCCAGCTTGGCAGCAGTTTTGGGAGAGCAGACTGGTAGACAGAATTTGGGAATTCACAGACACAGATCTGCACCGAGTTTTACTTCTTTTCCCGATTTTCTCCCCCATCCCACTGGGTGGGAGGTGAGTGAGTGAGCGGCTGTGTGGTGTTTAGTTTCTGGCTGGCATTAAACCACAACACCCCATACCAGCTACTATGAAGAAAATTAACTCTAGCCCAGCCAAAACCAGCACAAGAAGTAAACACTACATTCACAGTCAATCAAAGGCATGTGGTACCTCTCTGATGATGAACAAATGTGAGCCCTTCTCCAGTCATACAATCTATGTACCCACATCATGGATGTAGAACACTGTTATGACATGTCAAAAGTAATTATGTGGAGGTACATATAATTATTATGAAGGTTATGATTTCATGCATTTCCTGACACTTCATATTCCTGGTTAAATTTCTTTTAGTTATGGACATCTTCAAAAGATTTTTTTAATCCTATAGTTGTAAGTAGCTGTGCCTATAACTGTACGATATAATCAAACCCACCACTTTTGTGCTTGTTCATAGAGTCTTATATTAAGTACACAATGTAGATACATTAAAGAAAGAGTAGCTTGGTGAATTGGATTTTTCTTTTTATTTATTTTTCTTTTATATATAACTTCAAAATAAAAGGACAGCTTAAAGTTTATATAATTTCCTTCAATAATTTACATCATTTCCTTCCGTAATTTCCTGCCATTCCTTTTTATTCCATCAGGGATAAATACACAGGAGAAGGAAAGCTATTTAAAAAAAAAAAGATAATGCTTGTGAGAGACAAGTTTGCGTAAATGAGCAAAGAATAAGTATGGATGAGAAATGAGATGAAGTTTCTAGCTACCATAAATCTGAAATTGAGGAAGTAGAAAACTAGGAAGTCTACATTTTTAGGTAGAAAAATGGAACACATATTGCCATTTTCAGTACTGCATGATAAATCAAATACCATTGGGAAAATGTGCTTTGCTGCATGTTTATTAACTCACTCAATGAACATTACAATACATGCATGTATATTTCCACAGACACTTGTGTACATAGCTGTTTTTCTAATTCTTGCCAGCTCTTGGACTTTACAGTGGAAATAGCAATCAGATGAAAACCCTGCAGCATTAAGCATAAACATGGTTAATCTAAACTTTGTTTCCTGCTACCTTCAGGTTCTCTATATCATTGAAGTGGGTCACTATATCATTGGAGATTCATTACTCTTTAGAAAATTCCTTATTAAAAAAATGTACTTTTTTTCTGATTTTTTTGCCTTTGGGTTCCACAGGGAGGAATCCAACAATCGACGTCTGGATTCTCTGTAGACTTCATAAGTCCTTGCAAGATCACATTTAGTTATTGATAAACAAAGAATATATGACTGGCTCTATAGATCCACAAAAACTGAAGATATACCCTGACCACAAATTATATTGCTCTTGTGAACCCAAAAAACCTCTGACACTTAGGAACTGGGAATAGATATGAAGATGGAATAGACCACTGATTTTACAGATGAGCTAAAGAAAAGCCCAGAAAAGGAGAAAAACTGAGCTGAATCCTGTTTAAGACAATGAAAAATACTGTGGATCAGGATCCCAGTGTGCCATTTTGATATACTGAGAGTCTCCTGTAGAGTGCACTTCATGAATCATTTGCTAAAAGACTGTATTGAATTAGTATATTAAAGAAAACAGATACCAGTTTTAGCCACACATTCTGCTTCTAATTGTATTCCCATTAGCATATCACAACTCCGTTGAAATTACAACTTATATAAATAATACATTGCACCAAGTAACACCTTTAAACATGAAACTTATGTCATAATATGACATGGTACAAGAAAAATAATATCCAAATAGTATTTAATCATAACCATCAGGGTGTTAGGTTAATTGAAGTCCATTTGATAGAGCTCTCAGAGTTTCAATACATTTAATAGGAAAGAAAAGAATTATCAGGTGAGTCAGTCATCTCAAATTATTTCTCATTTACAGTAGTTTAGGATTTAGGACATGTTAATTAGTTTAGAATGAAAATTCCTGCCTAAGAGCTAGTTGTTACACACAGCCTCTGGCTGTACTGAAGTTCACAATAAGTCCCTACCACAAGATGAGAAATTATTCTGTATCTGAAATGGCCTCTTGACCTAGAGAAAGATCCCAACCACGTGCTTCTGGGATGATTCACATGCATAATTCAGAGGTGACTCTTAATAATTTTGCCCAAATCTACTGGAAATA
>JANZLP010000041.1:6037158-6053353 GCA_026930925.1 Chelictinia riocourii | reverse complement strand
CCTGCTCAGGCTGTCCCAGCCCAGCAGCACAGAAAGCTGCTTGCCTTCTCCTGAGAGGAATCCAGAGCCACAGCACTGAGGGCCCAGCTTCTGTGATTAGACTGTAATTTCCACTTGGATAATTACTCTTAATATAGATATCCAGGGAGAAAAGCAAGGAAATCCATCCAGTCAGCAAGGCAACCAAGGAGTAGCACAGCCTTAGGGAGACAGGAACAGAAGGGAGGTGAAAGCCTCCAGCCTCAAGGCTTCTCCGTTCTCTGTGACGACTGTCCCCATCCATTTTGTGAGGCTTAGACACTCCCAGGTCCATCTGTCCCGTTTCACCTTGAGCAGCACAGGACAGACATTTCTGCCACCCCTCAAGCATGCCCCCAGCTAGCAGCTCTGGTGGAAAAGCTGTTTTGGCAATGACCAAACCCAAGACCTTCCAACCTGGCAGTTACACCCCACGCTACAGACCACACGAATTCGCCAGCAGGTATAACACACAATTTCCAGCTGATGGAAGTATTTTCCTAAGCTTGGGTAGCCCTACGAGAGACCCTGCTTCTTATATCCAAGACATCAGCTTCCTACGTTTTGTGCCATCACACATGCAAAGGCTTCTTCCCTATCAGTACAGTTCAGCAGGGCTAACACTCCCCAGCAGACAAGGTTTTTACCTCTTGGATATTACCCAGGTCTTGGCACCCAAAGGGTTCATTTGCTGACAAACCACCCAGGCTGAAAATAGATTTTTATGACTCTAAGAATTCAAAACCCAAATTACAGTATAATCACTCTGTCAAAAAAAATGCCAGTTCTTCCCTGATGATGACTGGGTTTACTGAGCACAGGTATTGCAGAGATGTTCTTGCCAAGCTTCCTTAAACAAATCCAGTTCTGCATCAGTATCTGCCCTTCCTCTGGTTAAATATAAATGACAACTCAGTGCAGAGGGGCAGATGCACGCACACACCCGGTCCACTGCTTACAAAGAAGGCAGAGAAGCCACAACTTCTATTTCTTATCAGTAAAAGCCTTCAACAATTACAACTATGCAGTAAAACACAAGAAAAGGTTGAGCTTTCCTAAGGGACCATCCTTTGATATTTAAGCCAATTTTATTTAAACTTGTCAATTACCATTTTTAAAAAAAAAATCATCAGAGAAAGCAAAGCTTATTTTAATGGCAAATCCTAAAATCTTTTCAAATCTCTCAAGCAATATTTTTCTGTTTGGAAGAATATTGGTAATGATTATGCTAACAAAATCAATTAGTGACAATTACTTAACTTCTAGCATTCTTGGAATTAAAGTTTTATGTTATATTTTCTTCTAAATCAAGTAATTGATCCTCACATGAATTAGAATTATACCAGCTCACAAAATCCACAGACTAATTGAATAGTTAACCAAGTGTTCAATAAACTTCACACCTTAGTATCATACCCGTTAAACCTGCTTAATTAGATTTTGCTCCTTGCATAAATAGCTGTAAATGGAGACCTCTTAGTTTCACTTTTCATGCACATATCCAGGTCATATCTAATATGGATGGGATTGAATGTGTACATGAGGCTGGATTTGTAGGCAGAGGTTAGAAAAGCTACGATTTTCCAAACTGGATTCCTTACTCCTCAGGACAAGCAGTGATGACAGGTTTTCTGCTGCAGACATAACCGTCATGCCGTTGGCACAAGCAGACCCACCAGGTTGCACCAGTTCTAAATCAGTTACTAAAATATATAGCAGTACTAGTTAAATTAGTTATTTCTGGTCAGAAAATGAAGATGAATTAGCAAAAACAGATCAAATACTACAAAAAAAGCCTGTCAACATTTTAAATTAAGACTTTTTTTCATGTTAAGATTTTGAAATAGAAAGTAAAGGTTTTAAAAAAGCAAGCAGTAGAAATTTCAAAAAATGAGGGAGACCACGCACGCTAACTTTCCCCCTATATTCTACCACAGTAAAAGCTATCTCTGTGATCAAAGTGGATTCCATCAAGAGCGTTACGATAGATGTCCTTACAGCGTGCATATACTCTTTACAATATGAAAGATCAAAATCTTTCTGATTGGTTCGAAGGTTTATAAATGTTATACTGCTTGGTCATTTTTTGTTTAGAAGGTAAAATCAGGACAGAGGTTTAATTGCAAAGTTGTATATTTGACCAGAGAAGTTGTTTCCAGTGTGGTACAAAAATCCCAGAGGTATCTGTATAGGCCTGAGAAAGGGATCTATGGAAAGGAAACCTCTAGTGAGTAGGCTTAAATGTGGTGCTCAGCTTGTTTAGTAGTACCACAGAATCGCAGAACATTTGAGGCTGGAAAGGGCCTCTGGAGGTCATCTTGTCCAACCCCCCTGCTCAAGCAGGATCACCTAGAGCAGATTGCCCAGCTTTTGAATATTTCCAAGGAGGGAGACTCCACCTTCTCTCTGGGCAAACTGTGCCAGTGCTCAGTCACCTGCACAGTAAAAAAGTGTCTCCTGATGCTCAAACACAACCTCCTGTGTTTCAGTTTATGCCCATTACCTCTGGTGCTGTCACTGGGCACCACTGACAATAGCCTGGATCTGTCTTCTTTGCACCCTCCCTTCAGATATTTGTACACCTTGATGAGATCCCCCCCCAAGCCTTCTCTTCTCCAGGCTGAACAGACCCAGCTCTGTCACCCTTTCCTCATAAGAGAGATGCTCCAATCACCTCTAACCATCTTTCTGGCCCTTTTCTGGACTCTCTCAGGTAGCTCCATCTCTCTCTTGTACCGAGGAGCCCAGACCTGGACACAGCACTCCAGGTATGGCCTTGCCAGTGCTGATCAGCAAGGAAGCTGACCTGCTGGCACTACCCTTTCTGATGCAGCCCAGGCTGTCGTCAGACGCCTTTGCTGCAGAGGCACACTGCTGGCTCACATTCAGCTTGATGTTCACCAGGAGCTGAGGTCCTTTTCTGCAAAGCTGCTTTCCAGCCGGACAGCCCATGTGTGATACACATGGTGTGTTGTAGAGTGAAAATCTAGGAGGCAGTTTGCTGTAACTAGAAGGGTTTTCTCAGCCATAATGTGCCGTGATACCTTGAGTAGGTAGTGTCCTCGGTAGTAGATATACAGGGTACATTGCTCTCTGTAGCGATATATAGGGCAATGCAGCCATCAACAGTGGGCAGAGTTAAGGTTCACAGAGCTCTAAGGCTGAATCTTTCAAGTATATTTTGAAATATCTTAAAAACTTTGTCTTAGCTTAGAATTTCCAAACTGAATATGAAACAGACTCAACATAAGAGACCGTTTTTTTCCTTATAGTACATATCTGCATTTACAGCCTAAGTGTGTTAATTAAGCATTTGATATACAATTTTTTAGGGATTCCTTCCTCTACATTTTCTTCAAAAATGTCTTGGGTAAATCTTGCTTGCAAAGGCAGACCATCGTTATTCTAAGCAAAAAAAAAAGGGGGAAATAAGTCTGTTCTGTGCAAAGCTTATGTGCTCTGCAGGAGTTTATTTGTGGCAGTTACAAACACAGAAGGAGTTCTGGGTGATAAATATGTCCAAGCCTTCGGTGGCAGATCTTTATCAGTGCTGCAATGCTATACGGTACTAATGCCGTATTGTCAAAGCATCTGGGTTTTCCCATGGACAGTGTTTCTTCATCTGTGAACTCCAAGTTATACAAACCCTGTGGCCACTTGTTTTAATATGTAATAAAATTTGGCTACTTTAAGGTATATTTAAGGTGAATGCTTTCCTGAAAGTTCAAACTGAAGTGTCACTACAGTACCATCCAAAAGCAGTCAGAGTGCTAGTGGGCAAGAAGCCAGTATAAATAACATTTCTAACTCTTAGGGCAAGAAAAAATTTAGATAAAGTATCAGAAAAAAAAAATCCTTACTTTTTAAACTTTCATGTTGTCAGGAAGGCAGGTCTTCTCAACACTACTTTTAAAAAGAAAGCAAAACACCTAGCAAAATAGTAAATCTATAAACCCATAAAGCTGTGATTATTCAGGTCAGTCATTTTAGGTTAGATGATGCCGGGGGATAGAAATTGCTTTTTTACCAGCAATCTAAGTACATCATTATCTACAGAGAATTCACCATCTCCACATAATAATATCCCACCTCTAGAAATACACTTATCCCTTAAAAACAATCAGCTGAAAATTTGAATAGAACCAAATTCTGTAGGGAAACATTTTAGCTATGCATATTTTCCAGTATTGCTCCCGTCTCTCTTTCTCTTCGTTCCTGTTAGTGATGTGTGAATTGGTGTAAAATAACGCCAGGCAGCAGGACCTTTCCGCACTTTACCAGAGCCTCCTTATTACGCTGGCTTTAGGTAACGGGTTTGCACCTTTTTTTGTGTGAAGAGGAGAACTTGCCTTCACAGCCTTGCATGCAGAAAGGCCTGTCTCCAGCAAATCAAGTTACAATTTTGAGCCACATTCTGCTTTCCATGTTTGCATAAAACTCCCACTGACATGAATAAGAGTTCTGTGTATATCATGCTGTGTAATAAATAGCATTCAAAACAGAACCTATGCAAAGCTTTCTCACTGTTTTGGGCTACCAATTTATCCTTGTATTTACAGAATATTGATGTAAGCAGATGCCCAAACTGCCTGTCATTTTTAAAATATGCAGAGATGACTGGTACAGTGGCTACTGACTACAAAACCACCACAAACTTTCTGGGGCTGTGATCTTGCCAGTCGGTCCCTTTGCTCCGCTCCCCCAGGCCACGGCAAAAGATGCCCTCACCCTGACTCAGCTCCGTGCACACAGGCGCACTCACCCGCTTGGCAAATGATGTGCAGCTGAGCTCACCCTTGCCTTCATTGGCACATCAACGTCCTCACAGCTATATTGATCTAACTTGGGGACGGAGGAGGAAAAAGCAGCACAACTCCAGATCCACCAGGTTTGATGTGGAGGGGTTTTGTACAGCTCTATCTGCCTATTAAAAGGAGCAGATCCTTTCTGCTCCCTTGGGCTGTGAACCAAAAGCAGAGCAGCAGCTTCCACAGTGATCAGAGACACAACGGAGCGAATCACTCTTCCCACAACACATAGACCTCTGACTCTTCCTTATTTCCAACATCAGAGGGAAGACTTTCCTCTCCTTTCCTCCGTCTACAATGTTCTCTCAAAGTTTCTGGGTTTTAATAAGGCAATTGACAAATAGCATCAACATGGCATAAATCAAATGCTAAATATTTATGTACTGTATAGATCTCAGGAAATGCTGTCATCTTTTGTCTACCCATTTCAGAGCCTTAGCATGCTCATTACTTGTGCTAAGGGGGCCAGGGAGAAAATGAGTAACTAAGCTGGTTACAACTGCAACTTTCCGCAGTGAAAGTCTAGCACAAACCTAATGAGAGGCAAGCGGGGCACACCAGATTTATGCATGGAGGTTGTCATCAGCAAGCACTGCGTTTGGAAATGTCAGGATGGCTCTGCTAGGTATGATACCCAGTTTCCTGAATTTTTGTGAATATAATCCTTTGATTAAATCTCTCCCCAACCAGTTTTGGCCTGGGGCATGAGCTCGTTCCAGCCCCATCTCTCCTCTCCCAGAGGCCAGTACAACCCCCAGCACATAGCTGGCACCTTCCTGTGCAGTGTCTCCCATGGGGGATACCAGTCCTGGCCATCCTCGTCCTGCCTACCCTGCTGGGGAGTGGCAGGGGAGCAGAGGGCAGGGCAGGACTGCTCTTCCCAGCTGTGACCCACTGCCAGGAAAGAAAAACTGAGAAACACTATTCAACCTGGCAGCAGGCAGCAGCTCATTGACTAGTGTCCTCCAACACTTGACTTCTTCCAAGCCAGCAAAATAGCTCTGTGCCTGTAATCCATGTGTGTGTGTGCTTGCATGGCTGGGTGCATGCAAATAAGCTTTCCAAAAGCACCCTGTCCTTACTGAGTGTGCTTTGGAGGTGTGCCACTCTACAAATACTGGAAAAGCCCTGTGGAGCTATTTTACTTTATTTTTGAGCATTGCTAATATATGACGACATCGTTTCCACCCTTTGCAATTTTCCACAGATGATTTCTATGTTATTTCACGTTGATTCTAAAATCATTTAATAGGGTTTCCACGGAGCTTGGCCATCTCGTGGAGGAAAATAAGTGGTTCTGCTGCCCTGGGGAAGCCAGAAGAGACAACTGTCAAAAAGCTATCTGAATGCACGCTTTGCAGTGAGGAAGAAAAGTCACTGAGACAAGAACAAAAAACTGTAGCTAGTAAATCAGAAATTAAAATTCAGTTCTCTGCACAGGAAAAGCCACTTTCAAGTCAAAGAAGTTCTGGCTATACAACATCTGCAGCAAGGCACCAAGTGATAACACCAGTATCATGAGGAAAGATACAGTGACACAGTTGAAATGCTGTCATTGGTGACTCTTATTTTAAGAGCTGGACTCTTTCAGTCAGTGACTACTGAGTGATAACAGGCCCTCAGGTGTCTGCGCAAAACTGGTTCCCATAGAACTTTTTCATTTTCAAAGTTTTTCATTTTTAGCTGTCTTGGATGTGGCAATTAATTTTGGAGCCAAGGAGACACTCCTATGCATTTCCATAAAAATAAGTCACTGTGTGTTTACTCGGAATGGGATGAAAAATATTTAGTGATTTTTCTACACCTCACTTACTGATTGTACCGCTAAGAAATTTGACATTTGTGAGGTGTGCTTGTGGAATAAAAAATAGCAAATTCCCAGTCTTATTTTTTGTTTTGTAATTTTGATTTTGGTTTTGGAAAGTAAGAGCACAGTATCTATTTCCATTGCATGTTTTAATATGAAGTGTTGACCTTACAAGACCTTTTAGGATGCATGAGAATCTGCTTTAACTTGTAAACAACAGGGAAAGACAGAAGCATACAAAAAATTAAATGGGGGATAATAATGATTACAAGTAATCTGGGGCTGCTGTTTATTATAAAAACTGCGCACAGCTTTGTATTACAAGACTGTGGTTTTAGCAGCTTACAGCTGTGCCAAACATTAATGATTTGAAGTTAAACTTACCATACTGTTCAGGTTGATTGATTGGGGCGGGGGGGGAATTACTGATCCATCAGCTTTGGCCTTTCCAAGAATGAGGTTTGGGAAAAATATGTTGTTTTGCCCAAATTTAAATGTTCTGGCAACTTTTTCTTGGAACCATTGTAGCATTCCCATGCTTCAAAGCAAGGCTTGAAATCTGGCGGGGGATTGGCCTTGACTTCAGGGATATGCCTTGTACCATCTTTCTGAAAATCCACCTAATTTGGCCAACACATGCTTTGGGGGGAAAAAAAAATCTCACTTCATAGCTGCTCAGTGGAGACTCTATAGATGTTAACAGATAAAGCCCCCAAGAATGCAACTGTCATAGAGCACGCCCCATCTTGTCATTATCTCCAAGAGACAATGGAGATAGAACATGTACCTCTCCATGAAATAACAAAGCATGCCTGAGGCCAGCATTATGGGAAAGAAGCCAGCCTTTCCCTGTAATAGCTGCTCTAGGCTGAGTTAGAGCCAGCACTGAGAAGAGAGGCTGTATCTGTAGTGTATAGGACTATATCCGTATGATACCCTCAGGTTATGTTTATGCTGGTGGACCTGCAAACATGTCCAAATTCTTGTAGGTGGGTATTCATCAGGTTACCACTCAACTGGCTTCCAGAGAGGTGGGCAGAGGCTCTGTCAAGGTCTCTGATGCAGATGACCAGGGAATCGGGACTGCACATCACAAAACCTTGAGTACCTTCTGCTCAGTCAACTTACTGCCTCAGTGACATTCCTGGTAGGACTGGATCTAGTGAGGTAAGGAGCCCAGGCTAAATACGTTTGAAGTCTAGATGGCAAGAGGAACAAGAATGCAAGAATAGGTAGCAGAGAGGCTGAGGCATAAATCCTTTAGAGGGCAGGAGACAGAACAGGCCCAAGCACAAAGAGGACTGAGCAGACGAACCATGGCCAGCAGAGTGCATTTCTTAGTGACTTTCCTACAGCGTCTGGAAAGAACTGTACTGTTATGGGGGATCCCAATGGATTCTCCAATTGGAGAAATGTGTTCACAGGAGAGCACAGTAGATAAGACTTCTTTGATACAAAAGACATGGCAGCCAGCATGAGGGAATTTCAGTTTGGTCTTCCTTATGGTGTGTGGAGATCAATGGACCGGAAGTTGGTGGCTGCTTAGGGACATTTTTCGTGACCTGACTGCACTCACTACACCAAAGACAGTATCCACAGTAGTACGTATACTCGACACTTGAGAAGGGCTAATAAGAAACGTGAAGAAAACTGGGAGTAAAAATTTGCAAATTTCTTTTGCAACCAAGAAGGGTGTGTAAGAATACTCAGGTCATTATATGGCCAAGAGGTCGAGCTTTCACTGTTAAGGAAAAGGGCAGATCTGTCTGACAACTCATGCTGTTTGCGAGGCAAAGAGGAGCCATTTCTTAGAGCAAGAAAGACCAAATAAGAGGTATTCACATAGTTGCCTGAATTTGCCATGTTTAAAGTTAAATCCCAGAATGTACTCTGAGCTCTACATCTTTGCCTTTTATATGCTTGTTTCTTACAGTTTCTTAGCCATTTGTTACTGGCAACTGTAACGTTAAGACAGTGAGCTAGACAGAGTTTTGGCCCTTAATGTATAAAAAAGTATACAAGTTACATCTAGAGAAGAAATGCTGTGTCAACAGTTGGGAAAGTCATAGCCTGGTCTAATGGATAGGCTCATCAATCAACACAGCCAGACTGACCATATAGTCTGGAATGCACAAGTACAATGCTTCTTCCTAACAAATTATTTGCTATAGTTTCACCCCAAGAAAAGATGACATGAATTCAGTATCAGTAGAAGCCCATTTCTGGGGTTGCACCCTGCCATTCTCCTTCCTTAGACCAAAGTAAATGCATTAGGACCAAGAAGGAATAGTTAGTTTAATGACCATCTGTCCTCCACAATTCCTTCAACCCTTCTTTAGGTGTGCATCTGTAAAACACAATCAAGGATAAGCTGTATTTGCCCTGTGTGTTTGACATTGGGTTGTTTATGGACTGTGGAAAAAAAAAAAAAAAAAGAACAAATGTGCTTGTGTTTTTCAAAACCAACATAAGCTAAATACTTACCTGCTTTATTAAAGGGGAAAGAGTGGGGCTTTTTACAAACTAAGGAGCTTAAAGTACTAGAAAATACCTTCAAATTAGAATCCATGCAAATGATATGCTTCTAATCTACAGTTTTTCAAAGGGTCCATTTAGCCCTATTTCTTACACAGCAGCAATCCATAAAGACCTTCACAACACATACAGATATATACAGTTGCCCCATTGACACGAACATGTCAAGATAAATCTTTTGTATGGAAACATGCCAAAGTAGGAAGCCCGAGTCTGTCTACCTTGTCATTGTCACCCACAGATCTGCAGAGATTTCTAAATTTTCTGCTCTACTTGTGTGGCTATCAGCAAAGAAGCAAAAAATTAGGCCTGCACAAAGCCGTAGCTCTGCAGAGATTAGCATTAATCAGAAGTTTTGTTGTGACAGGTTACCTGACAGCAGGAAAAAAAGAATTTTTGAAGTTCTATCATTATTTAACAATTTTTGAGAAGTTTTCCAAGATTTTGGGAAGTACTTGACAGTGCTGATGCAATCGATACTTTTGCCAAAACATGACAATGATAGATACAGCCAGGTAAGGGGACGCTTTCATACCTTTTCTGGCTTTTCCTGAGTTTGAGAAGAGAAAGAGTTTAAAAAAAGAAGAAAAAAAGCACAAACTGCTTTGAAAAGCTTATAATTTCTTTGTACATATATACCTTGCCTTCAGAATACTCTTTTTCTATAGAGCTTAGAAAGAATACAAATAATCATCTTGCCGGTACCTAACTTCTCTGTCCCAACAGTCTTGTTCCCAGTGCTATGTCTGGTCTTACATCTTAACTCCCAGCTAACCATTCCCTCTTCCCTTCTGGAGTCCATTCGGCAATTAATGGGACTGAATCGGCCAACCCTCCCTCCTCGCTCCTGCCTGCCCTTGCGCAGGCTTCTGGCACCCAGCGCCCCGTGGGCACCTCCTGGGGCCGAGTCTCAACCTGTGCAGAGTGAAATCTCTAGATTGTACCAAAGAGCAGCTTCTTCATTCTTTTTTCTTGCACGTGGTTTGCTTACAAAGGCATGTACACAGGAGGTGAAGTTATAAATACAGCCCTTCAAAAATAACTCATGAATGGCTGCTAAGAAACTGCTTTCTCCACTGATGATTTCTATCAAAGATGCATCCTCTTAAACATTTTGTAAGTTGCTGTGATTACTGACAGTGACTGTTTCTTTCAAGAACAATTCTTGAACTCACGTGACTGACGAAACACAATTTTGGTAATCCTGGAAAAAAGACTATTTAGTACTTAAAAATCTATGAAAGTATTTCCTACCGGATCCAGCCTACAATTTATTCATAGACATTATTTGTTCCTGCACAAAGAAAATGAGATTGAAATCCACATTCAAACTCAAGTGGCTGTTCTTTGTTTCCTAACTTCATTTTTAACTTTGAATTTTTCATCTCAGACTTTTACATTTACCTTCTTGGACTGAAATAAGAAAAACTGGAGAAAGCCTATCAGAGAAAACTCATTTTAGACAATTACTAGTTTAGTGATAATTCTCAGAAAATATCTTTAAACTAGCTGAGCTGCCATTTCCTTGAGGTACCATTGAATATACTTGTTTTCAGATCTATAGGAACACACCGAAATACCTGGTCTAAAAGCTTGCACAACGCTTTTACGCCCTAAGGAATGTGGTAAGCTACTAATACCGCTTCAGGAACGCATCATCCTCTTTGTACAGCAGTTTGTGGGACACTGCACGATAGCCAGTGCTCCAAACTGAGCGGATGAAGTGGCATTTATCACGTGAGACCCTGGCTCTCCACTGAGCCGAGCACGCCCGGTGCAGCTCTATGCTCAAGGTATCACTAAAGTGAGACCCCCGCGTCGTTTGCAATACATCACCTTGAACGCAGAAAACTGACAGAGTGAAAAAGCTGTCAAGTGGAAAAAGAAACGCAAGGAAAGCAAGCAGTGCCTCAGTACACATGACCAGTCGAGAGCTCTTTTTATTTATTCGTCACCTATTTTAGGTGAACAACTAATTTTTGAAGCAGGAAGAGAAGTAAGCATGTATTTATCAGTGTAAGGAGTACCTCTACATTTGCAGAGTTCCACTGATTTGGTAGAAAATCTTACTCCTCAAAAATACTCACTTAGTCAAAAAGGAATATCTGATCTACCTCAAGAATGTTTTTGTAAGAAATACGGTGTATTTATTATAGAAGAAACATTTACCACAGAGTGATGGAATAAAAGAACATTGCCAAGGATGTCCACTGACATGACGTTTGGCTTGGTTTTCAATGATGTATTTAAGGATGTCTGCTGAACTTAACCTTAGTTACAAAGACTCAAGTCCCGCTGATTTTAGTGGAAGCCGCATAAGATTTCAGAATTTTAACTGACAAGAGTATTCCATTTCACTTGTACTGTGTGGTATGTTTAAATACCACACCATGTTCAAAACATTTCCCAAATCTCACTGTCCCACAAAAATGCACTTTCTTTACTCACGACATCGAAGAAAAGCTTGTTTTTCCTCTGCATGCTGAGCGTGGGTATGAGGTGCTAGGGGAAACCAGAAATCACACCACGCTGAACTCAGTCCCTTCCCAGCTCGTAGCATGACATTAATTAAGGCTGTGCCTATAAGGCTGAATGAAAGGTGCCTGAAGACTGTTTCTCTGGCCCTTCTGTATAGCTGGACAGCAACACTCCGGGATCTGACTGTAGCCACCTGACTTGGACATCTCTGTCCTTGCTGAGTTCTGCACTGCAGTGCAGAAAGAGCCCGGCAAAAACTTCCGTGGTGCGTTACCAAGGCAAAGGAGCTTTCCCCGACGTAGAAACGCAGCACGTCAAAGCAGGAGAAAGCAGTTACACTCTTCAAGCTCCTTCAACAGCAATAAATTCAGTGAGCTCCGTGTTGAACGCAAAGGGAATAAACCCTTCCCTAACTGCTAAGAGAGGGAGTCCAACAACAAACAGTCCTTGCATTCCCATATCCGTTGTGTTTTGACTCTGTCTCTTACTTTGCAAATCCTGTGACTGTTCAAGTAAAGCACCTGTCAGCAGCATTATTTCCTTTTGGCAAAGCTGATGTTTCAGAAGAGGACATCTAGGAATGTCCTCTTTCCCAGTACAAATTAATCCCTTAAGGCTCTCTTCACAATTTATTATTTCCATTCAAACTGTTGGATCTTACAAAAAATAAAGGTCAACTAGTATGGCAGGCAGTATAGCACACGTGATTCCTCGCAGTATATGACAAGTACTGTGCCAAGTGCCTTAACGAATACATCTCTCTCATTCTCCCCCGCCTCTCTTCTTTGTCAGGCCATAATTCAGTTTTGGTTTGAGAGATTCCTTTCATTCTCACTCTTAGGACAAGAAATCTCACTCTACTCTCAGAACTGTCTTAGTTGCATGGTGACAAAAAAATTAAACATTAAAACCGATTGATTTATTTTTAAAACTCTTATCTTTGCCTGTATTAGGTTTGGTAACACTTCATAACTGTGTTTTAGCTCACAGACTAGCGCTCTTTTGCAACCATTTTACAGAAACAATTCCAATTTTAAACACTTCATCTCTTGTCATCGAAGTTTAGCCGTAACATCCTTACAGATTTTCAAACTGAGGCAAAATGTTTTCTGCGCAACAGCGCAATGATGAGTCTGAATGTACTTAAAAGCAATTCCACCCTTGCACACACATTACATCAGAGACCCTTTCCCAGTGGAGCATGAAGCTCCTTTTGTAGTGCATCTGAAATACTTCAAGACAAGTTAGCCACGACACCGTAGGTTTGGGGAAGGCCTGCTGCATAACTAAAGCTCCAACCCAACAAATCACAGCTCTGTAAAATGAATGTAGTAAGTCATGATCCTTTCTCAGCAAGCTGGTTCAATCCCTGTATTGAGTCATCTCGGTGCGTATGGCTGACTTCAGTCGTCCTCTCTGACCTTTATCAGCTGCTAGCTCTGACAAGTCCTGTGACAACAGGATGGATCCTACCTCAGCTCAGGCTTAGCCGATGCAAAAATAAGCACCTCTTACTCTTACATTGATAATGATGATGCAGATGCTGGAAAGAAAGTAAACTGACAGATGGCACTGAGGAGCAACTCCGTTTGAGGATAGGATACTTAGGAATAATGCATCTCCTTAAAGCAGAAACTAAGTGTATCGACTCAAGTCAACAAAAAACAGACACAGAATCTCATAGCCTACAGTACTGTGTTTTAAACGTGTAACTTTGTTTTGGATCCAGAATTGTCGCCTCCCTATTACAAAAATGCAGGTATCAATCCATGACAGAACACCTCTCTCCTTTCACGTTTTGTAGCCCAAATATTTAAGATCACTTATAATACTGCAGCTACAGATTCTCAAAGGTATCTCTGTCTGGGGAATTCGTCCAGGCAAAAACATATGCCTCTGAAAAACAATTTTTAAGATCACAACATGAAAAGAAGAATTTTAAAAAAAAAAAAGGAAGAAAAAAGAAAGCAACATGTAATATATTGCCTCAGAATCACTCACAGAAATTACCCCGTTAACCCAATGTGTATTCTTCAATATACTTTTCTTGTTTACTAGATTATATTTGGTGACCACCTACTTCAAAACTACATGTGCACCTACGTCGTAATCTTAACATCTTATTTTGCCGATACCTGAAAATTACATTTAGACCTTGTTTTTTTCACCAAGAAGTAAACTTTTATTTTACAGCCCTCTTGATTATGGCAACACAAGTTTCAGGCTTATTTCCTGAAAGATTTAACACTGACTTTAAAGAGAAATGAATCAAATAAAAAGGTCTTACCTTTGTGCATCCTTCTCGACTCTGACTCTTTGGTCATGGTTGCCAGGCAGTGAGGAAGTACGCTGCCACAGCTGTTGCTCTGTCCTAATGGTAAATGTCCCTGCAGGAAATTTTGTAAATATGCGCTTAAAACTACACTTCAAGACTTTTTTTTGTATCAGCAACTAATGGTAAAATAACTTGCTTTGTCGTGGGTATCAATGCCACGTCACATCAACCAGCCATGGATATTTCAGCTGTGCACAGTCCCTGTTAGGCCAAAATGTTTTCAAAGTATTAGCTCCACCCTCCTGCTATTTGTTGATTCACCATGTCACAAATAAAGAATATTTTCACTTTATACATAACCTTATCTTGACCATTTAGAGGCCTTAGGCAGGAAGGAAAACAACCTGTTGTGTCTCTAGAATCAATTTAAACTACCTGAAAATACAATCCTTGAGATAGTAGTCATGCATTCATGATTTATGTAGCACAGCATGGCATTTCCAGAGGCCAGAACAAAGGCTGGAAGTACGGAAGGCTTCACGTATATTCCCATATGTTAATAAACCTGAAGTTCTTTCAAAGTCTATTTCAGATGTGAATTTGGGGGATTATGTAATGCTTACAGTGCTACCCAACCCTACCCCTAACATGCTACAGGCTTTTATACAGACACTGGAAAGCTATTAATAGCATGCAACTACGTACTTTAGATGCAACGCTTCGTCCAAGCGTAGCACTGTTGAAGTGCGGTGATACAGACGGAGTCGTTTTCTTGCGAGGTAAAGTATCGCTCATGTACATGCATTCCCTGTGCTGCTTCTTTCGCTCTTCCAGATTTCTGAAATGCTTCAAATGTAATTTGTTACAGTTTTGACAATATGAATTGACCTACTTGCTCAGTTATGCTCTATATGGAATATACTGAAGGTGATAGTCTGGGAACTTCACCGGAAAGAACAAAATCTAAAATACAGAGTACCTCCTGCTTCACAGTGCTTTCCAGGATTTCTACAAATATCACGTTAACATCATGCTGATTAAGAAAATTCAGGTGTGCATTTTGCGTGCATGTCCCTCTACCTATTTTTTTTTTTAAACTCAAGTCTAGTGTACAAATGGAATCCAATTACAAAGAAAAACATTTATTTTCAAGTTAGTCTAATAAATTGGTGGCTTAAAACCAATACAGCTTTCGAAAGGCATTGTTTAAACGTAAGTGAAAAAATAATTTAGGATTTCAAATGTAGCCACTTGTACTTTATTACTGCAAGTCGTCTGACAGTTACAATGGCTCCTAAATATTAGTATTTGCCTCTGGATTGTTTATATAAGGAGAATTTTTGTTCAGTAACATTCTGTAATGCATCGTGTTGATTTTTAAATGAGCAGTGCCTTTCAGTGCGACACTCTGCAAGCACAATCAACTTATGATCTATCGTATCGTTCTATAAACTTCACACGTAAATCAACTTCATGGCCACCATAACAAAAACAAACAAGCAAAATAATCCCAAATTATCAGCTTTGCATCTGTTACCTGTTGTTGCCTGCGGTGTTTCTTAGCTGGCAGAGGTGGAGGTGTATCAGATAAAGGAATAGGATCTACATGAGTAGCCATGACCTCAGGCCAATGGACTGATGGAAGTTGAGCAATAGAGCGAGGAGAAAGAGAGTGAGGAAACACAAATCCAGAACAGAGAGGTGATCTTAGCTTTATAGAAAAAAGAGAAATTACACACAGAGTTTTCTTTTTGGAATTGCTCAAAAGATACGGCACATACAAGCTGCAGTTTTAGCACTGTGTTTGTGGGAGCGTTTAGCAGGAAAGCAGATGTGTTGTATTGCAACTCTCAAGGCATACTGAACTACCAGAAGCAGCACAGAAATGCCAAATTCTAAACCAGTTGCTGCTTTATTGCAACACCAAGGTGGGTGGCTTTACATTCATAAGTTTATTTCATTCCTTTAAAAGGGGATTTATTCAAAATTTGCTATCGTCATTACAAAGCCAAAAACATCCAAAAGAATGACAAAAAGAGAGAATAAGCTAGAAGACACAAACTGGACAGACTCCGTAGAATAGCTAAGATAAGTAGAAGCTACCCATCTCCCACAAATATTCATGATATACTTCTACCACCTCACAGGAAAAGAAAAAAAAAAAAACCCAACATATAAAATGAACAGCTAAGCACCCCATTACTGCTCTTGGCTAAAGTTGAGAGTATGTTGAAAAGGTTTGGAGGAGCAAGAATTTAAATTGAGCGAAGCCTC
>JANZLP010000041.1:5894840-5906435 GCA_026930925.1 Chelictinia riocourii | reverse complement strand
GAAATATATTATAGCATGATCTGGTCTGGCTGAGAGACTGGCAGGTAGACATTACACAGACAACAGGTGTTCACATTTATTGCTACAGCTAAAATAGCATTTGCTGAAACGTATATAAAAATCTCTGAAAATGCGTGAAAGATTTAAAGATGTGTCTGATTTTTTAAATTCATATCCCATTTAGATAGCTCATTTTTTAATAATAGTGAAATTGTTTTGGCTTATTTGGTTTCAGTTATTATTGGCTGAAGACGTGGAGACAAGATAAAATAATTGCTTATCTTCAGTTATGTGTTAAGATGTATTTTTTTCTTTTTCCAGAAAAAGATCCTTAAATTAAATATAAGCCAATTGATTTTTTATGGATTTCATCTAAGCCACAAGCTTTAGGTCAATGAGACTTTGATTTCTTTTTCAAAACTCCAAATCAATTTATGTGAAGGATAGCATGTAAATTTTAATTTTAGTCTCAGTTTTCTATCTTTAATATGTTTTCTGAATAGACTCTTGTAGGCTGGAATAACAGCGATGCAGGGCTTGCTTACTTTGACTGTAGTCAGTCACTGGTTGTGCATGACTGCTATAGTGAAACAAAGCTGGTGGAGGGGAGGCCAGCCCTGCAAAGAGAGGAAAAAACCTGGAACAGCAGCTTATGAACTAGCCAGCCATCTTCCTTGTGATATAATAATGCTGGCAAAAAGACTTTAATTCCTACATGTCTCTTGTCTCCTGTGGAATTCAGCAAGGTGTCTCTGGGTACAGTCAGTGCATCCAGCTTCTGTAACGTGGTGTTGATGTTTTCACAAAACCAAGCAGATATCAACCCCTGAAACACTACATGTATGCAAAAGGAATATATGTATTCAGTTTCATTCCTTCCCTTTGCATGTAATACAGGTAGCTTTCACACAAGCAGGATAAAACCAATGTTGTAGTTTAAGCATCTTCTCCCTAATTGTCATTAAATTTTACTTTTCTGTGTTTATGTACCCTATAATATTTCAATTTTCTACCATTATCTCTTGAGCCATTCCAGAATAGCTTTAGCTGTTCGAGTTTTCAGCTACTGGTTGAACAAGAGGTAGCAAGTTCTGGGATGAGTTGTAACCTACATGCGTGATTACTGACCAAGGCTTTAGGAGCTGGAGTTTCCAAGCATGCCTGTGTGTTCGTAAATAGTCTCACTGAATTCAGTGGGACTATTGATAAATCAAAGCTTTCTTTGTAAGTAATAAAGCATTATATAGATGTATAAAAACCAATAGCACTAGGAAGAACAGTGTATCAAAACAAAACATATTTCTGTCTTCTACGCATTTGATGGTAAAGAGTGGTATTTCCCAGCTTCTGATCATTTTCATTGTTTCAAGTAGTATGTGACAGCAGCTTCACAAACAGAGAGGTAAACGTTTTTTTCTATGTAAATATGTTTGGAAATATATAATAGTAACATTTTCTAACAGGGATGGCATTTTTAATGATCTATGTGAATAAATGAAAACCCTGACAGTTTAGAATTTATGATTTTTGCATAATGTTGGATATTGTGTGTATACATATGTATCGGTCAAATTGAGAACTCCTTTGTTTGCATATTGAATTTAAATCCATAGTAGGTGAAAAGAGGAGCTTTTGTACTTAGTACAGGTCTAAAAATGAAGGTTATTGACATGTGGATTCAGATGTAGCACTGAACAAAAACGCAGCCAGCCATTGCCCAGGGTTAATCAGTGTTTCAAGAGAGAATTATTACAGAAGGCAGCTCATGAGCAGTAAATTACAAAGAAAAGAGATGAACTTGGGAGGATGTATGTCTAACAGGTCTGAAGGCTATTGGAGAACATCCTATCTACTGTGGAATGCAGGGGAATTTTGATTGCAAGGGTCAGAAAGAAGTATGTTTCTTGAAAGGAGTGAATTGTAGAAATAAAAATGTCTTGGATGCTGTTGCAGGATTCCAAAGAATGCTTGTTAGAAGGGAGAAAAGGAGGCAGAGACTTTATTCTTTTGTCTATGTATGTGTATTTATCCTACTCACTAAAGTAATGATTTTTAAACCTTAGAATATAAGCACATGTCCCTGCATACTCTAACATCTCTGAAGAAGGCTGTGTCATAGTGAAGTTGCAGCTAAAAAAAACTCTGCTCAAACAAATAGGAATTAAAAATAATTGAACAGAAGGTGCCACTTGTGTGGAGGCAGAGAGCATGATCGTGAAGTGTGCTAGACAGGCCAAGAAAAAATGAGTAGTGAAGCATAAAAGCACATGTTTTAACATAGTAGGACCAGTCAGGAATCCTGGTGGTTGTCAGTCTAGGAAGCCCTACCAGCGTTATGATCACCTTATACTCAGAAGCACTAGGAAAGTCATGAGACTACTGAAAAAGTTTTGTAGATTTCCTGAATAAAACCAGTAGGTTTTAGGTGAAAACAGTAACTTGTATTCTGTTTATATCATTCATGGAGTTTGCCAGTATTTGCCTTGCTTTATTTATTTAGGAGGAAAACATCTATAATGCTAGTCAGGAATATTTTTAATTGCATACTTTTGCTTACAAAATATGTGTTTAAAGACCTGTTTTTCTAAACATAATAGAAATAAGCAGCGATAGCTTTCTTTTTCACAGTTTTTGAACCCCTCTGATAACTCCTGTGTAATGCAAAGCATCATGTGCTTGCCCTCAAAGCCATGTAACTGTTCTGTTTGTTATATAGTAGGCTAGTAAACTCTTTACTCGGATTTTTTTTGTCAACCCCAGGGTGAACTTTCTTGCATGTTTTCTGTTTTGATTAGTGTTAATATTGCCACTGAATGTCTTCCTCTACTTCCCAGATATTGCTACAGAAAGGAGCACCTAATGGCTTTTTTGTTTTGTTTTGCTGGAAGGAATGAACTGAGTACAGTTACCAAACTTAAACAAAACATGATTGACAAGAAGCCAAAGACAGCCTTAATAGCAGCAATCTCTCTTATCCTAGAAGAACCATAAATCAGACTTTCTTCTTTCAGTCACACTGGTTAGAATTACTTGCATCTTTGCTTGAAAACTGCAAATTTAGTTTTGCAGTCATAGGGAATTTTTTCAGCAAATTTGAAGATAATTGGTAGATTTTTAACATTTTACTTGAGTGGTGATTAAAACATGTGTCCATATTATAAACTCTAATCCTTGTCTACAGCTTCTTTTTTCCAATTGAACTTATGGATGAATTCTTGACCTCTTTTGAAGGCAGTGGATGCTTAGCATTGACTTAATCAGAATTAACATTTCATCCAGGATGTTTAATGGGGTTTGATTTCATGCAATCCTAATTCTGTTGTATTTCTGACATCCAAGATACAGCAGTTCCGTTGCCTTTCCCTCAACCTCGGACCTTACCCATTCCAGCTGCAGCAAGAGTGCAGAAGACTCAGAGGCCCCAATTCTAACACAAGCAGCACTTTGCTCCCTGTTCCGTCATTACAGAGAGGGGCATGTCTCCCTCATTGGAGAGGGGAGTCTTCTCATCATATAGGGCACGACACAGGGTCTCCATTGTGCACTGTGATACAGCAGGTATATTTCCTTGCAAACTGATCTTTTTAATCTGATAACTTTCAGAAGACGTGCTTTCTTTAAACACAATGTTTTTTTGGTAAAAGTTACATTATAAAAAAGCCTATGAAAGATGCTTAGAATATGTTTTTAAATGAGAAACATCAGCAAATATGGATCTGTCTTTAAATATTAAAATATTTATGCGGTGGAACAACCAAAGCCAGTATGCTAAAAACATTATTTTAGACACTGTATGTACATCTCATACAAGCAGATTGATTTAAATTGTGCAAAATAGTTTTATTCAATATCAAGCTTTTTAATGATAATTTAAAGTAATATGCAGTTTATTGTTTTTGTAGAACCTCTCCATAAGTGAAAGCCACATAAATTTAAGTTTGACTGTGTTCTTTGGCCTTATATCTTAATTTATCTCTTCTCCAATTTTTTTTCTCATTTCTATGGAAAACAATTTTGACACAAATTCAGGCTGATTAATGGCAGACCAACCTATTATTAGTTTCTTTGAATTTTTATACTTGTTTGAGGTTTTTAAAATGTGTGTGGCATACAATGAATCTGATTAAACATTCCATTCGTACAGTAAACTAATAATCTTGCTTATAAAATTCCTTATTTCATAGCATCTGCCAAATTTAATATAAAGAGATGGTAACATAAATTATTTCCTCTGACCCCCTCTTTGACTGTGAGAGAGATTGTGATCATGTGGGGAAATACAAAAGCTTTAAATAGTAAAACAAGCGTCCTTGCTAACAAACTGAACTCATAAGTAGTTTGCAGTCTGCTAAAAATGACTGAACTTCACAGCTGTGGCAGCAAGCTTATATTCTCCCTGTGCAAGTTTTTCTACTTAGCCACCTCTGAGCAAGCAGCTGTATGATTACTCAGCTTGCCCTATTCTGAGGATGGATTGCAAAACTTGGCATTTTGATTTGAGTAGATGAATAGGAAACTGCAGGATGCAAACTGTAGGATGTAAACATGCAGCATGTCAGCTGTTCTATGATAACTGCCTCTGTGCACATCCTTACACCGCTATATTTTGTAGTAAAGGTGGTGAGTTTGCCTCACTGAATGATTGCCCCTGCATATACCATGAGATGGAAATACCAGGTGTTTGCTTTCTTCCTGACTGAAAGAGCAGTATGTCAGCGATATGCCAGTCATGGAAGCATACGTGGTGCACATTTAAATAACAACTTTGTAACATTTCCTTGACAAGAAACAAGTTCTGTTTTGTTTCAACAGTGAGTAACCCCTCTTCCTTTGCTGCAGCAGAACAGGCTGTATATAGCTGCATAGCCCAACAGAATGGAGAGAGACTGAGGAAGGATTTCTGGGGGAAGTGTGACAGCTTCAGAGGACAAAAAATTCTTCTGCATAAATTCTTACTCTTTCTCCCTTTATTTCTGAGAAAGGAGGTGCTGCTTCCCTCGGTTGTTGTTGCCTGTTCACATGAAGAATAAAGAGTACAATACTAGCTTGCAGCATATGCTTTGCCTAAATTAATATTGTTATGTTATCTTATGTGTTGTCACAAGAAGAAATACTATCGCAGTGGTAGAATATTGGTATTTGTTAAAAAACTATCAACTTGTGTCTCTTTTTACTTGTTAGAAGTTAATTTTGTGGATATATGATTCTGAAAGTGCAAATGCTTTCGAACTGAACCACACTGCAATTATTCCATCACAAGTACACTGAAATTATGTCACTTAAGAAAAAAGTGAAAATGCATGTCTTGTGAAAATTTACCAGCTGAAAGTGGAAATGTCTTATTGAAATATATTGCCTGCATACATCTTTACTTATTTCCTTTTTATTGTGTTACAAAAAAAAAGGTTGCAAGGTTTTCTCTCCTGTTCATACTGCAGCAGTAACACAGGTATAAAGAGTGAGGTGAAACCTATTGTCTATTTCATAGAGATAGAATAATTAGCAAGTTTTAGTGATTCAGTCAAATTCTAGTCTTTGTGAAAATTATATTCAGAAATTTTTAACTGGCAGTAAAGTGTGACAGTTAAACAGAAGTCTCTTTTCAGATTTCCTCATGCACCTGCATAGCAAACTGCTGAAAAAAGGTTTAAGCAAAAGCATTGTGGAAGTCATGGTATGTGATAAACAGGGATGTCAATTTACTGGTTTTTTAGACCTAAAATGTGACAACCTATGTACAAGCTGATCTATACAGATAGTCCTCTGGACTGAATGTAGATTCATTTAAGAGATTATCCCACATGGATTAGCTGTAGGCACAATATGTACAATAAATTTTATTAGGAATGGGTTTCTCACCTAAACAAACGGCAGAAAGTAATGAGTCTTTGGTACAGTATCTGACACGAGGCATGCATGCATGGCACCACAATTTATTTTAATATTTTTAATTATTATTTTAAGTTGCCATCATTATATCTTTTAATTTTTTTAACATTTGTTGCTATCTTCAAGATTAAAATGAAACAGAAGAAAAAGGTAGCAATATTAATTGTATTGTGAAGGCATTTTTGCTGTTAGATAACTAGATGTTAGGAAAGTGGTTTTGTTTTCTGTCTGCTGCTATGGAAAGAATGCAGAGAAAACAACTTGGCTCTGAGTGTTGTGTATTCTGAAATTTATAGATTGAGTAAATATGATTTCAGTGGTATGTCATTGTTTAAAAACTTATTTTATAATATCAAAGCTTATTCCAACTTCAGAATTTCGAAAGAGAAATGTTGTAATAAGCAGCTTTACACTAACTGGACAAAAATGTCATTAATAATAACCTTTATTTTACTTAAACAGAGTTCTCATACTCAGCAGGCTGTTTTGGAATTTGGGACAGGAACTTGTTGTTCATACCTATTTGAAAAAAGTACTATTCTCAGGAGCATCCAAAATTCGGGTATGGTTTTTGTTGGAGTTCTTTTGTGGAGTGCTATTTAAAATAGTTACACTTGTAACTCTACAAACAGCTGTTGATGAGTAGGGCCATGATCAGAGCTGTTGATGAAAGGCCCACCTCTGAGTCTCTTTTTTCTACTTTGATATAACTTTGTACTTCAGTAATAGTTTTGCCATTCTTCCTTTTCTTTGAAGACAGCTTGTCATCTGCATGTTTAGCTGCCCTTTGTTTCATTCACCGAAGTACTTAAACTTACGCAGGCCTTTCTGTCAGTCCTAAAAAATTCACTACATGTAACTGTTCTGCTTCATATGCACAGAAGTTCATGGAGTAGAAAGCAAGATCAAAAATCACCTACAATTTTTACTGTAATGAATGGTCTTTTGAGTCTTAATTGTCAAGTTCTAGGTATCAGCTCGAAGTTCCAACATATCCCCCCATTCAGGTATGCCAGTCCTAGAAGTTCAGGACTTGTGTAAGGTGGTGTGTTGAATACCTCATCCTCATTTAGAAAAGAATCTTGGACAGATACCCTTCCTTAGCCTTCTCTAGACTTCTAAGTGGGGGTTGCACATTTTTACTTTATGTGCTATTTCAGGCAGAATTTCAAAAAAGAAGTAACAGAGCTCAGGCAGAATATCATTCAGATTCAGTTAAGCTGATTCCAGTGTCTGTGCTAACTTGCTTAGGGTAAAGTTCAGGTATTTGTGCAAAGTACCACATCTTAGACATTTTCTTTCACCTGTTGCTGAAGAACTCAGCATTTTATGTGAACAGTTAACTATACCCTTGATAAGCGGTAGTAGGGCAATCGCAGTAGTAATATGGCTCTAAACATATGTGATAAAATAATACCCAAAGTATTAATCCTTCTTTTAATGCTTGCTTATGTTACAGTCATGCTTTGACTGGGGGTTTGCATGTTCTGTATAGGAAATAGAACAGCAAGGAAGTGATTGGAAGGTGAGGGAAGAGCAAAAGGGATCCCGGACCCTCTTCGTACTACAGCACCCACCATCACATGATGTTTGTAGGAGCTTTTTTTGTACGAACATCACAGGATTCCAAAGGATGAATGATTTTCTTTCTTTTCACTATTGTCAGTTTTCTTATAAATAAATAAAGGGATTGTGGTAATATTTTGGTGAGTCTGGACAGTGACAAAAAAAGGCAATTCATGTATCCAGACAAACCTGACATTTGAAGAGCTTCCTAAGACAATGCCATCCCTTTTACTTCCTATTTTTTCTGTGCTGGAGCCCCCAATGAAACTCTTCTGCACTGTTATTTCTAGTATTTTGGACCAGTATAATATTAGAACTAATATAAGGACTCTGATACTGTCAGTTGCTCTACTTTTATCACTGCTTACTGTATTTTAGGGCAATGACTTCTTTTCCTTTCTAGGAGTATGTCGTATTCACCTTATTTTGCAATGTGCCATGAAAACACAACAGGTCAGCAGTGACAAAAATTCAGTTCTTATTCAACCATGAGTTCATGAGAAAATGGAACTAACCAGTAAATAATAGTGATGTGAACATACAGGAGTTATGTGCAGCAAAGGCATTTGTCAACAAGTTTTGTGATCTGTAAAGTTTTATCCTACATGTCCTTTGCTATCTTTAGTGAAGCTAATCCAAATATATCAGAGCTAAATTTTGTCATGGGGTAGTAAGAATGGGTTTACATTTTACAAGGCGTTCTCAGCTGTAGATGTTTCCTGCAGCACATTCACCATCTGACCCTTACCCATTTTACACACTCTCTTAATGCCAATTATAAGAAGTTCACTACTATTTTGTGACTTTACTTGCTTTTTTAAAGAGTTTGCTCTCAGCATGTAATTAATGCTATGTATTATACTGCAAGAAACGAGTATGACTTTTAGTGGGGTATGTAGTATTGTTTATGTAGGTTTGGTTTGCTCTCCCTCAGTCGTTATCTATTGTACCTTTCTGTTTTATCACTAGATGGCAACATAGCAACACTCCATATCAAAAGTTGCTATAACCAGAGATAGGCTTTTTCTATCACAGTTCTCACAGCAGAGCTTAAATAATTCACCCCACCCCCCGACATGGGAACATACGCATTCTGGCAATTTCTGTAAATTGTTTCTTAATGGTGTGAGTTCTTTCTATCTTATTAACTGCTGCTTTTTTAGACAACTGAAGTGCAGAAAAATCAAGTATGAGAAAATAAAATTGCTTTATAAAAAAAAGTCTTTTTTCTTCCAAATAAGGAAGAGAGTCTATTGATTCATCTGAATCATCTCACATATGCTTGGTTATTTTGTGGAAACACCTTTTATTAACGCCAGTGGCACTTATGTTAGCATCTACAAGAACAGAATTTGCATAATTTTTGTCTTTCCAAATATTTAATTTACTGAGATAAGTCTGGAAGTTAATATATCTGTTGATAGAGAAACACTGAAGTAAGTTTGTAGCGAAACAACTTCTATCCAATAATCATATGCAAGAGTGTCCTTAGCATCCCTCTTGAGAGCACTGAGCGCATGGACTAATGAAAATTCTAGTCAGGCTGGACAGGATGATTATCACTAGACAAGGTATGGAAAATGAAATTTCAAACGCCGTTTCTCAGGAGATGTATTTTCTAGTGAAATGAGAGAAAAAGAAACAAGACCAGTCTTAACTGAGCTACCAGCTGCTTTTGCTTTTGGAACCTTGGACAGACTCAACAGTTTTGCTCAGTATTTGGTAAGCAGTAAGAGGCTCTTAGGCTTCTTAAGTCTCTGAAACTCAGCAGCAGCTTCTCAGGAAACATAACAGTTTGTAACAATAGGAATATGTTCTGTTCTGCTGACATTTTCTCCAGAAGCCCAAACTAGAAAGCTTATATTCCTCCTGGGTCTGCTTTGTACTGAGCTGAATTTTTCAATTTCTGAGTTTCTATCAGCCCTGCTATATCCTGATGTAGCGAAACAGAACTGTTTGGGCCTTGATATTTGCACAAGTCACCTTCTTCAGAGATGCTGGCCTTTTGCACCCCGTCAGATCCATTATTATCCTTTGTATTTAATGAATGAGTCATATTATGCCAACTGAAGTTAAGGAAGTAATATTGGAAAGCTCTGCAGCTACTATTAATTGAAAATTAAATAAAATATTTTCTCTGTCTTGATTAGTGTGCATTATCCACACTCTCTGTTTCCTGGGAGTGTTCGTCAAGGAAACCTCTTAAGTTTCAAACTCACTCCGGACTTGATGTATTGGAGCTATTACAGCTGTGTTCATATCAATATATATCCTAATAAAGTGACAGTATGCTATGTACCTATAACTGGAGGACCACACAGATTGTTGATCCCTGTAAGGAATACACCAATGAACGGATTGGTAAAATTAATTAATAATTCTGTGGAATACACTGAGCATGGACAAGTGAAGCATGTAAGCATAAGGATATAGAATTATATCATGTGATTTATTGTTTCTTGTAGGAATATCTATGTTAGTTGCTCACCAGGCATACTAATATTTTCTGCTTTCAGAGCTTAGAATATCTGCATTAGGAATACTTGTGTAATTGTCAATGTGATGCACACACACTGTGTAAGAAGCTAAGCATTCTTCTTCCCAAAGACTTAGAAATTCCCAAGATTCATGACTATTGCTGTTGTCACATTTGCTAGTCTGCACGATGTACAATAAGCCTATTCCTACACATAGGTTATCTCTTTTAAGCCCCATTTTCTCTTACTATTTATCAGTACAACTCTTGCTGGATTATCGGTGGCCCTGATCATCACCTGCAACATGGCTTGGTATTAGTTTTTGTTAATCTGATTTCTTCTCCACATTCCAAGTAGCTCTAAGGAGGTTGTGGGAAGGATGGGGAGAAGGTGTCCTCAGTAATAGTGAAAGTTTTATTACTCCATGGAGTTACAATGTTACAACCATTAATTTTTAACTCCAGATACTATCTTCTCAGCCAGATCTTTCAGTCATGTAGTTCTCAGACAGCACTGAGATAGGAATATGCCTGGTTTGGTAAATTTAGAAGTTAAAGTCTAACTGCAGGCAAATTTTGATCTTTTTCTCCCTGATTTCATTTCATCATCTGTCTTCTGGAATTAGAACAGAAGTTGGAAGTAATTTTGTACCACTGAAGGTGCAGTTCTTCTAAGAATGTGACATTAATCATGTAGCTGAATTTCTTTCAGTCAGCTGAACTGACTGAAGTTTTCATGTTACAAGTTTGTTTGTCTGTTGTTTCTTCCATTTCAAGATTATGGACAGTCGATGTACCTGCAATATCTGATGACATCATAGCAAAAATACATGAAAAGCCAACAGTATTTCAGGAATGCTTTGTTCTAGATACTCCTTTTATAATTCCAAGGCCCAAACAATCACTTCCTAGCAAGGAAAATTACACCTCACTCTGTTTCCCCCAAAATAGCGACCTCTCCCTTGAATGGTCTGCATGTTTTCCAACAACAGTAGTTTTACTATCAAATTTTGGAACGTGCTATACAAACGATGGATTCAACACTTACATAGAAATAAAAGTTCCCTCAGATGCTTTGACCCAAGGCCTAAATAACAATGTAACTAACATGGCTCTAACAGATAATGGAATCATATTTTAAATAAATGGTACTTTTTATAAACGAGAAGCTGATTTTTTTTTAAACTTCGGAGTGGAACACAAGCTTCCTGAAAGTGAAATAACTGGAATACATTCAAGATATTGGTGTTTATCTGTCTGTCCAGTGAAGGTGTCTTATCTGTAGTTCTCATTTGACATTTAAAATATGAATGGTCTTCATTAAATATATAGATTAATCTATTTTAGATCTACTTTGCATTGATGTAATGCTGGGTTTGGAATTAGAAATGACAAGACAGCAACAAGTTTATTTAAAGAACATTTTGAAATAAGGTCTGCACATTGTCTGTGGCTCTCACTGCATGAGTTCATGCAGCCATATGAAATAATTTTTCGGATCACAGCTTAAATTTGTAAATGCATTTCAGTGAAGTTCTCTTAATTACATTAGCTGAAAATGTATCCCAAAACATCCTTGATATAAACAACATCTCTTCTTCCCCAGAGCGGGCTTTTTGTCCTCTCCTCCGTCTTGCTTGCCTCCAGTGGGTCAGTCTCCCTGA
>JANZLP010000041.1:5681103-5693885 GCA_026930925.1 Chelictinia riocourii | reverse complement strand
ACCTTTTCAAGGTGAAGGTTCCGAAGTCTGGTCTTGCAGTGTGCAGAACTCATCATAGCAGATTAAAAAGCCAAACCAGTTTGGTAATTATGAAAATTCAAGTCATATTTGAGTTTGTTTACCTGATTTCAAGAAAAATTAATCTATAGTTTGTCTAGACTGCTTAGTAAATATAATTAATAAACTATATCTGAACACTTTAAAGCACAAGTAAGTTTGGAAAGACAATTTTTACACTGTGTGAGAAAGTTTCATTTTTCTTGTGACCTGTGTCAAGGTGAAGCCTTTATATCCTTCATACGTAAGGTGCTACTGCTTTTAATTGCCTTGTGTTTCCAGCTGTGTTGTACATAGTTGGACCTTACAGGGTGAAGTGATTTCAAAGTAGCTGGATATACAAATGTACTCCAATAAATACACCTTACCCCTTTTTGAACATCAGAAAAAGTAACTGCACCTCATAGTCTTGGTTACTTCGATGTAGTTGGGGCACACAGTTCAGTCCCATCTCTTGGGTAAGTTCCTGCATAAATGTTATCATTAAGACTTGGACTAATTGCATGGTGTTTAATGTGCATGCAAATGCTAATAAGGATGGCATGCCTCTTTCTAAAGAATCCTAGCTGATTTATTACCAGTTTTCATTTCAGTAGCAATGGAAATATTTTTGTTGTGTTCCGCGTGTGGATCAACTCTAGATGTTCACTGGAGATGAACTGCTTGAATTTCCTAGAGTGAGGGAGACTGGTTTTTGCTGGTGCATTACTCTCTGAGCTGGTGGTTGCAGTGGCAGGGTGGCTTGTGGCAAGCGGAGGCTTCCCACCCTGGGACCCCCTGCTTCAGCATTGGTATACTACTTAAAATTTATTTTCAACTTCAACTGTGTTTACTTTTAGGTGTCACTAAGACCTGCTATTCTGTTCAATCTGTACTATTAAATCATATAGTCATGGTTGATCTTGCATTTCTCATATATTATAAAATATTTTGTGTTTTCCGGGAGGGAAGAAAAGATTTCAGACTGAAGAAACCTTCAGACTGGTTTCCTCTTCTCAGCTTTCCACTGAAACTGTTTTCGGTAGTGGTCTTTTTTGCGGGGGGGGGTGGGGGGTGGGGTGGTAAATGCCAAGGAAGTTCTGTTTGAGAGACTTGAGGGAACTGATGGGGTATTAAATTGGACTAGGTTTACAGTTTATGATGAAAACAAAAGACTTTCTTCTCAGAAGGAACTGGACACTTCTGGATTCATGTAAGTGAACACTGTGTTGGTGTAAGATTTTTGTATTGCATATTTAAATTTGTTATGCCTTCTTATTAAACAAAGTAGGGCTGAGTCTGCTCACTTTGTTGCCCTACAAGTAGCAGAACTTAACGTACAGGGTCTATGGTATCTGCTTTGTTCGTGGCTGGTCAGTGACCTTATTCAATGGGTTTGGTGACTCAGAAAAAGAGCATCAAATACCTTTTAGAAATTATTTTGGTAAAAAAGTACTGCAAGCCACTGTGAGCGTGGCTTCAGAAAACATTTTAAATTTCTTACTGGTGGTGTATGTCAGAAGAACTGTGTATGCTGGAGATAGGATATATGTATCCAGTGTGATATGACTAATGTAGAGCATTCATCCACATCTAGTGTCTGTAGGAAAATTTTAAATTGGGAATACAATCTGCTTAAGTGTTTTGGCTTCCAAATTACCTTCAAGTGCAACTTGCTTTATATGTATTTGGTTTTTTAAATTTTTTTTTCCAAATATGTTTTGACCTGCAGATGTTCTGTGATGTATTAGTAACAAACCTCTACTGAACACATTTCACCATGCCCCCTAAATCATAAATACTTTGATGTGATTATTTATTTGCACCTGAGTATTCACAACAGCTTCTCTATTCCATGGGCTTGCACGGGAACAAAATTCTACTCACATTAATGTTTGGGGAAAAGCAAATGAAAGGAGACTTTGACATCTACCACAGTAAATATTCTCTTTTTCTTCAGAAAAAGAGAAAATTCACAGTGGTTTGGGGGTTTCAACTTTGTTCAGAACTGTCTGAGCAGAAGCACCTCAGTGGTGGAATTAATTTTCCCCAAGTTGTGCATGTTTCATTCCCTCTTTCTCTCCTACCCTCCTAATTCACTGAAGATAAATGAGGGTTCAGGAATACAACCCTTCAATTTCTGTGGGATGCTGTGTGGTTCTGTTGGAAATTGCCCATTCCTTTTATCACAGGTGCACTTAAAAATATGAAAGAGAGTCCTGCAGTGCTGAAGAAGATGGTCACTCTGGAGTCCTTTGCTAAAAGAGGGGCAGAACTTGGCCTTTGTGTGTTTCTGTCCTGGCTCCTATAAGAGTCACTAGGGCAAACTCTTGTCTTACCAAAGCCAAACTCAGACTTGATTATGCTGAAGTTATTCAGGAGAGCGGGCTTCTGCCTTCTAACCAATAACCTGAATGATTGTATGCTACTATTTCAATTGGACAGTTTTATTTTTCTGTGCCTCTTAGCTAAATGAACTTCTGACCTGCTAAGTGCCAAATGCTGAAAGAATTACCTGTTTACTCTATCTACCTGATGGACTCCAGCAGAAAACCTAGTGGGCAATAAGGCAGTCTTGGCTTTAAGCAGGCACCAAACAGCAAGAATAGAAGTCATTACCCTTCGTTTCTCTATTAGTTTCGCTGCTCATTTAATAGTGCCAGGCAAAGAAAAACATTAATATCCTATTCAGCAGCCAAATGCACCAAATTGGGAGTTGTGACTTGTGTGTTTTTCCTTTTTTCTAATGGTATCATTAAAATTTAACAAGTCCTCTAAATCATGTCAGTATTCCCAGGGTTAATATTGCTGAAATTGCTGGCAGTGTTCCCACAGGAAGAGTTAACAGTAGCTGAGGCTGTGTGGCTGGCATTTGTTGCTCAGAGGGAGGTGTTGGGACTGGAGAAGCCCTGGCACCAGAAAGACACAATGAACTCTTTGGTGATAGGGGGCATTTGCAATACACTTACATATTCTTTCCTATTTACCTCTCCCTTTTCACTCCCTCCCCCCTCTTCTCTCCCCACTAGTCCTAAAGCTGTCATTTCAGCTCATACTCGTTAGATTTCTAATGGAAATTCTTGACAATAAGTCTGCATACATATGAACCTAGCAGGAAGGCATACAAGCATGCTAGTGTGCTAGTCGGTGCGAGTGTTGGATTTAAGAGATTGTTAGACCGTAGATGGCTTTTACTGGAGGTCAAGAAGGCTAACAAAGTGGGAGATGCAATTAAAATGGTATTTGTTAGAAAGGAATAGCTAGCTATCTGGGCAGACTGAACATGGGGAAATGATGG
Organism: Chelictinia riocourii; assembly: GCA_026930925.1. Lineage (NCBI taxonomy): Eukaryota > Metazoa > Chordata > Aves > Accipitriformes > Accipitridae > Chelictinia > Chelictinia riocourii. Next base: position 5,690,551 of record JANZLP010000041.1, on the reverse strand, counting down.
GTAGCTAGAAGGCCATTAGTGATGGCTTTGTAAGCAGTTCTGCAGCATGGGTGGTAAGCCTAAATCCAGAGCTGCTCTTTTAGCATGCCTAATAAGACTTCATTTTTTTTACTGTGTGTCAAATCCATTTTTGAGTAATGGATTTGACAAAATTTCAGTGGATTTTGGTTTAGATTTAGAGGTGGGAGAAAGACGTTATAGTGGGTAGGGTGAGTAAGAGAAGGAACTGGCTTAAGGGAGCTTTTGGATACACTCTTCCCTCACCCTGAAAACAAGGCTATGCAAGATTTTGCAGAGTTGGCTTTTGTGAAGTCATTGATTCAGTGCTCCGCAAAGAGGCTGTTGGTAAGGAATATGAGATGGAACAGGCAGCTCATTGAAATACCTTCTCATTTTAAATGAACAGTTGGGATCTGGTTCTTTTAATTTCCTGATGAGAGCGTTGATGGTAAAATAAATAAAGAAATAAAATCTTTTCAGAATTGCTTTCCCCACTGCAATCATCTTTAATTGTTAGAAGTATTTGATCACGTACCTCCTTTATCCTTTTCTTGACTGGTGAACTGTTGGGTGTTTGGCTTCAATATCACTGTTAACAATTATTAAAGTTGGAAGGGGTGATGGTAGGCACTTACAGCAGATTGGCCAATACATTTTTGGTGTCCATAAAGACATAACCTGCTGTGAGAATAGGAAAGGAAAGGCCCACTGCAAAAAGTACGGGGCTTTGAGAGGAAGAAGACAGGCTATGGAAACGAGAATGAAGTGTGTCTTGGTTGGTCCAGGCAGCAAAGGAACAGTGCATCCATGGGAAAGGTGGCACACGGAGGAAGCAGGGAGAAATGAGTGATAAACCTGAGTTCTTTAAAAGGCTGAGCTCACTGCTGATGTCTTTAAAGCTTTACAGGAATAATTCATATGAAGGTTGTGTTTTGTTTTGAGTTGTTGGGGTTTTTTTTCTTTTTAAAAAGCCATCCCTATAATTTTTCATCTCTCAATTTCTTTCTCTGACAACAGAAACCAGTAAGCAGTCAGAAGAGTAGAAGGCAGTTAAACCAAACTTGGCTTAATTTTAATGCACTTTAGTATTTTTCATTCTGAAATTAGGTTTTTCCAAAGAATAATATACTGGTGCATCCTGTGATCTAAGGATGTAACTAGATTTTCCTTCTTATATCTAATTCACTTGTTTCTCTTTTGTTTACCAGTCACAAAGACCTATACATTCCATATTGTTCTTTTGAGACTTGGTATAAAATAAGGACTCAACCCATTGCACTCACAGTTTTGCCCAACATAGCAAATGAATGACGTACATTTTAGTGCATCAGCAATAGTTATAAATTCAGCCTGGCTTCTCCTTTCCATGTACCTGTCTCTGGAGGAAAAAAATTTTGATTTCCAGTTTCATTTGAATTCTTAGTGTTGAGTTTACTAATTCTGTAGTAGTATTATACTGGACACTGTAAGGATGAACTATTAAGTAGTAGTACTTGTTCCAAATACTTTAAAAGCAGAATAGAAAAGACTTAAGGTGTAGAGAAGAGCTAAAGGTGGGGGGGTATACATGAGGGATGAATGCACTGGCACTGATGGCTCTAAATGAAACACTTTACAGACTGAAGTGTTTTAAATTGCCAGCCCTCTTTGTCAATTCCTTACTTAGTTCTTTCTAGCTTGGTCTGCCACTGTCTTGCCTGTTTAATATTCCACTTAAGTTTAACAAGAGATGAAACATCCAGGATGCCTGTATCCTACAGGAGTCAGCTTTACTGATGTTAGTATGTTAGCTGTTTATAAGCAATGAACTAAACAGGAGTATAAAGAGGAGGGGGAGAAGAGGAAGGGTAACTGTTGTGACTTCTCTTAATTCACTGTTCTTTCTACCAGCAAAGGAAATAAATTCTGCCCCTTTCCTACTCCAAACGCATGCACTTTAGATCACAAGAATAGTTTCAATAAGCACACACTGCTAAGGTTCAGATAAAGGCTATTTCTGTGTCTGAAGTATCAAGGACCAGAGTGTGCTATGTGGGAAGCTGGTGTGGAATCATGCTGCTGAGGAAGCTGTGTGTAGTAATGCGCATGGGTGACACTGATAAATGGTTCCTCTAAGCAAGCATCTGCAGCAAATTGTCAGACTGAGACTTCCCAGCATACCCTAGACCTCTGCATGAATGAAATCTCTGTTGTGCCATTATTTACCCACCTCCATATGAAATGAGAGGGTAGGATTCATTGCTTCAGTGCAGCTTTTATGGGTTTTCTCTCTTTATGTACATATATGTGTGTCTATATTTCTTTTTCTGCACTGCTTTCTGCAGCAATGACTGCAGAATTCCCAGTGTCCTTTCACTGATTAACCATACAGCTTTTTGCAATTGGACAAAAAGGCTTTCATGGCAAATGACAGGCCTTTTACTTCTGGAAACCTAAAATGAAATGTGTTCTATGTATTCTGTTCTTTGGCCAGGTGCATGTATAATTATGGTAAGTAATAAGTGTGCGGGTTTTTTTTTTTTCCGTTGTTTTATTTTGTTGTGGTTGTTTTAGTAGAAGTTGCGGTGGCTGGGAAAGAAACGGGAAAGGTCTTGAATTCTTTCTCTTCCTTGTTGAAGAATCATGATTTACTGTCTTCAAAAGCAGTGAGACAGTATGCAAATCTATTTTGCACTGAAGTAAAGCCTCTCATCTTTTCCTTGTTACCACTGGACATCACTGCACAAAAAGAATCGGACTTGCTCTTTGCCTTTCTTCAATTTTTTTTTTTCTTCTTTGAGGTGATTTTCTAGAATAACTTGCCCTTAAAACTGAAACTCTGGTTGGTGATTTAAGCTTTGATGGAAAGGCCTCTTGAGATCAGGGTAGAATTTCTGGCCAACCTAGAAAAAACCCATTGCTTGGTAGTTAGCATATTCTTCCAGTACATAAAGATCCAGTTAAGTTCCCTGCTTTTCTTGATTTCAGCAAGTACGTCAAACCTTGGGGCTCTGAGAATTGAATGCCTGTGGGTTTAGCTGCAAGGATATAAAATGGTAACCTCTGACAGAGCAGCAGACAGGTAACACTGTGCATCAGGGTGGAAGGACTTAACATACATGCATAACTTACCTACCAGATTACACTAACAATCACCTTAGCTGAAGTCTGCCTTCACTGGCAATGTAAATAAATCTGACGGGGAGTTTGGGTGCCACTGAGGTGAGGATATATGTCCTGTCCCACCACCATGCTGTGGTGTTGATGGCTGTCCACAGCTGTCTGCTCTGCTCTGCTGCTGCAGCTCTCTTAAATTATTGCTTGACTATTGGAGCTATCAGCTTCTTGGTATCTTAGCCTTTGCCCTCAGACTATTTCTGTCTGTTTTGCTGGCTTTTTGTAAAAAGCTTTAACATTTGCTCATGATGTGGAATGGGACTTTCTCCACAGAGGTTTTGATAGGAAAAGACCTTTTTAAATCACTCTGTGGAAGAGGATGGATGCTCCTAGACGTCAAGTCGTTTGTAACACTTAGATGCTCATGGAAGTCACAGGACTTCCTGCAGTTGCAAATATTCACATCAATGAGCCTATTACTGGAGTATGCAAATAGATGTCATCTCAGTAAGATGTCTTTCTCTTCTGTTCCAAAATAACAAGCAACAACAACAAAAAATCCTACTGAGAGTGCTTAGTGGGACCTGCTAAGGCTTTTGTCAGGAACTAATGACTTTGACCTCACTGTCCGATCCCTCAGCGTAGAGGTAAGGATGAAGACTGTTCTTGGGAAAAATCTTGATTAGGAGGGCTGAAGTATCCTGTGTCAACAAAATACCCTACAAACCCCTTGTCTTAATAGCACTCACAATGTAAAGCCATTTAGCAGAAACATATTTAAGGCATATAGTCCTACAGAAGACTTTTCTCTACTTGTAAGGTTTCAGTGATTTAACAACAGGAATTTTTTTTCAGAAGTACTATACTTAAAATTGCTTCAAAACTTTGCAGAAGTGCAAATGTATAGATTTCAACCAGGCTGGAAATCTACAATTTAGCTTGTGTTGCTAAATGGTAGTCTGAAATATATCCATGAAAGCATTTTCAGATAACCTGTTTTTTAAACCAGTGTAAACGCTTTGTGTGGACACTCAACCTGAAGATTTTCATCAAAGATTAAATGTTAACTGACTACTTCCCTGTACAGTCCTCACCAAATTTTGTTTCCACTTCCTCTGGTCCTGGGTAACTTCACTGCATTTGAAGTGGTTATTCTAAATTTGTCCCAGTGTAACAGACCAAAATTTAGCTTTAAGAGTTTCTTGGAGGAGCATTGTCTTCTGTCGCTGTGTTTCTAGATTTTTGGCTGAGACTCTGGAATAGGTGAGCAGTCCAATTCAGATGTGAACCCTTTCCCTTCACTGCCTTGTAGGGAAATCTCCTTGTCTTGTTTTTTATATACCTGAAAAATGGGTGTGAATTGATATAAAATCAGATCTCTTCACTTCTTCCTTTGGTAACATTTGACGGCCAGCTTAAATAGGCAAGGTGCAAGAAATGAAGTCACATTTACCACATGGGAATCACTGTTCCTGGTAGTGTTTATAAGATCAATTTCCTTTTTGTAGAGTAAAAATAATACTTTTAAAAGTCAGGTTGTATATGTAAATTATTTAGGGATAGATCTTCAGTGAGGTTTCTAAAATGAAGCAATTATTTATGATGTGAGGGCCTTCAGGCTTTAGAGAACCTAATATGGGCAAGTGGCAAAAAAGGTCCATCTTTTTGTATATTTAAATCAGTCTCCAAATTACTTTGAGTCTTGTATCATTTCTGCTTTCTCTGTGTCTTTTTCTTTAAAATTCCATAGTCAGGTAGCACCCTGCAAGCTACGTTGAATCTGACACCTAAGATAGCCTTATAAACCCTGCGGACATTAAACTACTGGAAAACAGATTGGGTTGGTAAAAATAAGTGTGCATGTTCTCACAGAACCTGAGAAAATCACACCTTCACTTTGTTAAAAAAAATCTGTTTGTGCCACTCCAGTAATCACTTCATAACTGGTGGGAGAGCAGAACATATGCCTCAGAAGTGGTGGCATATAAAAGCATCTACCTCTAATCCTATTTTCTTTAAGAGAAAAAAAAAAAGCAACAAAAAATCCCAGCCTTTTCAGTATGTCATCTGTAAAATCGGTGCCAAGGGTTTTCTGCTTAAAAATCACAAATGAAATGTAAATTGCTCATGAAAGCAAAATGAAACAGAGGTGTTTTTTTTAATGAGGTATGTAATGTAGTAGGATCATGCACTAAAATGCTTGCTTGAAGCAGGAACAGAGGATATGAAGAGGAGCCCAATCCTGGCCTCCTTACTCAGACGAACTCTTCACTTGTAGACAACTTTAACAAAATACCTTAGCATGACTGCAATGATGTGCTGAATAACCCCTAGCCTGAAAAGGGGGAACCCTCTGAAACTTTGGTTCTAAGGCTCATCCCTGGCACCTGCAGTTCACAGGGCATGAGCACCTATTGTGAAGGTTCTTCTCTGTTCAGTTCTAGTGAGGTACCCTTGTTAGAGCCATTACCCCTGCATCTGCCTTCTTTTGGAAGAAATGTAGTTTTAAAACATTACCATGGAAGGATAAATACAAACTATATTTTAGTAGAGCTGTTTTTACTCTACTACTTGAAAGTAGAAGGCTGCAGCAGCTGTCATGATATCAGAACTGCTATTCCAGAAGCATTTCTGTATCTTACCAACCAATTGGTAGCTATGCCATCCTGCTCCCTGCTTAGAAGGGCAAAGTAGCATCAGGAGTTTGTGACCTGGGAAGGATGATTTATTTTGTTTATGTAAATATTAATTTCCATTATTCCTTTGTAATTTTTCTATGAAAGCTTTTAATTAATTTCCTTATTACCAGATTTTTTGTTGCCACAAATTTGTTCTGCCTTCTGCCCCTTTCTTCTTTTTTAGGAAGAAACTTTGTGTGCTCCAAATAGCTGGTGATTTGAATAGGAATTTGACTGCATCAGGGCAGCAAGAGTAGGGTTATAAATGCTAAGGCATTTTGTGGTCATTTCTGTGAAACTCCTTGGTTAATCCTTTTGCAGTTTTATTAGCAAGCGGAGTCCCAAAGAAGTAAAGCAGTGTCAACAAGGGTGTTGTGAATGGCTTTTGTCGCCCTGCTACAGCTAATGAATCCTACGTGCCTGCTGTTCCTGAAGCATTTCTTGGTTACTTGTTTATGAGGGCTGAAATCACCTCTTTTCAAATTTACCTTTTGGACTCTGCACCAGTGTGGTAAATATTAGGTAATGGGATATTTACAGAGGGGTCATTTCCATAGAAATGGACGGGACCTGAACATTGATCTGCTAGAGAGGAGAGGGAAAAAGAAAGAGGCTTCTTTTCTTTCAGGAGGTTGGGTGGTTAAGTGGTCAGTAGTGTGAATGCTCTGATGTGTGGCAGGGCTGCTGCTTGAAATAAATGCTGAGAAGAAATCTCAGTCTAATGCCACAGGCATAAAGAGAATATGATGGCAATATAAACCGTAATCAACAGGACAAATGTATCCCACTTTCACACTGTTGAAATCAGTGTGGTGACAGGTTGTGCCTGGGAGACTTTGGTCTGTCAGTGTCCAAATTAAATGTGAAAATACAGACTAACTGATGACATTAGACACAGGAGTCTCAGGGAGGTTGTTTTTGTCAGGATTCAGTTGATCATTCATCTTTCTTACAAACACCTTCCATCTCCTCCTTTCTCCCATCTTGCTATTCAGTGAGGTCAGAGATAGGAGATCCTGCCAAGCCTTTGCTGAGCCCCAGGGCTGTTCAGTGATCAGCAGGTTCCCCAAATTGCTGCCTTTTGTTCCCAGCCATGACCTCATCCTTCTGCTGGTTTCACGCAGGTTAATGCTGGGCTGTACATCTCCAAAAGGCAGCACCTCCAGCGGTATCTTGTCCTTGGCACTGCAGCTTCACGTATGACTCAGATGGATAAATGCCACTGAAAGAGTGACTTGCACCATAAACCTCACCACCTGCTTTTTATCTTCTTTCCAGTTCCAGACCTTGCTTCTCTGGTACAGGCCGACAAACAGTCCAAGGATTCAAAAAGTACTTAGCTTTAAAATCATGCTCTGCTAAATAAATCTCTTTCAATTGATCCAGGGCACATAGCTATTTGATAACTTCTGTTGCACAGTGAGTGTTAATGGATGTATATTATGTGGAAATGAAAGCATGCACATTACTGTATATATTCATCGTTTCTAGGGAGTTATTTATTGAGGTAAATAAGATTTTGCTAAGCAGTAGTCAGCTATGCTTAACCTTTATTAATAAAAGTAATACTTGGTGTTGTATGATTTCTTAGAATCAAGCCAAAATAGCAGTGAAAAGAGTAGGTAGAATAGATGTTGTCACAAGGATTATAGCATATACATTCTGGTGATGATTATATATTCTAGATGCCAAATCAGACTGTATTATAAAATTCTAAATTAAGAAAATATTGTACCTGGTTCTGTGTGCCATTATTTTAAAGCAGATCTGGATGAAGAATACTTGCTTTTTTTTGCTTTAGAGTAGCTATTATACAGCCTTGCGCTCTGATCTTTTCTGCTTCTTTCACTTCACTTTGCCTTTGTTCTTACTCAGAACACAAGGAATAAGTCACCAATTTCTGCATACCTTGTGTACGAAGAGGACCAATTCCATTTTTATCAAAGTGCCATACAGACCTTCTTCCACCTCTCTCTCCTTTTCAGGTAAATTCTGCTTTGCAGTTAATTTCTGTTTAACCTCGATGGTTTACAGTACCCTGGAAATCCTCATTTAATGCTAGTGAAAAACTTAAAAAAAAAAAGTAAAGCAGAGCTGTTTGTCTTGCTGTGTTTTTAAATCTGACCTTTATTGTTTAAGTTGCATTTGAAAAAAAAAAGTGTCAAGCTGTTGAAAGATGACTGCACTCCATTATGCTTAAGGCACTGAGAAAATCCCATTGAGGCAGTAACACCAGCCAGTGTTTACAATGCTATGTTTTAAGTGCATATTGGAAAAACAATGATAACAAAATTAATTTCCTGCATTTAACATCACTATAGTTAAGAAAGCATAATTACACAAAATGCCAGGATTTCTTTTCAGCAGCAACCTAGTTGGCCAGTGTTTGCGATGAATCATGTTGTGGCTTGAGAATGGAAGTTCGCTCCGGTTGTGCGCTGGTACTCCTGGGTCCCTCCAGGCACCCGGGTCCAAGCACGGATGTGGGTGGAAGAGGGGCTTTGCAGGAACATGGCTACCTACTCTTGTCTTACCTCTCCTGCATTTCCTCTGACTCATGCTGTTGTTTTGAGGTGGATTTCCTCTCTGCTCCCCACCTAGTATATATCTGGAAATTCAAACGCATATATGCTCATTTTTCTTTGCTTCAGGCTTCTTGGCGAAGGGAGAGATCATTTCAAGCCCAGTACCGCAGTTGCATACTGGGCTTGCAGTCAAAGCAAGTCAGGCCTGCAACAGTGGCGGTGGTACTGGAAAAAGAGATTATTTTGCTAGGGTAAAGGGAAAAATAGAAACAAGAGGATCTCAAATAATGAAAGAAAGCTTAGTGTGCATGAAAACCTGGCACTTTTCTAAAAGACATACTGAGTCAAGTGGAAATCAAGTTACTATAGTCTAGAGCTAATGCTTGTCAGTGAACACAGGATCTGTAGGTCTGAGTGGTCACGATTCCCTGGTTTGCTTTTCAGACTTCTATCCCTTTAGATTTTCATGAGCAAATGATGTTTGCTACATAATTGTCATATTATTTCAAGAATGTGGCTTTTTTCTTAGTAGTGGCTAAAAGATCCTTACATACTAATTGCCCAGTACTTACTTGACTAGATGTGTAAACAATATTTATACATTCCGAATTCTACATGCATGACATTTAAACATTATTTTCAGTGTATTTACCTGAAATCTTTCTTTAAACAGGTATCAGCCTGTAAGCCCTTTTACTATACCTAAAAATATGAAATCTACATGGTGCTTAAATTCAGAGTGTATTCTGCTTTGAAAAATATTCTCTTTGCCTTCAATAAGTATCTGCTTGGCTTACTTTTTCAAGGTGTTTTTAAAGACTTTTTTCCCCAAAGTGAAGAACCTCAACAAAAATTATTTTAATGAGATAGACATTTAGTTCAACAAAAGAAGTTTCTTCATGAGAAAAAGAAATTAAAAGAATAATTGTACTTCTAGAAGATAATTAATTAAAAACTCTTGATGTGGTGACAAATTTAACATCTTGTCTGACATGTTGAGAAGAAGAAAGTGCCTGGAATTGCACAAGTAGAATAAAATGTTCCATTTCACAGCAAGGCCAAGCCTGAGTCTTGTAATTATTTCCAAGGGAGTAAAGGTCATTTTCTATTTGCTACATCTGTATTATGTGAGGCTTCTGTACTAGGCTT
>JANZLP010000041.1:5592972-5606279 GCA_026930925.1 Chelictinia riocourii | reverse complement strand
TGGGGGCAGCGATGGATGCAAGATGAAGCATGAGATCGGTCTCCTGTGCCCCCGCAGCCGCCTCCCCCAGCCTCCCTGGGCTGCAGCCAGGGTTTGCTTCTTCCTCCTCGTGCAGGCTGGGCTGGCCCTGGAGTTCATTCCTCTCTCTGTTTCTCTTGGTGATTTTATTTATTGTTTCTGCCCTTTCTCTGGGGTCTGAGGGGATCCTGCTGAATGGGCTCTCGCTGCACTGGAGACTGCAGTACAATCAATACATGCTGTTTATTTTGTCCCATGACTGACAGCTCCTTGCCTGCAGCCTTCTCCTGTTACAGCCCTAATGTGTCTTCTGGCAGGTTTCCTCCTTCTGAGTGATTTCTAAAGGAAGGAGCAATGAGGCTGAAGGAACAGCAGAGCTTTCCCTTCTCTCACGTTCCCTTCCTTGCCCCTGAGGTGCTGGAGTGGGGCCCCTGCCCGTGCAGGCAGGAGAACAGCAGAGACCATGTCCCAGTCCCAGGCTCCGGCATGCTGAAAAAGAGGAGTTGGAGGTGCCTGTGGGGCACAGTCATGGTGGGTGTGTGGTGGGGGATGGCGAGCAGGGTGCAGGGGCTTGTGAGTCTCAGCCTGTGGCCACCCCGATACAGCACAGTCCTCAGAGACACAGAGAGGGTGCCCGAGCCCTGGTGCTGGTGCTAGGGAAGGAGAGTGCTTTGCTCTCAGGCGGTACTAATGCGGTGCTCCCAGTTTGCCTGGGAGACTGTGTTTCCTCTTTCTCCATGCTGGGTGTGGGACTGGAAAGCTGGAGCTGTAGGGACATCGATAAGAATTGTTTCAAGTGATGAAACGTGAGTTGTGCTTTGTCAGGCTGGACCCCAACCAGCTCTGCGGGGCCTTTGCTGCTCTTGGAGCTGCTGCTGCCAAGAGTAATTTCATTCCAAGTGAGCAAACACTTTCATATACCCTGTTTCATATTAGTAGAAATAAAAAAAGACATTTTTATATCTCCAGCCCTCCCTACTCTCTCTGCATTAGAGATAGCAGTGCTATGCTACCATCTGATACGAGCTGTTGTAGTTGGGGCTAAAGTCGTGGCTGGGTCTAACGGGGGTCCATCACCCCAGGCTGGGGTCTGACCCTCTGCTAATGGGAGCTGTGCTGGTGATGGGGCAGCTGCGCACGTGGAGCCCCTGCTGTCCCTCTCGCATGTCCTCCCTGGGCATCCCGGAGTTGGAGCAATCCAGAGGGAAGTGCAAGGTGGCTTGGGTCTGCAGGAGAGGAAGACCTTGGTGGGGACGAGGCTGCCCATGCTGGCCTTCTCTTCCCAAGTCTGATGGTTGCTGGTGGCATGGTCCTGCTGGATGACGCCTTGGGAGAAGGAAGGGCTGGTTGATGCTGCTGTGTAGCACTGGGAGCAAGGATGCTGAGGGAAAGCTGGTTGTAGCTGCCAGCTGGTGCGTGCAGTCTCTTGCAGGAGTCTCTGTGCTGTTCAAGGGTTGTGCAGCTACATCTAATTCTTGTGCTGGCAGCTCGCTGTGATGGTGGGCAGGGTCTGGTGAGAGGGTCTGTGCCTGTGCTGGGCTTTTGGTGCTGTCTCTCCTGGCAGTGGCAAAATGCTGACAAGTGGCTCGTGCCTGGGCAGACATCAGCTTCTTGACACGGGGGCTGAGCAAGGGCAAGTGTGGGTTTAGCACCCTGGGAGGATTTCTGCTGTTGTGGGTTTAGCACCCTGGGAGGATTTCTGCTGTTGTAAACACAGCATGGCTGAGAGCTGTTGAGTCCCAAATTAAATCCTGAAATCTGCCTTTGTTGCATTTTGTTTTTTCCCTCCCAGCCTGAGTAATGCTTTCACTTCTGTGTTTTCTGGGAAGAGCCTTTGAAGTGGGTGGCTGGACGCTGGCTTGCACTAGAGGTCTCCTGCCATGACTCGTCTGCAAGCAGACGTACTGGCAGCACTCACAGGGAGGATGTTTTGGGACCACGTACGGCACGAAAGTGGAACCTCTCCCTGAGGGCCGTCAGTTGTACAGGCTGAGGGGAGCAGAGGGGAGACCCTCCTGCTTGGCCAGTCCCGCATGATGGGGAGGGTCATCCCTGTCCCCATCCCTGTGGATGTCCCAGAGGGGTGTGTGACATCCCTGGGGATGGTGCTCACCTCCCACCCCAGCACTCAGGGACTGCAGTCCTGTCACCATGCTGCGCCAGATCCAGCACTGTGTCTCGGCACTGCTGGCAATGTTGAAAGCAGAGCTGAGACAATGCCTGGCTGGAAAGGGCCTTCCTGGTTTTATGGGTGGTCCTGGTTGCAGCTGGGACAGCAGAGAATGGGGCTCCTCTGCCATCAGAACTCTTGTGGTATGACCGGGAGTTGGGTCCTGGTCCCGCCGGTGCTCCCATTCCCACGAAGGTTCATGGTCTCTGCAGCCCCCGAGGCTGCAGTCTGTCTACAGGTGCTGGCAGTGGAGGGAGCGAGGGCCTTTCCGTGTGAGCGCATCAGCCAGCATCCTCAGGAATATGGTGGATGCTTTGATTAACTGGAGCTTGGGTGAAAGTGGAAGGCGTTGAGTGTGTTAGGTGAGGAGGTGCGGTTGCAATTTAGGGAGAGAGGATGGGTTTGCTAAGAGCTTGTGCTGGAAGGTGTGTGTATCGTGTGAGAATGAAGGGGAAGATGGGCTTGTGGCTGCTGTGCTGCCGCTGCAGCGTGTGGGGTGGTGTGGGTTGATGCTGCAGCCGATGCTGGGGCAGTCCCACGGCCACGGTGCAGGCAGGCTGCAGCTGCAGGGCTGGGAAGGCTGCACACACTTGCGTGTTATGTATAACCCTCCAGGTCTCTTCCTGGGGTCAGCTCCCTCCTGGCAGCAACGGCTGAAGATTTCATCTGTGCGAGGAAGCGCATCCTGGGGTCTCGGAGGCAATTTCAGCTCTTCTGCTCGGCGCTGAGACAGATTTGGTGTGGCGCAGGGGGAGCGGAAAGGCCAGGGCTCCCAGGGAGGAAGCTGTTTGCTTTGGCAGCTCGTCAGATCCTGGAGCCAAGACTCAATCCATCCCGCTCCAGCCTTTCCCCCTCTGCCTGCCCGCTGCTGGGGCGGAGGTGTTCCCGGGACCAAGGGGATGCCAGGCGAGCTGCAGCAGTGGCAAGTCACACGATGGTCCCCCCTGCCAAATCCTTTATGTTTTAGGAAAGCCACAAGCCGAGGGGCTGCCTCCCGCTGCGTGGTGTTGTGCTCTCAGAGTTGGGTGTGCAGCCGGGAACAAATGTGCCCTCAGGCACTGCTTTTTCTGATGCTCGTGGAAAATGCCAGAGCTGCATGTCTGACCCCACTGCTGTGAAATGTGCCTTTTGTGCCCCAGAGTCTCGCCCGTAAGCAGGGCTGAGTTTAAGAAACACGGCCCAAGTAGGGAAGCAAGGGGGTCTGGGGAGCCAGGTTGCTGGCAGAGAGGTGAAAACTGAGCAGTGAGTGCAATGCCTTTTGTTTTTTTTTCACTCGTGTGACTGCTTAGTCCACAGCAAGTCAGCTGAAACTTGGTAGTCTTTGAGCCAGGCTGCATTTTGCCTGCATAGCACTGCAAACTCCCTCTGTTGCTGATGACAAGAAGGGCATCATTGCTGGGAAGAGCAGAGTCCTACACAAACTATTTGCACCCCTGGTCAGCCTCCTCGCTGGTCCTCCTCGGTGTTACCTGATCTTGGCTCTTTGCACAATTGAGGTTTGGATGAGTTTTTAGTTCACGTCTGGGTTTATGGCTCACCTGTGCAGCTCCCATGCTCCCTAAACTTGCTTTGCTGGCAACAGATAACTGATGCTGTGCAGAGAAGGGAGAGCTGTGAGCTCCCACGGCACAGGATTACCAGACCCTCTTTGTCTTCCACAGACTATGATACTTGGAGTAGAACAGCACCTCTGCTAGCTGCCAGATTGTTTTCTTTCCCTAGCAATAAGGATCTAAACTTGCAGTGATCACAGCAAAGCAATTTGCAAACAAACCATTTTGAAAAAGTCTCTTATTACTGATATTATACCATTCCTCCCGCACTGGCAACCACTGTGCTTAGTGCAAGAGTTCAAAGGCAGAACGGAATGTAGATCAATGTCATGGGAGGCCAGCAACACTGTGCTGTTTGGCACTGAGGGCTCATTATGTGCCTGTCCCCTGTGGTCCCACAGCAAGGGCTTGAGGCTTCTGTTCACAGTGAATGGATGCGGGGAGGGGAGTGCTTGGTCTCCTTCATGTCTGAATACTTTCATTGAAACCTTGGTGAGAATGCTTTCCAATAGAGCCCTGTCCCATCTTCCACCATGTGAATCGCTTGGGATTTTGTGAGGGTGTGGAGGGCGGGATACAGGCTGTGGAGGCTGTGACAGCCTGGGGTTGCACAGTGTGAGTACTTTTCAACAAACCCAATTCTGAACCAGTTCTGAACTGAAATGATGCCTACTTTATGAATTTGAGATGTTCTTTCTTTAATAGGTGATAACAACAAAAGAGGTTATTAGCTGTACTCCAAAGCTCCCCTAATGTCACAAATGTGACTGTGAAGATATGTATTGAAACAGAGCATTTACCAGCCTGGAGAAGTGCAGTGGTAAATGTTAGATCATGTTGCTTACCCCTGGCTGTAAGTGTTCAGAAGCAACAGGGTTCCCAGGGGTATGACCAAGACCCACAGAGTAGTATTGTACTCTATACCGATTTCAGCTGGCTTCAGATCCATGAAGGTTTCTGCTATACCCACATCACCAGATGCCTGGCAGCCAGGTGACCCATCAGCCTCTGGACCCAAGCGGGTACCTTCTGTCAGAACAGCCTTGCATCATGCAGCTGTGTCAGCTTGAGTCAGTGCTGCTGTGGTAGGTGTGTTCTGCATCACCTTGCGAGGGAGCAGCCAAAAGCAGGTCCTTTGGCATCTGCAAAAGCCACGCTGAGTGGAGTTGGAGCTCTCTTCTCACGTAAAGCCACACTCAGCAGCCTGACAGTTTCCATCCTGACCACAGCTTATCTTCCCCACACATCTTGCTGCACTCACCAATCCCTCAAACCCAGTCTCTGTCACCTACCCTTGGCACAAAATACCAAGTCCTGTGCAATCTGTGCCTCAGCAGATGCAGAGTCTGCTGAATTGGGAGCTGAAGCACATGCTGAAGTATACAGATTATAGTTTGTGCAGAAAGGTGCACACAGACACAATTTAATGAAATTTAGTAGGTACTTTTGTAGCAGACTTAGGCCTGTAACACACAGTCTTTTTCTTTTGTTATAACACACATTCTACCACTTGAGCTGTGTTGGCATAGTTAAACAGTGCAACTGCCCCAAGGCTGGAGAACAGAGCTTTGCCTGGTCAAAAGATGTCCTACGTACTGCAGTTTATCCTCATACTGTATGTGAAATAATCACGGCAGTGTAATTCTGTTCCCACTGAGAGTTGGCAGATTCTTGTTACTTTCTTTAGGGTTTTGGGGTTCTTGTTTTTTCTTCTTCCTCCCCTTTGCATACCCCAAATATTTATACTGTGCTAACCAAACATAAGCTGATCTTGCAACTGGAGTGGAAACCTGCAAACAACTTTGCTTCTGAAATTATTTCTAGCTGAAAAGCTGAGGTGTGCTCCTGCTTCCTGCCCTGTATACTAGGTGGAATAAGTGTTCTTTCATGTCTGTTCTAATGCTCTTAGATTTCTTTGACTGCATGGAGGTTGGAGGCACTCAGCCCCCTCTAAGATAAAGATTTTAACTTTCATGGTGCGTTTTTGTTTGTTTTCATGTCTGTAATATTTTTGTACAAGCATATATTGATACTGTTTCTATCTCAACTATTGCACATGAGAAATGTGTAGAATATGGGGGCATCAGAAGTGATAAAATTCTAGAGAGAGAAGTGTATTTACATATACAAATTTAACTTCCAGAGAGAAGTCTTTGATATGTTACATCTCATTTTAGGGGTTCCAGGGATCACAGGCAATAATTACAAGTGATTCTATACGCACAAAAGAAATTAAGCAAAACCATAATTAGACAATTTGATAATTATATCATTAACAAGCTCCTAATATAACTGTGTTAATGGAGACAGCTATAAATACAAAACTATATCTGGTTACTCTCTGGTATTACATCAAAGCTGAGGAGCTTTCACAAGCAAACGCAACCCACCCTGAGATAATGCAAAACTGTTAGAATAAAATTTCAATGGGTTGCACTGGGATTTTTCTCAGTTCACGTTATTAATAACAAAACCAAGTGCTAATAAAAATAATGAATAACACCCTGCACCTCTGAAGTGGTAAGTATGGTATCAATTAACCTGAAGCTGGGATTAGTGCACAGAGTGAGGTGGGACGTCAGGGCTAGAGGGAAGGAGAAGGGTCAAAGGGTATCTGCTGGGTTTGGGAGCTGTGCACCTGATAAACCTGGTGAGCCTGAGGCTGAACTGCAAAAGGCTGTGTAAACCAGGTGAGGGAGCATGGGCATTGTATTGCTGGCAGGAAAGGAACAGGATGGTGGTGCTTTTCCGTCTTTGAGGGGGAAAAAAGGGGATTTCTAAAAGATTGAGTCACTGTAATGTAGTTTGATCTTGGATATGATGGGAGTTTGAAAAATCCCAAGGCAAGAGCAAGCAGAGCAGCCCTTTTGTGAGTGAATGGCTTGGGGTGAGAAGGAGGTGGTAAATGATAACAGGCCAAATGTTACTGAGGAGGAAAGATTTAGCAGATTGAAGTGAGACTGTGAGAGCCTGTATGGCTAGACAGCAGGGGATATTAGCTGCCTGTGGAGCAAGTGGCTGTCAGCACCTGGTATGTAGCTACTACTTAAGGCAGCTGCAGGCCTGTTATGTGTCAAGGAGGATGTTTCAGACGGGTGCCATCAAACCTCAGAGCTGCTCAGAGGTTCTTATGCAACTTCTGTCCACCCAAAACACAGCATGAAGTCTTATGGGAAAGCAGAGTGGCATGCAACACGTTAATAGAGATGTTGTGATCTTCTTTCTAGGTCAGCAGTTCCATATCTTTTCTGACCCCATAAGTAGACCTTCAAATTATTTGTATTGAAAATTAGTTGGAAAAAAAAAATCCTTTCATAGATCATTGCCTTGATTTCTCCTCTCCCCCTCCTTTGTCCCTCGCAATTCACACCATCAACCTCAAGTAGGTATCTCATCTTCTCCCCCTGCAGCCTCAAGAGTTGCATAGTGATCTGAGGCTTTTCCACTGTCTTAACTAACTCTCCAGCTTTCACACTGCCCACTTGCTTGATCCTGGGTGCATTCACATGAAGGAAGTAGCTCCTAAAGAAGGCATGTAACAGCTCCGCAGATGTTGAGGTGCCTGTTCTTTAGTTCAGTCAGGATAAAAAGCTGATGGAAATCCCCAGTCAATACTGGTGTGAGATGTGACTGCTGCTGAGTGATAACAGCCAGGTTTGTATGCAGCTTGGAATGCTCCACATATACAAAGATTTGAAAATCAGTGCAGAGGGGAGACTCGCTCCTATTTCCAAATTACATGTTTTTAACAATGCTATTTATCTAATGCAAAATGGAAACAGAGAAGCAGCAAATACATTTCAAATTTTCACGTGCCTCTGGCTGTCAATGTGCATGGGAGAGACTTCATTATTACTGTGAAGTGACTGTTGTCTTTGTGATACACTTTCCCAGTGGTTAGGAACAAAATTAATTCTCTGTTTCCTAGATGGCACACAGATAAGCTCCGTCTGATTTGAATAAAGTGGGCAGGATTTTACTTTTACTTGGAGTTTTGCTAAGATTAAGATTACTTGGGTTGCTTGTTGTTTTCATATTGAAGGACATGAAAGAAAGTCAACTTAAAGTGTGAATTTTGAAAGGCTTTGTTAAACTGCAGTAAAACTCTTTGTGTTTTAACTACCATAATTAGTGCTGTACTAAGGCTTGCCATGCTCTAATTCTTGTCAGTCCATATCCTTGACCTTCTCAACTCCTCTCCAGTCAAGTTGAGAAGGGTGGAAACCTGATAGTGGCAGAAAAGAAACTAGAGAAGAGACCCTGAATGAGTGTTGCTTGAGGAGAGCATATCCAAGATGAATGAAAGGTAGGTTTGCTGAACCGGGTTGGAACCTCAGTGTGAAGTGGAGAAGTTGGTAAAATTGTTTCTAAAAGCCGAGTGAATGAAAAAAAAAAAACAACCCAAAACAAACCACCCCACCCCTGCCCAAACCAACCAAACAAAAGGAAGATCAGACATGCAGAGGCAAAGCTTTTTGCCCATTGTAAAAGCCACCAATAACCCGTATCAATCAATTGATTTTTTCTTTTTTTTTTTTATTTTTACCTTCCATAACAGTGATCTTGCATGCAATTTAAAGATAACTAATGTTTCTCAAAGTGGAGAGAAAAGCCTAAGAGTGAGCATGCAGAAATGGTTTAAAAAAACAGGATACAAAAGTAAGCTCAATAGGACAAAAAGTTTTGATTCTCTGATGCATGTCAATTGTAGATGTGCTGAAGCTGAACAAATTTGATAAAAAATGTTACACATTGAATAGCTCTTTTGAGAATGCTAAGTTATGAAGTAAACCCCACAATTTTTCTAGTGAATGTTTGCCTAAAATAAAAGGGAGATGATTCTCACGTTTGAAAAGCAGTTACAAGACGCTTCAGCTTGCTACAAAGCCCTTTATAAATCAGGAGGACAGCAAGTATATAGGTGTAACAAACACTGCCCTGACCTTCACGCTCATGATGTTTAGTTACCATTCTTCAGGTATGACAGCTGTTTGAGAAATCACTGGTTACAGTGTCAATAGTAGCTCAGTGCTGGCAATCATCAAAGAACTGTAATGCTCTTCTCACAGGAAAAGCAGGCTAAACTTTGAAAATGTGGAGGTGTGTCAGAACAGTAATTGCTATTGTAGCTTGGTTACTCAAAGAGGTTCAAGTGATCTGTTGATTTGATGTTTATCAAAGCTTGGAATAATGGGGAAGTTTGAAAGGATCAAAGAAAAACTAATGTTATTGCAGTATTTTAACAGGTCTGGCCCATGTAATCATAGGTCAGTCATGCTTCGTGCTTATCCCAGGTGGGTTTGGAAGGGTGGGTAACAGGATATCAACAATAAAGAACAATGTCTTTGTGAATGGCAATCAGAAGATTTTATGAAGAAAAGGTACCATCACATTTGCCACTATGGTGAGACTAAACATTTGGCTGATAAAGCTAATAGTTTGTAAGCTCTTGAGAGCATCTAATTCTAACAATAGTTAGGTCAAATTTGTAGCCAGCCCCCAGCTGAGTGAAGAGTCAGCAATAGCAACTAAGTTCTGTGGGTTGACTGGAGACTTGAGCAAAAATGCATCTGTGATACATCTGGGTTGCATGCATGACACAAGACTGCTTATAGCAATGATGCAGAAAAGTACTAGGGGTCAAGGTGAATAATCAGTTGAACACAAGCTCATAGTGTGCTCTGGCGGCTAAGAAAGCAAATGCTTCAACATTCAGGCAGGAAAATACAAAGCAAGGAGAGAATGGAGCTGCTGCTTTTTCCAGTGCAAATGATGAGCCTTCTGCAGTTCTGAGTTTGTTGCTATTCTTTGTGCTATAAAATGGGTGCTGACACATTCTGCCCCTTCAGCAACAGCTGAGTTTGTCTACCACATAGCTGTAGAAGAAGCTTCCCTCCAGGATACCCTGTGCATGCTGTGGACACATAGTCTGGGCTGCAGAGCTCTAGACAACTGGATAGCAGAGCTCATTGGGCAAGGCTTGGATTTGCACCACAGAACGTATATTTAGATTTTCCTGCTGCTATTTCATCTCTTCTTCCCAACCCAATTAAAAATCTGGCTGCTGTCTAGCTATCAAATGCTAACACAAACACCTGTGTGCCAGATGTGTACAGCTGTAAGTCCGTCAGTGCTGATCCATCATCAGAGCCATAAGCCAATCCATGGAGCAATTAGAAAACACTTTTTGTTTTTCCCCTTCTTCTGCCTCTCCTCCCCATTTTTAATCCTCCTATTTTTCCAGGGTTTTATCTTTTCTGCTTCCTGCTGCTGCAAGTTTGTAAGGTGAGCCTTGCTCAGACTTTTGTCTCTTTCAGATAAGAAAACAGAGAGCCTAAACCAATGGAGCACATTTTTCTGGCTGCAGAGTGGCTGGTTTATACTGAAAAATGTTAAATTATAAATGTGAGTAGCATGTGCCAGCTCAAGAAAACCACCTTGAAAATAGTAATGTTATGAGGGCTACACCAGGAAGGATTAAGATTTGATTTTTCCTTTGCCCCCATCCCGGAAAAGAACTAGTCCCCCAGGTGTGTTGTGGAGATACTGACTGTAGGACAGGGAGCGCTCTTGTGGCCTTTTTGAAAGGGAAGGCTGAAGTCAGCAGCAGAGGGCAGTCCTTCAGTTTTGAGGGACAAAAATGGTAATAGTTAAAGAGATGGGATATGATAACACTGTAGTGTTTTTTACTGCACTTGGTAAGACAGTCTCTTTACAAAGCCTTGCTGGGAACAGACTAATGTAAAAAGCCTCTTTCTTATTCCACTATGCTTTCCTCGTGACCTCTGTCTCTTCTTTTGCCCAAGTTCCCTACTTACAGCCGTCCAGTTCAGGATTGCCTCCTCTCACAACCCAGTGTTAATGCAATAATTCAATAACAGCTTATGTCTGCAAAGCAGTACAGAAGAATTCTGTTCATTCAATTAGTGCGGGAGATGGAAAAGATTCTTTATAATTATATTTTCCTTGTTAGATAGTTATTTAGCAACAATTGTTTTTCACAATAAAAATACCTGTTCAAGTTTGCACGCCCGAATCAGTTATACCTAACATTTAGATTTAATACTTTGACAACATAGCTAATGTTACTTTGGAAGATGGTATTATCAAAAATGCAAAGGCAGCTGCTGAAGTAAAAAAAGATAGTAAGCACAGAAAAACAATGAATGGTTTCACCATTTCCTTGCTGGTGTATTAAATTTAATTCAGAAGCCCATTCAGGAACAGACCCACTGTGCAATGAAGTAAATTCAACCACATGCTGAAGTTCTGCCTTACTCCACAGCTCCACCCATGCCAGGCACCCAGCTGGGTATCAGGTCACAGGCAGGTGGCCAGTTAAAGGCAAGTCAGCGCTAGTTAGTCTTCAGATTACCCACCGGATGAACAGGGTGAAGGCAGGACATTGATGGCAGGACACTGATGTCCTACTGAAGGCAGGACATTGATGGCTTGCAACTTCCAGCAAACCCTTTTTGCAAATTAGCCACTTAATAGATGTTAGACATTGCACAAGAAGCAGTGGCCTTCTGGCCTCTTTTTCTCTATACTCTGTGTTCACAGAAATGCAAAACTGGCTAGGGAATCTGATTTATTTTCACACCTTTCAGAGGTTATTTGTTTCCAGAGCAGCCCAGCTCTCACCTCATTTTTAGGAAGTTCAGCTCGAAACTCTAACTTTGCACTTATAGACCTATTTCAAAACCTCAGTCCTTCACTTTTTTTTTCTCCTGTGAGTAACTCCCATGCATACATTTCTTTTTCTATTTATGATAATGGAACAAACTACAGAACAAAAGTGTTATGGACATAATCGAAGATTATGGTATAATGCCAAGTGACTTCCATCAAAGCAATCAGAAGAATCCCAATGTGACCTTGTAATGTTGGAAGGCACAACAAAGTAGAACAATTTAAAAACAATAATTCAGCCGCTGACCTTTATAACATTAATCTTCTTCCCCATTCCTGTTTCACCTCCCGTTTAGACCTTGCCTTTCAAACTGCAAATCATTTAGCATTCGCTGTGGTATTGTATAAAATTTTGCGCAACAGCAGGGCTGCCATTCACAGCTGAAATATGTCCATATAGATAACACAGTAGACATGCAGAAAGCCTGTACTTCTCTACAACACATGCATGTGCTGTAAAAATCTACATAGGCAAGAATCCCATGGACTCGCTGAATGTGTTGATCAAATGTGCAGAAAGTTTCATGGCTCCTCAAGATGTTCAGGTACTAGATGATTATTTGGTGCATACACAGTATGCCAAATGTTCTCATTGTGCTGTATCTACTGCGCAGGAGCAGATCACCATGCAGAACACGTGATGGTTCTTGGATGAGATGCACTCATCACACATGCTCACAAGTCTGCACAGAATCAAGGGGTACATCCAGGCATCTAGAAATCCTGGACAAACATGCAAAAACCTAGGATTATTCATAGAAAAACATTCCATAGGAAAAATAAGATGCCCACAGAAATCCATGTGTACAATGGCCTTGACAATGGGAGTGCTGGCCAGCTGAGATCTAGTTACTAGTATGTAGGTAGATAAAAAACCTTCAACATCCTGGGGTGGTGAATCACAAATAAATTACAGCTATAACCCAGTCTGTTCTTGATATTTACATCTAGAGGAGATGGAAATAGTCTTCAGGATAATTCTTTCACCCTGTTTTCATTTGGATTGTCTATTACTGTTATTTACTTCTATTAGTAAAGGTCTGCAGAACTTGCTGCCTGTACTAGTATCACTGCAGTGCTGCTGGAGGCACAGAACAGAAGAATATCTGGCAGTAATTGGCTCTCATGACTCCTAATTTAAGTGATTTATCATCTAGCTTGCCAAAAAGCCCAATCAATTAAACACTGCAAAGCACAATCTTCTTTCTTCTCTGTTAACATTCTCGCAGGAAAAAAAAATTATTATTGTTTTAATGTTCACACTAGTCTCAGGACTCTTCATTCCAGAGAGCTTCACGGATGCCAACAATGCAGCACCCTGTTCGCAGTTTTCATACTGCACTACAGCCCATTACACCATTAAGATGGAAGCAAACATGGATCCAACCACCAGTGCATACACACCTAGTAGAATGCCCCCTCACATAGGCACTGCAGCCTTCTGTAGAGGATCCCTATCAGATGAGTGGCCAGAGCACCACTGACTCAGGAAAAGACTTAATCATGAGTGTAATCTCAGGCATGCAAGTGAAATCAATGAAGCTGCTCCTGAAATGAAGCATGTGTATAGATACCCTGCCAAATCAGGGCCTGAAAAAGATTCGGATACCTTGTCTTTAAAATAGCATGATGCCTCATTTTCCCAAAGATGGTTTTCCTTTCCTCTCGTGGACTCTGGACACTAAATATTTAGGGATCCTGTGCCTTGCAGAATGCAAAACCAGGAGCCGTAATAGAGGACAACACTCATGGGTTTATCCAAAGGCCTGACAAAAGAATCAACATTATAAAGCTGGGGATGGTTAAAGAAATAGGTCATCGTCGGCCTCGGCACAAGCCAGCTCCAAAATCTGAACGTCGAACTCTAGCTCCCT
>JANZLP010000041.1:5439494-5454361 GCA_026930925.1 Chelictinia riocourii | reverse complement strand
AAGATTCCTTGTATCTTGTATCATTTACAATACAGCTTATTTAAAAGGTACTGAAAAAAGTACAATAAACAGTTTTAGCCTCTGATCCTTCTTCCTGTGCCTGTTCCATTCTGAGCCCTGCATCTTATAATACGTCAACATTTCTTCTCATTCAGGAAGCCTTTTTTGTCCTGATGTGATTTACATATGCATCAGTAAATGGTTTGCTTTTTTTGTTGCATCTAAAGAGAGGCAAAGGGGAAAAAGGAAAGACATGCAATTAGTTACTGAAAACTAGAGTTAAGGTATAAAAATTGAAACAGCTCTTCTCATACGTCTGGGTCTCCCTTCACTAAATTTTCAGGCAATAATCACAAAACAACGATTAATGAGACTATTCGTGTTCTAAGGCATTGTCGGCATCCACTGTCTCTCAGGGCTAGACTGTGGACATTCAGTCAGGGGACTAAACAGATCTACAAAGAGTACAAAGGAGGCAAGCTACTAATATTTCCTTACAGATTTCCCAGTCTAGACAGAAAATATACAAGGTGGGTGCCTGCCCTGCATTTCACACACACACGCCCCACCCTCACCCCCCACCTCACTTTTTCAAGGAAGATTTGTAAGAGCTGAAAGTACCTTCTAGGCTCTAAGAGTTTTCATAGGAAGCCTTTTGTATCTCAGTGAGTTTTTTGTGATTTTTTTCTGGGGTTTTTTTGCGTGTTACTCAATGATTTATATCAATGTGTCTCTCCTGTAGGGTAGTCCTACAACGTATGGAAACACGGATAAAGATATGTTCTAGCTAGCAAGTGAGTCTAAAATACCAGACTCTGGACAAAGCTCAGCTTTTCTTTCTCTGCAAGTTACACTTATCTTTACGTCTTTTAACTACCCTTCCACTTCTGTTTAAGAAGCTCCCTCATAATCCAATTCTTTTCTTTCCTTTTTACTACTGTCAGATAGAAGACTATTCACCAAATTCTCTGGCCCCCTTGGAAATGTTTTTAAAATAACACTACTAAGTAAACACTTTCATTACTTAGTCCAGGATCAAATGACCTGACAAGACAGATAAAGCAAAGCTGTGGTAACATGCTCTCTCCCTCCCTTCTTCTTGACACCTTAATCCTACAGCACTGCCACCTACCCATACCCCTCGATCATCTCCTTGGAGGTCTGTTAGCATCTTCCTCCTAACTGGCAGAGACAAAATGCACACAGCCTTGCATTGTAACATGCTTACTTGTTTTGAAGTAAATGATTCAAGTCCAAATTTGTAATGGTTGTTCAAAGTCCAGCTGATAAGAAACTCAAACTGTGAATAGTTAAAGGCTGGCAATTGATTTTGATACTTTCTGGAGACTGACCTTTCATACCTTATAACAAGCTATGTTTTCGCAAATTGTGGAAATACAACAAAATAAGACCTGAATTAGAAGCTGAATTGAGTATTTGTCATGGAAATGTTACTATTGGAAGTGAATTTCTTTAGAGCTAGATGTCAAAACAGGCTTCTGAATGGAAGGCAAAAAAATGTAAGGCTCTGTAAGACTGCTTTCTGAAACAATATGAGCCAAATTCAGCTATGACTCTCACAAGCAGAAGGCAAATACTAAATTAAAAATGGTTGTTTCATGAACACTGTGTGTTCCTGCTGCTGGGATTTTAAGAATGGAAAGATAAATTGTTCCTTGCTTTTGCCTGGCTGTGCAATCCTTAGGGGGTTGCTCACAGATCTGCTGCCCTTGTATTCACCCAGTAACACCACACATAGCAGCAACATGTGCGGTAATTGGAGTTCGAGGATTATTTAGGACAGCAGTCACCCCTCAGTGGGCAGGGGGCCCTCTGACAACTGCCTTTTCCTGTGTGGAGATGTGCAGGAATTCTGTTCTTTGGATTCTCAGAGAGATGTTATGTCAGAGAAATAAATTTTTCAAAAAGACCACGAGATCCTGTTTCATTTTAATAGTTTGTATTATATCCCAAAATGGAAGCAGAATGGAGAGATACTTTCTTAAAAGGAGAGTTTTAGGACCTGATATTTTCAAAATCCAGACAGCTAGAGATTCAGAGCAGAGAAGGGAAGGCTGTTGGTGGTCTCTTAGTGAACAGACAAATAGATCAGGAAAACCAGTATGTGAATTAGCAGTCTTGACTGAGAGCCCAGGATTAAACAGGCACAGACACTAAACAATCCTCTTGCCCCTTGAAATAGCCCTAGTCAAATAGAGCTGAGGTATGCTAATAGGTAAACTGATCTGGATACAGTTTATGCAGCACCTGGTCTGTTTAGAGAACAAAATTTTCAACGTGGCATCTTCCATAGTTTTTAATTCACTTCATTAAAAAATATCACAAAAATAAATCTTGATTTATGCACCTTGGGCAGGCTGTCCCAGCAATCAAGCCTTCAGTTCACATTCCAGCCTCTGCATGCAGAAGTCAAACAAAACCACCTCTGTCATGCAGTGGTGCCTTTTAATTTACACAAACCAAATAGCTGCCAGAGACTTCATCGAATTCAAGAGTACAGGGGAGGAGGAGCAAGGATGAGGAGGTTTATAGTGTGGCACTTCATATTAAGTGAGATGTTAATTTGCATTTGCTGATATTTAGTTGAGCTTGAAAGTAAAGGCTGTTGCAACCCTATAGTATAAAAATACTTTTGCTTGTGCTATTTTCCCCCATTAAGAAGCCAATTTGTCTGTGTTTTACTGATCTTGGAGATAAGACAGATAAAGAGAGAAGTGAACCTTCCTTTCAATTCAGACTGAAAAAACCCCCGGTGTTACTCCTAGCTCCATCTAGACATGTCTTTGTCATCACGGTTCAGATCTGGTCCCTTTGAAGAATTTCTTTTGAGTAGATGTTAAAAATGTCACAAAAGAATTAATGAAGGAAAGTAAGAATGAACTGGAAATTCTTAGACCTTGCCTGACTCAGAACTTTGCCTTCACAGAAAGTACACAAGGTGGTAGGTAAATCATTATTGCAGATTAAACAATAATTTTTATGTTGTTGTGTAAATTGCTGTGTTTTATCAGTTATGCTCATCCAACCCTCATACTTGTGGATCTGTAAGCCTGTCACTTGCAATTCATGAGTTTTCTTTCCTTTGAATTACCAGGGAGTACAAGCAGATGAGACAATACTGAAAAATTTAACTGGTAACAGAAGGTAGTGTAATTTAGTGTAAATCAGATACAGAATACAGTTCAGGGATTAAAGCAGTGTATTGTGATTAAGAGGAGTTCCCTGGAAATACTTCTTCCTTTTCTTTTAACCGTGTGGGGTTTTTTTTCCTCTTTAAAAATAATTGTAGTTAATACAGCTGATGAGGTGCAGAGGAAATTCAGGCTAAGCTAAGGAGACTGACAGAAGCGGTATCAAAAGTGTAAATGGAGGTGCATGAGGAGCAGTGTGCTGTGCTCATCTTCTTTCTTTTGTTGTTGTTTTCAGCTACTCCATATCACAAATACCCAATATTTTTTTTGTTTGGTCGTAGAGAGGTTACAAGGATGCTTCTGATGTATTTGCATTGATTCTGCTTTAAGCCACTGAATATTGTTCTCAGAGGACATTCATTCCTATGTGCTTCTGACAGACAAAGAGAAATAATTTCCAACTGAGAAATTAGGTGCTTCTGAGGACTAGCCTTTTAGAATAGTGTCTGCAGTCAGGAAGGCTAATCGTCCAAATGATAGACATGCATGGTTGACTTTGCTCTTTATGCAGCCTTGATTGAGACACGATGAGCATGCTGCTGGCCTTTGCAGTGGATAATTTTGTTAGAACAATGTCCTCCGGGAAAGGCTTTTATACAGCAAGGATGACAAGTGTGGCAAATTGCTTACAAACCCCAGACCTAGAGGCTTCTCTTTGTGAAAGCTGCCAGCCCACAGTACAGCAGTGCTGCAAAGCTGGAATTCAATAGCTGTTTCTGCTGCTGTAAAAAGTGTAACTTTTTTACTAAACTCTTTGCTTATTTTCTCAGAAGGCTTGTTTTCACAGAGCCAACAGGTTTGGGAGACCCAGAGTACATGAAAACAGAACAGAACCAAACGCTCACAGCGAGGACTGCTTGTTATTATACCAGTAACAAGAGAAGCAATCACCTCCTGATGAAGTGAAATAGGGCACTATCTTCTTTCCTTTCCATTCCATTTCTGATATAGAAACTTGTCTGTGGCAACTGCAGTCTCTTGCCCTCTAGTTTTCTCACTTTTTAGCTTTCCTATTTCTGTTGTAAACTGAAAGCAGCTGCCAAAAACATTATATCCCATTGCATTTCTTACATACTTTATAGAAGCTGCACCACAAGTCTATAGTTTGTGATGTGCTGGTCTTCTGATCTATGTGTCTTCTGATATATTGCATGATGGTGAGGGCTTTCATTCTAATTGCTTACAGTCTCATAAGCAGAAATGGTTTCTGCAGTGAAATGAAGAGGCAGGGCATCATTACTACAATGGGTGACAGATCTGAAAGGATTTATAATTTCAGGACTTGTAAATTCAGGATTTATAATTTATAATTTTAGTTCATTAATGACTGTGATATTTAACTCTTGCAGCCTGCCCTAGTTTTCTGGACTGCAGTATCACTCTTACTCTGCAGATAACAGCCCCTGACTACAGCTTGCCCCTCTGCCTTATGTCTTTCCTTCCAGGAATATGGTCCACCTATGCTGTCTTCCTTTAGTGCCACTTTTTCATCCTCCCACATTCATCTCAGGGCTGTCTTCCGTGTTGTCCCCCTTTTTTGGAATTTGTCTTTTCCTCTTACACCAGACTGTGTCTTCACTCCCATCTAGCTTCCCTCAGTTGTCCTGCTGACCTTACTCTGTTATAAAAAGAGGAGGAAGATGCCTGAGCCACAGCAGAAGACAATGATCGAGTAGATCAGGGCAGAGCTCTGTGAGAGCAGCTGTGCTGATCAGTGCTTATTTGCATCTGCTCAAGATCTGTTGCCGAAAATCTTAGGAACTTGCACCTAATTCATCATGTCTTATTTTCTTTACAGATAGAAGTAGACAAGTACTTGGTTACACTCTGGTTATGTGAAAAGAGGTATACAGAAGAATGGTAATTGGTCCAGATGCCATTACTGCAATATCAAATGTCTGAATTAGCTGATATTTGAGATATTGCTTGCTAGAAGCAGCATTTTAACAGATTTACCAAAGACAGAAGCTTCACGTTCTCTTCCCTCCTGCTCAGCTAATGCTGCTACTCACTCTGTGTGGGCCAGAGTGGGGCTACTAGCTCCCCCTTACCATCCCTGACCTCTCTCTCCTGCCTTCTAATGTGAGGATCTGCTACTATTTCTCCCATAATGCTTTTTATTTCTGCTGATGCCATGAGCTTTATTGTACCTTTAGGAAGTATTTATATGTTATGAATTATATTTTACTCCCACTCTGGCTTCTCTTTTCATAAACAAGCCTTACAAAAATCTCTGCATTGGGCAGTTACATATAAATTTGATCCTTTTGTTTTGTTCACAGAGAGGATAAGGTAAATGATGGATTGCATTAATAAAAAAAATGTGTGTTGCTGTATGTAAACTGGTCCCTTATGGTATAATATACCTCTCTTCAGCCTGTATCAACAATGTGTTGAACAAGGCATTCATTTAGAAAAGGGGAGAAATATCACCTAGCCTGAAAGTTCAAGCCTACAGTACAACATCAGGGTTAGTGAAGCATACAGACACTTCTTTGTCTAAACAGTGTGCCAAGGAGAAAAAGGCCAGAAATGACCCACCTGGAATGTGGAAACTTTGGGACCATAAATGAAGAGCCCCATTTTCACTTTAACAAAGAGTGTGTTTGGAAGTATGCTCATTATTTATTAGTATGTTCACTCAGAAAGAAATGTGAAAGCTGAATAGGCCGTTCTGGCTTACGCACACAGTGGGACATGTCAGAGTTCTTAGGTTTTCTGTTGGACATAACCGTAGATGTTGTGTCAGGATTGCACACTAGTAATTCTAGAGAATAATCCAGGCAAATCCTGGCCTCTTCCAGCCCACCCCTCCATCAAAAGAACTGTTATCATGTGGAATTAAAGTACTCCTGAAATGACTTACCATGGCTGTTACATCATGTTCCTATTTGCACCTCTCTGGAGGTTATCCACACAGTTAATTCATGTGTCATGGATATACTTGAAGTTAACATCACAAATCAAAGTATATTTATAGTATTGGTTTAGAAGTCAGATAGTTAGAAATGTGTACGTATTAAAAAAAAGAAAGCCCTCATCATTCAGCCAAAAAAGTAATGCTGGATTTTCTCTCATTAAACTGACAGGATGATATAGCTGCTGTAAATAATAGTGACTGCTGAAATCTTTTGGTCTCCCCAGTGTACAGATCAACCAAACATGGATTAACTACTTTCCTCTGATGTGGTTTGCACTAATCCAATATCCTCTGATAACAGAAGGCCTTTAATTAGAACAATTTGGTTTCTCTTCTGTGTATGCTGTGGCTTCTCAGAAAACACTCTTTAGCTTTATGGAGTTCAAAGTCAAGTAAACTTAAAAAATCTATTACCTGAATGATGCTTGTGGACCTCTTGTGCAGGCCTTTTGCTGGGACACTGGGGCTAGTTGCATGTACCTTGAGGCTTGGATGAGAAGTCATTTGAACATTACCAGGAACAAGATGGACAGGTTGCTTCTTCCCCTTACTTAGACTGGAAAGTCTGCAGATGGGTGGTACTGTGGCCACGTTCTCAGTCCCCCGTGTGCTTCACTTCGTACAGGAATGATGAGAGGGATAACAGGGGCTCTAGGTGGCTCCTTCCTTGTGTGTTTGCACTGTCTTTTGTTCTCAGTTGCAAGAGCTGAAGAGCTGCAGGGCTCTCTCAGATACTTTCAGTGGCCTTGCCAGCAGCCACTGCTTCTGCCTGAGAGTTTTTGGAGTGGTGCATGCTCCTGCAGCATTTCCTTTGCTTATGGCATGCCTTTGTCACAGTGATCCCATATGGGGCTGTCCAGTGGGAATACAGATTTCCCAGATATGCTGCTTTACCTTGGGAGCCCCTTATACTGTGTATATTACATGAATATTGGATTTAGCCGCTCAATTACTTTGTCATGCTGCTGCAGAGAAATACAGAAACCAAATTCCTCTCTGAGGCTGACAGGTAGACAGACTGGCAGCAGCCATCTGAGTTGAATGGTTTCATTTTCATGTTTTAACAAAAAACAGGATGAAAGTTATTAAAGGTGACAGTAGTAGAAGACAGGTTCCTTGGCAGTTCCTGCACTTTCGCCCTTTCCTGGATGTCATTATTTTCTTCAACCAGTTACCGCTTTACTTCCTGGTAATGTCACCTTTGCTCTCTTCTGCCCCTTTTGGTCATCACATTTATAGCAAAATTATTAGTGGTTGGAGGGAAAGAGATGGAGAGAGAGAGGTTGAACAGGAGAAGCAGTAGTAAGTTACTTTACTAGAATACAAGGAGGCTGGTGTCTGAATAGCTTCACTGAAATTTTCTTGTAACAAAGCAGAAAAGTGCCTGACATAGATGCCTGAAATGTCTCTGAATTTTTGCTGAGGATGGGGAAATCTTTAGTGTCTAATAGCTAATATATTCTCAAGAACCTCAGAAGATGACTGTTACATAGCTTGTGTTTGGGTTTGTTAGGATTTTCAGTGTGTGTGATTAGCTGAACCCTTCAAAGGCTGGTGTTCTTCCCAGAAAACCAGGCTCGCTCCTATTTAGCAATTCTGTAGACTTTCACCACTTTGGGGGAATCAACAGCTGGTCAGGGAGCACCTTAACGTGGTCACAGTGCCAGAGATGTGCCAAACAATTTTAATGGGGTTTAAGATTTAAGCAAGGTTGTCAAGTCTCATGTGATGCATATGAGACTGACTGCAGCTGAACCTCATCTCAAGGTCCCCTATGGCCAAGACTGAATCACCTAGTATTGAAGCCTGGTGAAGCCTCTTTCCCACTTTCTGACCTGCTGACTGATGTTCTAACTAGCTGTGCCTGGTGTGTTGGGCCAAGGAGGAGGAGAGGTGCGGCTGGAGCAGTACGTTTCACAGGCTAGGTCTGGGGTTCTTGCACCGCGCAAGTGGACGTGTGCTGTCCCATGTGCACAACATGTTCGTATGTGACTTGGCACATGGAGTTTCAGGTACTGGAACAGGAGAATGACGAATCTAACCAGACATCTGTTTTTGACTCCCTCAACAGACATTTTACACTAGTGTAGAAGATCCCACTGTTAAGAACCAGTTGATGGACTTTACCCACTCTCTCATTACAGAGAGTTAATCATCCAGAGCTCAGACCACGAATGCAACAGACTTCTTTTGGATTTAGAGACAGAGGAGAAACCTGGCAAGACTTCTTCCAAAAAAACCAGAGACTAGCTCAGATAAATGAGCCCATCTTTGCTTCAAGAGCAACATGAGCAAAGATTTTTTTATATTAGCAGGGGAAAAAAATTATGTACTTGTCTTACACCTGTGTGCAAAACAAACAAAATGACCGCACTACAGCGGTGAGCATAAAAACCATTTTCATTAGAAATGGGACAACTGAGACTGCCTGACAGTAGGCTACAGCTTACCAAGTGTGAATTCAAATCATTTGGAATAAAGTGCAATTTTAGAAATGTAACAAGCAATTCCCATTAGCCCCAGTTCAGGGCTTGGTAGAAAAGAGCGTAAAAATCAAATGCCTACTGTAAAAGCTATAGCATGAGACTGTGATCCATATTTAATACACTTAGGTTAAAAAGACACCAGTGGAGAATGGATGATTGCCTGATGGCACTTGCTAGAAGATTGAAAACAAGAGTATCTGCACTGTTAAAAATTCACATTAGAGCTGCTGAGGATTTAGAGATATAAACAGGCAAAATGAAGCCCTGCATCTGATCAGGAACCCCAAGACCTCTCAGTGTCCTGGGAATGATTCTGTACATATATCCATGATAAGACCCAAATGCCTGTTTTTTTCGCAAGGTATAACACAGTGGTCATACAAAAATCACCACCGCAAGTGAACCTGGTGTGTGGAAAAATTAAGAGGTTTTTTTCTTGTTCTAGAGAAGGTGTAAGGTAATCAGGCAGAAGGCCTTTCCTTCTGCAAGATGGGCAATAAGGCAGCAGGTTGTGGCAGCCAGCCACCCTGGCATGGCAGGGCACGAATGGACTTATTTTATCCAGCAGCAATGAGGCCAATGTTCCTGGGGAGACCAGAAGATCCTCTAATAAATAGCAGACCACACTCCAGAGGCTAATTGAGCGTAACAGGCCCTTAGGTTGTTCTAACATATCTGGAATTCTGCATCACATCAATGTGGATTGTAAATTACTGTCATTTAGATGTTTGTCTCAAGAAGCACCATATAAGTAAGTACATTTTCAGCCTAAAGAGGAAGGCCTAGCAGGAACAGATCTCCTGTTGGGCAACATTCATTAGCTGGGACTGCAACACAGGGTGAAGCCCACCACAGGAGCTGTTTTCAAGCTGCACAAGAGCCCCAGGCCTCCCCTGAGGGAGAGCCCCACTGGGCAGTGGGTGGTGGGAGACAAATATCCCTATTTCAACAGGGCAAAGTACACAGAGATATTCTCCAATATTAATTTCTGACAAATTCTGCACAACAGCAATTAGAGTAGAACATGCAGAGCCATTTGCTTTGTTAAGATAAATTCATTCTCAGAGCAGTCAAAAGCATCTCAGAGATGTGTTGATAGTGTCCTGCTCAAGAAAGAGCATCAGGACAACATAGACATATACCAGGAAAAAAAAAGAAAAGAAAGAAAAAAAAAAACCCAAACAAACAACACTAAGATTGGGATGAGGTTGGCATAAGCAAAAGAAATAAAGGTTCATTTTGCCTGGCATAAGAGCAGACAAGCCCATGGTGATGCACAGAACATGATTTGGCTGGAACCTTGGAGTTCCCAGTTAGAAACATGATCTCACATCCACTGAAATCAATGGAAAGACTTCCAGGTGCTGCTCTAGGCGAGATGCAGACTGAATCCTTAACCAACACAAGTGGGGAACAAGTTAATTGATTGTTTTCAGGAAGTTTAATGTTAGCTTGAAACAAGCATTTCCAGGAAATGTTCCCTAAAAGGAGGAATTCCTGTCACAGGAAAACATTTTTCTTCACCATTACAATTTTATTTTGACCTAATTTGCCATTAGATTAAACGCACTTTAATGCAGGCACTTCAGTACATCTCTGGGTGAACAGAACATACACCACGAAATAATGTTCCTCTAGCTAGTTGCTCATTGCTAGATGAGAATGCTTCAAAATTTTTCCCCTCAACACCCTTTTCTCTTTTTAAAATTAGTGATTTTACATCGTTGCACTGCTTGTAGCAAGTACCATTTCAAACAGCATTTGCCTCAACAAATCTGGACTTCTAATTAGGTTTGTAGGTTGGATACAGTTTAGTTGCGTTTGTCTGTCTTGGCTGTTGTCTCCAAAGAGATAGTGGCAGCTCCTAGAATTGCTTTACAATCAAAAGCAGTAAATTTGATCCATTAGTAAGTTACCATTTAAATATGACAAGTCCCAGAAAAAGTTTGAAAAGAAGCTGAATGGTTATCAGCTGTAAGACTGTCCAGATAAAGTAGGGTCAGATAACTACTGGGCTTGGTGCAATAAAATTGGTACCTATGTAAAAATTACCTTCTGGGAGGAAGAGGTTAGAAGTCAAGCTAAAGATGGCATGCAAGACCTCTTTGTCACACAGGAAAATTTCAAAATATGTTTGACTGAACTGACCACATGAAATTAATACATTAACAACTTGCAAGAGATTAACTTCTACTCATACATAACTATGATATTGTTACAACATGGTCTGTTTGGGCAGAGAGATCATTAGACTTATATTGAAAGAATCACTCAGCCCAAGACTCTGCATCAACACTGATGCACCAAACCGCTGCCTGGAGACACGTGAACCCAAGTTAAGTGCCTATAATTTATGCACTGTACCCACAACAGAAACCCTTCAGCCCAACATAAGGGCCACATAGAAGCACCCTACAAACTGCCAGCTTACCGCCTCTGACCTATACATTAGCATTTGCAGGGGACTACATCTGACAGCAACACAGCTCCATCCAGGTTTTGGAGAAGCCACCCCCCTTCCCACTGCTGCAACTACTTGCATTAAACTCAAGAAAGCATGCCACTGCTGGGTCAGAGGAAAAAAAAAAAAAGAAACAAACACTGTTCCTGCCTAGCACAACAAGCCAGACTGATGACAGCACTAGGAGAGGCCACCCCAGCAGCTTCAGCACCCCCTTTACTTATTCACCAAGCCAGGAAGAAGGCGGCAGCCTGGCTTTGCACGTGGCTGGAGACGTTCAGCTGTCCAGGCAGCACTTGACTCTCCAGCTTTCAGATTTCGGTTAGATCCAGCCATGCCCCATCACAGGACAGACAGAAATCATCTCCTCAGTCATCTAACTGATAAGCCAATGCCACTACCACATGTGCTGATCACGCACACCAGCTACTGCCTACATTGCCACACTGCTGCCCAGCCACCTGCACGGATGGAGTAACCACGGATAACCTGCCTGAATGTCAACTGCTACATTTCAAATACCACAAGTCTCATTTTATCGCATTTAATCAGATATTCTCTATAATGCAGAACAGTGCAATCAATCCGAGCCATCATCTGTGAAAGAGGAAAAAACCCAGGAGACTTCACAGATGGGAAAAAAAGACAGCTCAGGATACGACTGAATGTGTCTGCCTCCACGGCGCAGCCAGGAATGATTTTCAGCACAGCAACGAGGCTTAATTTAATTTTTTTTTTGCATCCAGTGTCAGGGGACTGGCTCACCCTCGGTACCCTCTGGCTGCTCCAGCGGCGGGCCGGCTCCGGCCGCTCTCTCCGGGGAACCGCAGGG
Source organism: Chelictinia riocourii (assembly GCA_026930925.1). NCBI lineage: Eukaryota > Metazoa > Chordata > Aves > Accipitriformes > Accipitridae > Chelictinia > Chelictinia riocourii. The sequence continues at coordinate 5,442,450 of JANZLP010000041.1, read as the reverse complement.
CTGGAGGTCGAAGGCCCAGCCCTGCCGTCGCTCAGCCTGTGCCCCCGCTGCCCGCAGATACTTTTATTAACCATCAATTGGCTTTTACTCTGATGATAATTTTAGTTAGCCCCTGTAGAGTCAACATCTTCAGGGGCACGGCCTAAGACAACAGGAGTTGCTATTTCTCCCCCTGCCCCCAAAATGGGAAAAATCCTCTTACATCCTATATTGCAGCGGAGTATGTTACTTGAATTAAATCCTACTTCTAAAGTAAGCGTGCATCTGGACAGATGTGTGTCCGACTAAACAGCTCACACCTGCTGGGTCAGGTCCAATGCCTTAAGAAGGGTTTTGCTCTCCGAACCGACCATCCGCTGTGGACATACAGGCTGCTCCTACCACCCGGGATCCACGGGGACGTCCCAGCACCTCCCACGTCCCGCTCCGACAGCGGAGCCCAGCTGGAAGGAGCTCTGGCACGGGCTGGGAGGACAGGCTGGGGTTCACTCCAGCGGAGCCGGGATGAGCATGGCTCTGCAAGGAAGAAGCACCAGCCGCGGCTGAAACACTGGAGTCTGGTATCAGCCTCTTCTCTGGAAAAGACGTGTTAACGAGGGCCAGTTGTATCCGAAATTTTGAGGCATGTGTACTACTCGTCTTTCGTTTGTGCATCATTAATTTCCAGCGCGCTCTCTCGGCGAGGAACGCTTTTGGTTGTAATCAAGTGGATGGTGCCAAGGTTTCTAAATGGTCATAAAGCGAGGGGGATCCCCAGAGGGGATGGCAGCTGCAGTGTGCAGCAGATGCCAGTGAAAATCTGTGTTCATCTGCCACCTCATCCTTCTGGCGAGAGTCCAGGCAATTAACAATAACAAGATGCTGTTGAAAAGAATATGTAAACCTGCCATGTTGGTACATACGTTCCTCTTCGGGATCCGAATGATTGTTCTCGACTTACGCTGATGCGGATTGAACAAAGCACAGGTCTTGCCCGTTTCACTTCTGAGCTAGATTGTATTTCTGATGGAAGAGCAATAAACTCTGAAAAACAACAATAATCACGTAAGGATTGCCTGAATTTGGCAGATCAGTAGAGGTGGAAAAGAAGCGCTCTACTGATCAACACCATTTTATTTTCTTAAGCTCTTTAGAGCAGAATCAGAAGAAACGGTAGGAGGATATAAAAATGTTGTAACTACATCGTAGGATGGTGCATTGGGTTTCTGTGGCGAGGTTTTGGTAGCGGGGGGATTACAGGGGTGGCTTCTGTGAGAAGCTGCTGGAAGCTTCCCCCATGTCCGACAGAGCCAATCCCAGCCGGCTCCAAGACGGACCCGCCGCCGGCCAAGGCCGAGGCAGTCAGTGATAGTGGTGACACCCCTGGGAGAACACTTTTAAGAAGGGAAAAAAGTTGTGGGACAGAGAGAAACAGCAGCCGGAGAGTGAGAACATGTAAGAGAAACAACTCCGCAGACACCAAGGTAAGGCTTTCAAACGTACAGCGTCACTTAAAGAACTGTCTTTTTGGTAGCTGGGGGTGCCCAGGAGACAGGTCGATCGAGAGCCCTCGTCCTCTCTGCCCTCCTCCAGGTTGCAGTCTGTATCCAGAAGTGGTTTGCTTGGGGTTAAACGTGAGTTATTTTCAGTTTCGAGTGCAGTACATTTGCTGAAGCGTGTACCTAATCCCTTGCATTTAACAAATTGAATTAAATGAAGCTCCGTAAGTTGTCCGCCTTTCCGGTATCACTGAAGTTATCTGGGATGCTGTGAAGTGATAATGCACAATGTTAGTGATTAATACGACTGAAAGCTTCGATGCCATAGCAGTAGGAAAATTAATTTCAAGGGAAGGTAATGTATTGGCAGCTATGTTCTAGCTCATTCCGACTCCACTCTTTATTTATTTACTTAGCTTACAGTGCCCTGAAAAGGTGTCTTTCCTAATGCCCAGGCACCTTTCCAGGCCATTAAAAAGCCAGTCAGCTCAAATGACCGAGCCAGGAGCTACGCCTCTTCCCTAACCCTTAAACAATTAACCCGAGATGAAATTAAGCCAGCTGCCGCTTGCCATAGTCTTCTCCCTTGCCTGTGCGTGCGTGCCGAGCGCCCGGGCTGCAGAGCCGTGCTGCTCCGGGCGCTGGTGCAGGATCAGCACTGCCCACCCGGCATCGGCCTTGGCTCTGTCCCGGCGTGTCCGTGGTCCCTGCGTGATCCCTGCGGTGACGTCCCTGCTCCTGCCCTGGGGTTTCTCCCAACTTCCAGAAGGAGAGGGTTTCCAGAATTGTCTCGTCTTGCGTGGAAGATACCGAGAAATACCAATTCCTTGGTCTGCCTCAGTCATTTTTTCCAGTGGTTGGTGCTATCTCCCTGGCGAGAAGTTGTTTCTTGTTTGAATTTGTTCAGCTTTAACCTCCGTAGACCCTTGGTGGGATCTGTTTCCAAGGCTGCAGACCCGGGATAAACTGGGCCCTTCTGGTTTTGCATACTCTGCTGTTGCAGAAAAGTCTGCCGTTGGTTTTAAGAAAGCTCAAAATATTAAAGTCTACCCTAAGCAGCTTGATTCCCTAGGAGCGTGCCGGGGAGGGGTTGGTACCGGAGCACAAAGATGTTTACTTGGTAGTCTTAATATAGATGGAAATCAGGGGTGGTTTTTTCTGCTTTACCCCACTGGGTTGACGTGGAAGTTGAGTAGCGTCCAGCCCTTATGTCGCTTCTTACGTACCAATTTCACCTGGTGTTTTCTATGCTAAGACCAGGTTATTTAAAAACAATAAATCCCCCGACGAGCCAACGCGTTGCTTTTTCATTGTTATGGCAACACATATAAAAAGTAATAAAGCTGGATCGTGGCGACTGTTGGAAAAGGTCCGCACCAGCCGATGGCAGTTGACTGAAGTCCATTAACAGCACCTCCGAAGCCAGCTGGCATGTGAAACGTGGAGAGCGGTGATGCCTTGCCAATATTTGATGCAAG
>JANZLP010000041.1:5147490-5161026 GCA_026930925.1 Chelictinia riocourii | reverse complement strand
TTCTCAGAATGCCACTGTCACGGCCACAGCACTTCCCAAATGGCACAGCCTTTGTCTAGATGATGCAGAGCTGGCAGAACTTCTGCTTGTGAGAGCCAATCCAAATGATCCCAGATCCAGAGAACTGATCAGTACTTACGAAAGCATGACATGCTGTATGTCAAAGAGCACTGCAGGAAGTATCTAACAATCATCCCCACACTGGCACCAGGAACTGGAACTGAAATTTTCATACATTTGGATATGATTGATGAAATTCAAGCAGTTATTTATCTGAAGGACAGTACTTGTTAGCTGACTCTGATCACAGTGGTAAATGACTAGTTTCTGTTTGTCTTCTCTTGTAAAAAGGGCCACAGCAAAATTTATCAATCTCTTCAGAGACACAATATAAAACGCATGAAGCTCTTTACCCAATGCTCACCAGCTCAAATCAAATACAGCTATTTTCAAATCTATTAAGATTTTAAAAAGGATTAGCAGTAACAGAAAGTAGTTCTGCATAAAGAAATAGTTTGATAAAGCAAGCCAGCAGGAAGCGTTTAGTTGTCAAAGTTGGTTGTTACAAATAGAAAGATAAGGAGGCAAAGACAATATTTATGCAGTGCTTTGATACATGTGATTGCATATCTACAGGAGGCAAGAAGGTGCCATGTGGCTCGCTGGACAGCTCCAGCTTTACATTCAAGAATTAATGTTTGCACTTTAAGGGAGAACAGACTACATTTGGGATTAAGACTCGTGCAGGTTAAAAGAAAGAAGGATATGTACATTATCAAGATTTCATCTCTATGTCTCAATTTATAGACACAGAGTGGAGAAGTAAATTCCTGCAAAAATGTCATTTACTGGATAAAATTTTAATCTAAAGTAAACCAGCTTTTCCCCAAAACCTCCTTCTTGGGTTTGCAAGTGCTGCAAACTTGAAAGTAACATAAACTCAAAAGGATCAGATTCAGCAGCGTGCATAGCCTTTTTTTGCTGCCCTTATTTGCTCACCTCCGCCCTTCCCAAAAAATAAAATCAGCAGAGCTATTAAAAAAATCCAGAAATGTGCAAATGTTTGTTCTAATATAGTATTTTTAAAATATTTGGTTTCATAATATATAGGGCAAGATGAAAATAAAAAGCAAGCAGAAACACACTTCCTTAAAAAGTTGGTATCATCCACTACCCTGGTTTTCTCATTGTGAATCTCTCAGATCATCACACCACCAGCAGGATCCCACAGTAATCTCTAACACAAAGCAAGCTGATAGCTCAATTCAAAGCAATGAAGAGTTTGCCTTAGAGGAAAATACCTCCCTCAGGCACTCGTTGAGAGCTCTAAGCAATGTGAGTACAGCATACTCCATCTAAGCTAATAAATCAAACAGCGCAAAAGTCTGGTTTAAGTACTTAATCATTTATACTGTTAAATTTTTAGAATGGTTCCTGGCCACATTTTTGCCCCAGGCAATCTCGCCGTATCTCAAACACTTCCCTCCCGGGAATGATCTGGGAGTTAGGCTGCACCATGGACCATTCTCAATGGGCAGTGTGCACACAGTCTCCGCATTTTAGAAGCGAAAGGAGCTTAATAGCACGGGCACACAAGTCACTCTCTGGCATTTGGCCTGAAGGCTGAAGAGCTGTCCTGGCAATCTTCATGTACTAGTAGAGATATAACCTGTGAGACTGAAACTAAACAAGTATGCACCTGATAGTGCACACTCTGCAATGAGACCCCTGCACTGTCTTACTCCACCAGCTTCAGCAGAGGCATACGAGAAGCAGGGCAGGCACCATTGCTCTGCTTTGTAGTATGAAGGCCACAGAATTTAGAAGACTTAATCATTATTTCTCCTCTGCTCTTCACAGAATAATATGTAAGCAGATGCCTTATATGAACAAAAGCTAAAGGCAGCTTTCTTTCTAGCTAAGGGCAGCTATGTGTATCACTGATATGTTTCATGGTGAAACTGCCAGTCAGCCAAAATCAGCCATTCTTCCTTGCATACAACTACCTCCTTCAAATATCCAGTAATTACCACAAGATGGCTAAAGATTTAAACCCTGCCAACATACTACACCAGGAAAGGCTTCTCATGATGAGATGTTTATGCTGCATTAATTCACAGTAGGACTGAATTTTGGCAGTCTCAGACCAGGAATATTATTTAACTTGTCACCACTGGCTGATATACTCAAACCGCTCTGGCTGTTTTAACAGCTTCAGGAGAGCGTATGAATTAAAGCAGCTTTGCTTTTGTTTTTGATGAATAATCCTCCCTCCTCCAAATTACGTGAACTCAGCAAGGACTGTATATCAAAATGTCAAAAGATTAATTTGCCTTTGTTTTATTGTTTGTTTGTTTTTCATATGCAAGTAAATGCATCTTCCAGTGTATCATATGTACAGAAACCCTCTAAGAGAATGTAAATCTCAGAGCCTGCTGTGCAAGTCTTCACTCTTTTGCTGACCAGCCCTGTGAAATCTGACAGGTCATCTGCAGCAGCATTTTCACATGGCAGATCTAATTCTGTACTAGAAAGTTGCCTCATTTCATAAGTGTTGCAAACCTGCAGTTCCCATAAGACACAATTGCTCAGCTGCTGGGAAAACTTAAGCTTCCTCAATCGCGTAAAGACCTGCTCCGGTAAGCAGATATGCCTTTTCTCAAATCCACCAACGTGAACAGAGCCATTGACTTCGAGTGAACTTTCAAGTGCTTTCAAGTTAAACAGGAACTTAAGAGCTTTGGATTTGAGCCACAGTTTTAAAACATTGCTCTTGAGCTTCTTGGTGCAAAGTTTCATCCAGCTGTAAAGCAGAGATACAGATTTACCAACAACATTCATGGATGAATACACACCACACTTCACCTGGCTTTACATGGAGGCTTACTCTGCAGGAAAGCTGTTCCTCTCACAGGGCACTACAGTCAAATTAATACACCCTCCCAGGACCAGACATTGTGCCGCAGCATGCTGCCAGGATGCTAACCAATTTTTATTTGTGTTTATTCTATTTCCCATCACCTGTGTAGTGGAGAGTTCAAACCATGCATATGGGGTTTTTTTTTAATCTTCTGAAGAAGAAAATTATTTTTAAATGAGCTATAAACCACACGTACACACTTTATTCATTTCAGCTCAGGACACATTAACATCCCAAGAGAGATCTGAATGTTACCAGAGGCTGTCAAATTAACAGAAATACATTGACAAAAAGAGTTTGTTCAGGGAATGTTAGTGCAGCAGTAATGGTGCTAAGTGATGGCAAAGCATCATTTTGCTTGCAGCAAAATTTCATTTTTGCCTGTTCACAAAAATAAATGCAATTTCTGCCACCTGACTTTTGTCCTTGCTTGATTTGTTTGGCATATTTAAAAGGGATTCTGTGGCTTTCTCTTCCATGTTCTTTTCTGGCAGTTTCTATGAATCAGTACTTTACAATCTGTGACGTTTAGAAACTCCCCAACAGCTGATCGGATTGCTTTGCAGTTTTAGGAAATTTAGTGATGCATATACCATGTACAAATCCAGCTGTTATACAGGGAAATCAGGGAAGTCCTTTGTCAAGCACATGTTATTTTAGTGAATACCTGCTATCTGGTTGCGTGCTGTCTTTCAGTAATCACATTTTTTGACTGCTCCGGGTCCTGTGTCACACACTAAATTAAACAGAGCTGTGCTTTGCTTGTTCCCTGGGCAGCTGATTTTGTGGGGTACATACCAACATTATCAATGGTATTTTCCATACTAGATTAACCTCATAGTTCACTTTGCCCAAAACCAAGTGACTAATGCTATCCGTATGGTATTTTCAAATATTGCTTATTTTGCCAGTCTCAATACAGCCTAGTTTGGTTTCCTTTCTTGGCAACAGATGTGCATTGAACAGGACTATCTCAACTTAGTGAGTGAGAGCTCTCTAAAACATAGTTTGTTTTTCTCTTGTTAACCTCACCTTCTCCCAAAGCTTTGCTATCTCACTGCTCAATTGCTATGCAATTAGTAAGTTCCCTTCTTTCCTTAGTTTTTTCTGTCAACAAATTGAACAGAAATTAGTATGTTTTGAAGACTTTTTGAAAGGATTAAAAGGTTGAAATATTTAATGCCATGTCTGGTGATGATCCTCACCGAAGGACTTAAAGTAAGGCACTTTTTACCCTGCCCTAAGCTACAGTTAGTGAGGGCCTGGGAGGGAAAAGACTGGGACATTTCTGTCTTCCTAGCATGTGTGAACATCTACTGTCACAAGCATCTGAGACAGGCAGGTCTGGCTCAAAGCTATCTGTCCTTCCATTGCTCTGATTTTGTGGTGAAAAAGCTTAGGTCATCAGAAGGATCTGAGAGCATATCTATCTTTCTAGTGTTTGCACTCACCGATATAGTACTTGAGCAGGTAATGATAACAAGCAGTGTACCAAAATCAATGTGGTTTGGCAAACATGACTTAGGACACTTCTGTTGCAAGCTTTACACAAGTAAAGTGAATATTTCACTTTTACTTTGAGGAAGTAATGAAGACTTTGGATCAGAGGCAGTAAAGTACTCATATATTGAGATATTTATAAGTTGAAATACAAGAGCCGCTATCCCATATTTTGGATGACCTTCTCAACCCTGGAGTGCCCGTGACTACGGGATGTTGTTTGCTCCCTGTCCCAAGTCATTCCCCTGTAAAATCAATTAGCAAAAATAATTGCTTCAGCACAAACTGACAAAAAATGTCAAGACCCATTTAGAGACAACAGCAATCATTAAACAAAACCCATTTGCAGGAGAGCTGAAGGTATTTCCAATATTCATATGAAATTTAAAAATAGAAGACACTTCAGAGTGCTTAAACTGCAAACAAAACCCTGTTTAATTTCAAAGGTGGCAGGGTTACTAATGCATCAGCTACTTCAAAGATGGCAAAATAAATTGCTTTTTTAAAACATTGGCAGTTCCATCCAACATGATGGGAAATACATAAGATTTACCAAATATGGAATTTAATGTGCACAGGTTGTTCAAAAGTTGCCTTAACTTGCATGAGTGAGCATAGCAAAAGGCATAACTTATCATCACAGTTAGGCTCAGCTTTGGAAATTGCTGTTCAGTCATGAACCTCAAATAGTCAAGCCACAAGGCCACCTCTCCCTGTTTTATTCCATAATGCTGGAAAAATAAAGTGTTGTTTATATAGCTGGAAGGCTTTGCTTTATTATAAAACACAACAGGAGAGTAATTTATTTAATATCATTATTTAGCCTGTGCATGACCATAGATAAATAGCAATCCACTCAAGAATTTAAGGCCTCCCCTGAAATATTTTTACAAACTTCTCAAAACCAATGAACTTTTGACTCAGGACTGGATTTTGTTTTCAATAATAGTTTTTCCTGAACCTATTAGCAAGCTCTGATTACCTTTGCACTAAATGCCATTAAAAACCCAATACCAGCCACACAGGAAGGGCATATGCCTGGTAACTGGGATCCTCATTCTCAAGCTGAGCTGGCAAGAGCTGTTGTTCCACATTGAGTTTTACTGGCTTCATACAGCAATTCAATGAAGTCCCCAAATAAAAACTTCAGAACTGTATTTGGTTTATGTTTGAAAAAGTTTTCCTTGCATTTAGGAGCTCATATAAACACAGCACTGCATGGTTAACATTGAGTCCCTAGACATCTAAGGTGCGCTATGCTGAATCCTTTGGAAAGATGTCTTGATGAGAAAATGGTTACCTGGAGAGATTCGAGCCCACCCATTTTTATGTAACTGCAGTTTACTCTAATAGCAAAATGAGAAATGGAACAGGTGAGCCTGTAAGATGCTTTCAGAAGAGGAGCATAAGGAAATATACCGCAAAAACATTCAAGTTTATTGACAAAAACCTGCAGCCTGGGTTAAAAAAAAAAAAAAAAAAAGAGAAAAATCACTACCAGGAGAGAAGAAGCTGGAGGATAACTGCACAGTTCTTTGCAAATATTGGCTGTGTAAATAAATTCAGGTGCAGGAGTAGGTATACACTGTGTGACAAGGGGACTAGTTTCCTGCCATGTCTGAATTTTCATCAGGGCATGCAGAACTCCATCTGATGCAGAGCCAAAACAAAAGCTCAAGCTCCACAACAGCTTTGAAATTGGGATGAACTACTGCCAGGACATTGAGCAATAGGGCAAACCATGTAAAAGAACAATTATTAATGCTTCATGTTCAATATATGATGGCTATTGATCCAGTTATTGAATGTGTTTTATAAGGAATTGAAGTATTCCTGAAAAAAAACCTGACAATATTTAGGAACAAATGGAACTTTTACAGGCTTTTTCTACCACATTCACATACATGTGTGTGTGCATAACATGTAATATTTAGATCAGCGTCTCCAGCTTTTGTCAAATAAAAGAAATGTCAAAATAGTAATATCATCTTTTTCCTATTAATAGAACAAGAAGATGCTATCAACTTTCAGGATAGGGAAAGCCTCATCATGTTCCCCCTTCCTCTCCAAACTCACTGGACAGTAAATATTTCAAAGGGCTCAAGCTTGCTCATTCACTCTCTTTTCCCAGCTTTGCATAGTTGCTTTGAAGCAGCTGTCCTCAGAGGATCAGATACTGAGATTTCTAATCCTGTTTCAACTTCTCAGCAAGACTTCTGAGTTCTGTTAAAGATTAGACAACACTTTTTTTGTGCTGAGGCCTTCTAGGCATCCAAACAAGGAACAAGTCTCCAAATATACTAAATGAAGGTGACATTGCTGTTGGCCATGAAACCCCTTAAAGGAGACAATTTCCGTTAAGAAGAAAATTACAAAAAATTACATTATTTAAACCAGCTCTTATTATTCCATCTGAATCAAAAAACATACACACATAACAAATTCTGCAACAGAGTAAATAGGAAACAATTGGGATTTCAGGAATTGTGTTATATATGAAAAATGTTTCAAAAAAAGGCTCAAAGTATATTATGTGAGGGAAAGCCAGTTGTCCTGCACATTCCTTCCCTAAAACGCTGTTATGTTTAGGAAAGGTTGCAAACTGCCCACTCTCAGGTAGGAAGCATGGGGAGTGAATACTACCATAGCAGTCCCGCAGGTAAATATTTGCTGTATATATGTACTATTACAGGCAATTTAAAATACATGTGGACGTGTGTGTGTGTGTGTGTGCATGCACATGCATGGGCACAATTATGAGAGCAAGACCACAATATTATGAAACACTGCATCTCACAGGTTCAGTGTTTCATATTTCAGCTGGGCTTACAGTGCTTGTCAGTTAAATTATTCTTTACCCATTTCTGTGAAATATTTGGTGACACACAAGATGGAGATTTCATGTTCTGAAATTAAGTAGAATAAATCATGGGTAGGTGTTTGATTACTAATATTATCCATATATAGCCAATTTCTTCTCTAAACAATCTGCTCCCCACTGACCACTACTGTAGTTAAGGGATTTTACAGGAGAACTGACAACTCAGGCTGCCAAGTTCATACCCACACAAAGGCTCCTGCCCAGAAGGGATCAGGATGGGACTGTAAAGGTAAAGTGCCAGGGTAAAAAGACATGCTGCTGACCTTTAATGGTTCCTTTGAGATGTGATGCCATATGTAACTCACAGGCAGGGTTTGTGCGGGTACCTGGAGACTTTCTGTCCTAGCAGAGGATGCAAAGGGCACTGCGAACCGCCCTCCCTTCACACAGTGAGAACAGGGGCAGAGAATGGTCCTTTCTCTCAGCCAGAGAATTCAGAGATGAAATAAAACTCTGCAACAGGGGAACTGTAACAGGAGAAAAGGTTGCAAATGTACACACTAATGGCACATTTTAAAGTAAAAGAGATAAAAGAGAGGCCGGGGCTCTGCGGTGCGGGATTTTACACCTTCGCCTTAAGAAGCGTGGAACAGCTATATATGCACCTCTCTCTCTCTCTCTCTCTACTTTAATGGAACCAGCTATAACCACTTCTATTCAGGGAAAAGCACTTCCCTGGGATGTTTGGCCGAGCTGTGTGTATTAATTGATTGGGTGAGGAATAGCAGCATAAAGCCACAAGCGTTTGCTCTGCCCGTGACCCCTCTCACCTTATATCGCTCCCCCCTCCCCCTTCCCTTTTATCGTTCCCCCACGTACGCGTTGTGTCCAGGGAGCAGCCCTTGTCCACAGTGGGGATGCTCTCGTGGCTCCTGGACACGCTCGGAGACTGCGGCGCAGTTCGTGGCTCTGCTCCAGGAGTACTGGAAACGGGGTTTCTCTCCTCTCTGAGCACTCGGGGAAACTTTTTTATATCAAGGGAGCCCACAAAATGCCCAAGTCCACCATTGCTCTGGGCTTAATGTTTTAATGAGTTATCTTAACCAGAGGCTCATCTTGCAGAGTGCTGTGGCACGCAACTGCAAAAACTCGGAAAAGACTTTCTTAGCTTTTATTTATTTATTTAGTGGGTCTGATCCTTAGAAGTTATGGTTCTGGAGTGCAGCAGACCATCTCGGGGATGAGGCTCTTAGAATGCTTATTGCAAGCATAAATAAAATTATCTTTTTTTCACACTTACCTGTACAAAGAATGAAGTACATCACTTTTCTTTTTTTTTTCTTCCCCAAGCAAGCCAGCACATTCGTCTCCGTTTGAGGAGCCACCCAAACTAGGATTTCTTGCAGAACAGGTTTAGAATGAGGTCTGATTGCCTGGAGCATCTTTATGAATGAATTTGTTGCGTACCTTTCATGAGAGTTTCCTATCTTGCTCTGCATCACTAGTTTGATGTATTAAAATCTCAGCTGTCTAGTGGGATGCACTGTCTTCATGTGCTTTTTGGGGCTCTCCTGCGGCTCAGCCCAGGGTGGGGTGTCACCTAGAGATGCTCTTTGTGCCTGCTGGACACTGTTCTGCAAAATGAAATAGGGTGCAGGGCTTAGGATTCAGCGGCATTAGTGTGAAGGACGGTATGTAGGGTGTGGAGCTCAGCAGTCCAGGAGGGGTGGATTATTTTCCTCTGGAGTAATCCCAACTAAATCCTGGATGGAATTTTCCCCATTGTAAGAAGTTTAGTTGATGTTCAGGAGTGGTTTCATTAACTGTATTGGAATCAAGGAGCAGACTGAGTTTCTTTCAGTATTACTGGGTGACTCGCCCCAGCATCTGGAAGGATCTGGACCAGCGTGAGCATCTTCAGCTCCTTCCTTTGCCTGATTCAGGAAAGACTGCACTGAATCAAGCACAGCAAAGGCTTGCATCTGGAAAATCCTGCGTGTTTTTACTCCAACTCAAAAAGCTCGGGTTTCAGTCCAAAATCAGAGGGCTTCACAAAGCTCCGTTTTCACAACAATGCTGGAAACGCTTTGGTGTTGCTCCAAAGTGGAAAGAAAAGCATACTTGGAAACTTCAAAAGCTGCCACCAAGAGGAATGTCACTCCGTGGCTGGCCACAGGAGTGTGGGCTGCTTTGGTCATGGCACCCGGTGGAAGGAGACAACATTGGTTTTCCTTCAGATATTACTGTTACTAAGTAAACTCCCTAAAATCCAGCAGTCAGGAATGGAGGTAAATATTATCCTACTTCCATGCAGATGGGCAAGTGAAGCCGTGGCAGAGCTGGGGCTGGGTAGCCAGGGTACGAACCAAAGTGTTTGCTTTATAAAGCCCATTATTTTTGCTGTTACCCTGTGCACTGCTGCCAGAGCAGCAGCTCTCGAGGAGAGGTTTTGGGCTGTATTGTAGGGTTTGGAAACACACGTGTTAATCTCTGTGCAAATTATAACTCAGTCAAACAAATTACATTTTACTTTATAGAACCTATTTATGTTCTAAGCTCTTACTATGTCCAGGAGCTGGAATATAACTTCAGAATGTGAACAAGGAATGAAACGTCTGGGTATGTGGTAACAGCCAGCAAAAAAAACCCCAAAAAACCCAAACCCTAAGAAGGCTCTTGTTTGGTATGAATGAACCCAAGCAGCCTGTCTGAATGAGACCCATAGAGAAAGTCCAGGGCTTCGCACTCCCGGGTTAGAGTTAATCACCTTGTGGGCAGCAGAGACCCGTCAGTGCAGGGCTCTGACACGGTCATGCCTTTGCGATGACTGAGAATTACTGACAGGACCTACTTATCCTCTTTTTGCTTTTAGCCTTGGGCATGCTAAGTTTTCCTCCAGCTGTCCAGCTTGATTCACTGCTTCCTGCGCTCACAGCCTGGCCCTGTATGGGAGCAACCCAGGCAGCCACCACTTTTCATTTTTTTAGTGCAATATTCACATGGGGTATAGCAAAAATCCCCCTGTACTTTTTAACATTTGTTTCACATTTTGACTTCTTACCTAAAATTTGCTCCATGGTTGACTGTAATGCAGATCCATTATTTTTCCAGAAAGTAATGAGCATCTGTCTGACAGTGCTTGTGCAAGACATATCTTAAGTTGATCTAAAGCAACAGTGGAGGGGCCTATCAGTATAGTTAAGAGATCCGTTGTGCTAATTTGACAGAAATGGATTGTTAGTTTAGGTGTAGTTTCCATGAAAGTTCTGTTTGAAGGTGGGTTTTGTATAGGTTTTTTTCTTTATTAAATCTGATGCTTTGGAAAGCAGCAAACGATGGTTTTCTGGGGAGTTTAGTGAGCAGTTGTGTATAGTATAGATAAGCTTTGAAGGCTTAGTAAGGCTTAATGCATACGAGGCATGTTTAGAATTGCTGGAGATGTCTAACGTGGCGGGGGTAGCTCTAGAGCTCTAGTGTTTGGATCTGCGTTGTAAATACAAAGATGCTTGAGGATGTATACAAAATGGATAAAGGTTTGAGGCATTTAGTGCTGAGGGAACTTTGATTCTGTGCTGTCGTTCCACTTTATGCAGTGGATAAACTGAAGAGCAAACTATTGTTTAGACTCTATTAAATGTAACCCAAATGTTAACCAAACTTTAAAAATTCACTGAATGTGAACTTCTGATCTCTCTGTGGAATGTATTGGCCAAATCATGACTGAGATTGTGAGCTTTTTTTGAGGCACAATTTGTATCTCTGTACTGAGTATAGTACCATTCAATAAATAATAGTTTGTGACAAAACTAACCAGTCTTGTTTCTGATTTCTAGCAGAAAAATCCTGGCCACCTGGATGTGTCTGTTACAGCTGGCATGCTTAGGAAGTTCATGGCACATCACCCGTCTAGCTGTTGTGAGCAAAAGGACTCCCTCTATATAGCCAGTCAGCCGGAGAGGTGACTTGTTCTTTTATGGCATTTAAAGCACCTAAGAATGCCTAGCTAGGCAGCCCAACAAACAGGGTAAGCATTCTTACACAACTTGGGGATGATGTCTAGTATAATGGAATGAAAAAGCTGTGCTTTTGGCAAGCCAGAGAAAAGGGTCCAAGTTTGGTTTAAAATAACTTTTCATTGGAACAGGAACTTCAGGACTCAAGAGTTACGCCATGATCGTGAAATTTTGCATCCTAAATGTGTGTCAGTGTTAACTAGCTCTGAGATTTCAAGACCGCTTGCCTATACTGGATCCTGTGGCTGTGCCCCATCGCCCAGTGCGATCCCTTACAGGGAAACAGTTAAAATGAGTGGAAGAAACAAGTAGCAGACTTTTCTGTTGTGAGCCACTTTATCATAAGCCACTCTATTAACTTTACAAAGTTAACACTTCAGAAGCTGTAGAGTCAGACAACCATAGTAGTCCTCTTAGTATCTAAAGTCTCTGCAAATAGACATACTGTAAGGTAGAAAAACTTAACATCAGTGTTCAAAGCAGTACTTGTGTTATTTGTACTTTGTTAGTACCAGAGGTCTTGTAGATGCAATACAGGAGATCGAGCTGGGGGGGATATGCATTTCAGTCTTGGCTTGTGCAAATAAGCCCAAGGCTTCTTAATTTAAAAACAGAAAAGCATCGAAGGCGCTCTAAGCATGACACTGATCTTTGGTCATACGTAATTCTGGAGCTTAGGGTGATGGCTGTAAGTAAATTAGAAGAAATAATGATGTACTTTAAAATGTCTTTGGTGTATTAGTTGCAGAATATACAGAAATTTTGCCCGAAGTCTTACATGTGTTTCGCGCTCAACGGGAAGAGGCAAGTAGAGGAGTGTCTCTATGTTGCAGTGTTCTTCATAAGAAGATTGGAATAAATAGCAGCAAATAAAGCTGTTGAATGTATCATGTGGCTTCCTTGAGAAGAGAGGCAAAATAATGAGAAGAGAGATTTCTGGGATAAGTAAGACATTTTAATTCTGTTCAGTAGTCACATATTGCTCTTGACTCGCTGCATTTACACATAGATAAAAACTCAGAATACGCATACAACCACAGCCAAAATACTCTAGAAATAGTAAAATACTGGTTCACGTTTCACCGAGTTTCTTTGTATGTAATGACATACTATGCTACTCTGTCAGACTTTGCAGGTGTTCAGGAGACTTTTAGCTTCTTTTATTTTTGTCTCAAGTGTTCAGTTCTCTTTTTTTTTTTTTTTTTTTTTAAAAAATGCTCTTCCCCTTGGTGTTTCTATTCTGTAAGTAAATAGGCCACATTTTTCCAGTGGTGGTTGAGCAAGCATCTGCCTTGCAGTTCAGAACCTCTGTCTGTGTGGAACTGCTGTATTTCTGCTCAAATAAAGGTCACTTGCATGCTTCCCACAAAGCTTTATTATCGAAGTGATTGCAGACTGCTCAGACGAGAGTGTGGTAGGAAGTTGTGAAGTAGTTAGTGTGCAGGTTTGAAGGAGAAAATCCTGACAGATGTGAAGTTGACAGGAGAAAAGTTCAGTAATAGCTGGATTGTAAAAATGAAAGGTCAAACCTTCTTTCCTAGTCATGGAGAAAATTGTGCTTTACTGTCAACTTTCAGCAGTAAGTTCCTTTGTATTTATTATCGTGTGTGTGGGAGAGAACAAAAAAAAAAAAAACCCCGCCACAAACAAGAACACCTGTTAATGCTAAATGCTTACCTACAGTTCCTCCAGCATCGGCATATTCCTGTCCCCATGTTCAGAAAAATGGGTATTTAGTTATCCAAACATAACTGTGCATGCTGGTTTTTATCATTTCTGTGTCGGTGTTGCTGCTGGAGAAGACGCAAAGTTTAGCAGCCCTTGGGAAGCCTGAATTAGTTCATTATATCCACTGCAGAGTTTCATAGTGGCTTCTTGAATCTGGTATGGGTATGTTTTGCAGCAGTGCAGTATCTCTTCTGGATATGAATAATCATGAAAATATTTACAACAGAGAGTACTCTGTCATAAATATTTGTGTGAGGAGATAATCTCAGAATTGGGTTTCCTGTCAGCTTTGCAGCTAACAATAATACTCACTTTGTAGTTGCTTTTTCCAGCAACACTGGTGAAATGATGTGCTCTGCTTGTCAGAGTAGCTCTTGTTAGCAGCTTCAGAGATCTCCAGGGAGAAGTAGTCCCACTTTTCCTGAAATAATAAAACCAACAAGGCATTGATTTTTTATTCTTTTGTTTGTATGAAATGTTTTGCATGCAGCTTATTCCTTTCTGCCAATTCTGAATTACATGTTCCAGGTATCAAGTAGCCACAAACAACCTAC
>JANZLP010000041.1:5037355-5049821 GCA_026930925.1 Chelictinia riocourii | reverse complement strand
ACCTTTTAATGGTCCCATAACATTTTTTTCTTGCCTTTTTTGGTTTTCAAATAATATACATCATTTTTTACTGCCACTCTCTCCTGATAGCATATAGATGGATGCCGAATTAAACTATCTGTTCTGCAAAGAGGCTTTCATCAGAACACTAGAAGGTCATACTATCCCTTCAGTCTTCTCTCTCCAATCCTTGAAAATCCTCATGCATGTCCTCTAGAAGATGTGGAGCTCCCATGCATTGCTGAAGTTGACTCCTACCTACGACCCCCTTAGACATAAAACCTAGACTTACCCATGACAGCCACAAACTCCTTCAGCCAAGTCACTGTGGGTGTGATGCTGAAGAGAACCGGTTCATGTTCACTGGTGGTATTTTTGGCCCAACAGAACCTTTGCAATGCAAACAAAGGCAGATAGTTGACTTTGGACCAACAGCTTTTATATTCAGAGCACAATTTGCGAGGAGATGAAGGCAGAAGTTTCTGATGTTTCTCTCAATAAACACAGCTGAAAATTACCCATTGCGATTTGCCCTATTTTATGTCTATCTTCTGCTGGGGATCTGATGAGACCATTCCTGTGTTTGGTGACTAGACTCAAAGTTAGACCAATGTTCTTTATTCGTATTCTGCTGATGCCAAGGAAGCACAATTAGAAGTTGACGCAACAGCAAACATGCACTTCGCTAAAATTATCACATTTAGTGTGATTCCCATAATAAAAGCATGAGCCAGCGTGGGGAGCCTCTTTCAATTTACACAGAGAGACTTGGGGTCTCCTGACAGTCAGAACAGAGCCAATGTTTCTGAGTAAACTTTGTTAGGAAAACAGATTAAAAACTCCAGAGGTTTAGCTAAATCTTATACAGGAAAACACCTTGTTACCCTTCTGATTTAGAATCATAATTTAGTGCCGATGAATAATACATATTAAGTGGCGGTGAATATGTCTGTGTAACAAAGTTTGTCATGAATTTTTTTCTTTTATCTGAAATATGCAAAATTAGCTGTTCTCTTCTGATTTATTATTGTGACTAGTTGTGCAATAGTTGCTACAATCAAGTCTTGATGGCTCATTAATGAGTCATTTACTGAAAATAGTCAAGTCTCAATATGTAAATTCTTTTGGTTGGACACATTAGCCTTGTCATATTGATGTGCCTCTGACTGAAATTTTGTCTCATCTAGAATTAGGATTCAGGTTTTAAAAGAGTAGAAATAAGCCCCTCTGCATTTTAATTGCTTTCTAAGAAAGCAGGAAGATATTTCCTTAAATTCTACTCTTTTTTTAAAAAATGTGCTCTAAAATCTACTCATTCTGTTGGTGATCATGTATAGAAGATGAATATAAAAGGAAAAAAAACCACCCCTCTTATCCGAGATGGATTTGAGACCTCACATTCTTTTCTAGCATTGCCCAGGTATTTACCTCGGTAATTATTTGCAAGTAGCAGTGGTAACTGTTGCAGTGAGCCCCTTACTGCTGATGCTATGGAGTAGGGCCGTCGGGCTCAGGAGCAGATGGACACACAGACAGACTAATGTTTTAAAGACCGTCCTGAGAGATGGTTAACCCTTCAGTTCAGACCCATGGCTGCTGTCACTTCATGGTTTCCTTGACCTGTGACCAGGATCAGCTGGATCAGAGAAGGATAATGCTGGGTTACAAGACCAGGAGTTCAGTTTTATAATCCCTTGGAAATGTGAGTGCCGTAGGCAGTCTGAAACTCTTAGTAAATGTGACGTGCGGCTGTTATCCTAAAGATCAACTACCCCGCTGTCTATTTTCTGTAGCCAAAAGAGAAAGCCATTTTTCTGATGCGTTACCACCTATACTTGCTGCTGCATTTTCTGCCTTGTTTTACCTTCCCTTAAACCCCGTCGTCCCCTCCAGCCCAGCACTCCTCCCTCTCTGTCCCAAAGAAGGGTTAGCATCCTGACCATGATGCTGGGAGGGTATATTCATCCAGACAGCCTGTGCATCTCCACGTATCTTACCTGAAGTGAATTACTATGTGTGAATTCTGTGTGGGCTGAAAGTGAAAACCTAAGCCACATTCCCTTTCTCCTCACTCTAGGAAAAAAACCCCACCCAGATTCTTACAAATTGCTCTGCAGGGATTATTTTACCTTTTTAGAACTTAATTTGATTTTACCCCTGACACAATGTTACTGGTTTTGACAGTTAAACTTTCCAGTCTGCTTGTTCCATATATTTTAATATCCTGTTACCTCTGGTAGGGAAGAGCTAAAATTTCATGCCAGATACTTATACAAGAAATTTCCAGGACTATGCAACTGTTTCAAGGAAGTTTCACTATTTTGCAATGTATAAATCAGATTTGCCATTGGTTCCCTGGACTGTTGTTTTCATGGGCTGTCAAACTGTCTGCATCTGTATGTTTACTTACTGATTGACTTGTCACATTTCTGAAAAGAAAACAGCTTAAAAACTTTGTTTTAATAGAGAGAATAGAAGGATACATAAAAGAGTGGATTATGAAAATGCCTTTGAAAGCATCTGTTATAAACCCCTTCTTTCATTTATTGCTTAAGGGGTGGCACCAGGTGTCACGTGCTCTGAAGCTGGTGACGAATCGCTTCTTTACTGCAAAGCTCATCAGCAATGTCAGATTCCAAACATGAGCATGGTTCATTAGTTATTTAGTCAGTCTAAAATCCCCAAATTTGGACTTAGTCTAAGAATTAGAGTACAGGGCAGAGACATGACAAAGACATTATCACTCATTTGAGAAAATGCTTTGAACTGGAGGTAGAGTCTCAAAGGTAGATCATGACTTTGGTACCTAATAACTGCTCTGATGTTAAAATGTGAGTTACCGTGTTTTGTTAGCTGGTTTTCGTTGGGCTCCACTGATGTCTTTTTACTGATCCTTTCTCTTCTGCCATAAGATTAAGGTGAGATAGGGACATAATGTGTACAGCAGACTGCTCTGTCCCCACTTTGGGGAGGCTGAAGAATGAATATTTCTGGATTCTGAAAGCATCAGCTCTAACTCAGAATGACAGAATTAGTGTGGAAGTCCATCTCAGTTCTCTTTTTTAGGTATTTCACTACCACACCATCAGCTTTAGTCTGCAGATATTAACTCCTTTGCTACAGGTAGTAATAGTAAATTTCAAATCTCCTTAATCATCTTTTCAGCCAGCACATTTCCACTATAATTCTTGAAATCTTCCCTAAGTTGATGGCCATTTTTGGAGACCATTAGACAGTGAGAATTTCTTCTAGCCAGGGAGACCTATTCCATTAATCTCCCTTTGCCCACCACTCTCAAACAGTGCTGTGCACCCACCTGGCCTTTTCCTTCTTCCCCATCTCCTCTTTCACCCAACAAAAAGTCCAAACTGCACTGACAACTAATTTTGGTAACTGAACTTTTAAGCCATTTTAAGCCATTTAAAGCCAGAGTATCCAGTGTGCCCCACAAAATTTCCAGAATCATTTCTTCCACTCCCTCATCCAAGCTATAGAAAGGAGTCTAAGACAGATTGTAAGTATCTCCTTTTTTTACATGAATTACTACCGATGTTTAAATTGCACATGCACATCTACCATAGGTAATGTTTTAGCTGCTCTACTTGTTTTCTGATCATGGTTTTTCAGAACATAATGCCCCTGTAGTACTTCACAAGTGGCTTGGCAGTTTCAGCTGAATTTTGCATATTCGTCCTGCAAAGGCAATTGCAGGCAGTGCATACAAGATGCCCCAAACAAAACTGCATCCCAACACTCCCACATAGCAAGTGAAAAAGGTCAGATGCATCTCTAACTTCCAATATGCAACTGAAGTATCCTGTTTAATTTTGAGCTTTTACATAATTTTCACTACACTGTGCATCTTTAAACTTTATGGGATCCTAACACCATTCTGGCTCCAGAAATCTTAAAGGATTACTAAATGCTGCTGTGGTACTACCTTGCCTAAATTGAGAAGAGTACTGTTTTTCAAGTTTTCTAACTGATCACACTCAGTAAATATATAATTGTAGTTACCAAATGATATAAAATGACATAAAATGAGTCATTCCTTAGTCCCAGTCTGCTTGACATTTACAAAATTGGTCTGATTTAAAAGGAAAAAAAAAACCCAAATTACCTTGAAGGTAATTAAGCTCACAGAGTTGTTAGTCTGGGGCTCACTGAAGAATGGTAATACAGTCATTAACTCCTAACATGGTAAAATAGTCAAGGTACAGAACACAATCCCAAAATCCTCTGCACCCCATTTCTGTTTAAACTGCTTAATGTTTATTAGCTGCCTAACTGTCCAGCCTTCAACACACTGCTTGCTTCAAAACCCAAAATGGTACTGGGGCATTACACAGCTTCACCTTAACCTGGCCTGGCTGGAAGCTCTACCAGGAGCAATCTTGCCACTGGAATTTTTTGACAAATTCCCAGAAAGGCTTCAGGAAACATCCTGGATTCATGTCAAAGAGCAGACAGCATATAGTAGGACTTCTCAGCTGTTGGATTTCTGTATCTGCACTTTTGATGCCAGATCAGGATCTAATTTGCCTGCTTCCCAGAAGTTTGTGGAGAAGCAGCAACTGCAGTAACACCATGCTTAAGCAATCAAAAAAATCACAGATTTTTGCCATTTTCCTTGAAAAGGAAACAAGTGAAGAAAGCTATTAAAAATTGCAAGGTTTTTCTATGAGTAACAAAGCCAAGATTCCTGCTGTTTGGCTATTGATTCATAATGGTTCACCTAGACAACATTTTCAAGCTGTCCTCTGAATCATAAAGACCAAAAGTTTGTATCAAGCAAGAAACATAAATAAAGTTAGCTGAACTTGCTAGTCAGTGGGCAGGAGAAAATCCCTAGCTGTGTATTTTATTACTACTGTGCAGGGATCAGTTATACAGATTTCTCTGACAGCTCTTGAGCGTGTGTCCCACATGGCTCACCCAACACACAGGTCCAAGAAACTGGGCACTAAATATCTGAGATCTCTCAATAAACAAAGAATTGGCAAAAATGACACTTTATTGCAACTGACTGACACTTGTAACCCCAGAGACAGAGTACAAATTGCTGAAAGCACCAGAGTGGTGAGCAAGGCATGAAGAAAACATTTTATTTGGCCAGCCTCTGTGGAAGGGAAAAAATAAACCAATAAATGGAATGATCTCCACCTGATAACATGTTACCTCCTGGCCCTGAACCAGTCCACAAGCTAGTCTAGCTTCATTGCGTGGTCTCAGACATAATATCAGATGGTTCAACAAAAGTTTGTTTATTGTTTTGGTAAAGTGCTTAAAATGGTATCAGATCATGTTTTCTTCCCAATATTCATTAATGCTCTACCTGTCTTAAAAACTGAATAGGCAAACATAGTAATGATCCCCAGAGAAATTTCACAGAACTGAAGTGATTGTGCCCTCTCCCTCATCAAAACATAAGAATTCAGCTGCTGTAACAAAACATTCACTAACGATAGTGTGACGCTTCCCATGGCTTTCCCTGGGTTATGTTCACTCCAGGTGTGCTAAAAACAATGCCCTAAAACCTATTTAAACATAGTACCAGAGTAAAAACCAATCATGAAAAATTTAAAATAAAATGGAATAAAATAATAAAACAAAATCTTGCAGCAAATCTACTTCCTGCCCATAAGCAGTCAGATCTGCTGACTGAGGAGCAAACCAAAGCTTTTACTTCCATCAGCAAAGCTGAATCAGCTCTCTTAACCCATGACTGCAGTTTTTTCTGCAACTTGTCATAACAACAACTTTTCAACTCTGTGCTTGTTCAGGCCACTTGCTGCAGTCACACCAGGAAAGCCATTCTGCGTGTCCTGACAGCGTGGAAGAGACTTGGCACAGGGATGTCCACAGACAATAGCCACAACCTCCCCTCTCCTGTTGGACACACACCTGGCTAGGCTTGTTGTACGTGCTGTAGGAGTGATGTGCTTTAAGCTGGGCAGGATTTCAGCAGTAACAAGCAACCCAATTTACATGCCCAATTTTGTTCCCAATGAGCCACAAATCACCTCTCTGGCAAGCACGGATATCGAGACTTTGTACTGAAATTTTGGCTGCCCCTCAAAGCAACAAGCAGGTTAGAATGTCATGAGTTCCTGTATGTGACTCAATAAATATTTTAAAGCACTTCTACATTTCAAAAATTTGTTACAGAAACCTTTTGTTCTGAGGTATTTCAAATATTAGCTTAATAGAGAATCTAAAAAAGCAGGAGGCTATCTGCTGGTTTAAATAATTCCTAAAAAATTAAAAGACTATATTACGTGCGTCTGTCACAAAAGTAATGAATCTGTAGTGGTACTTATACTCTAAATTAATAAATTCATTAATTACAGATTTTCAGTACATTCAACAATATGTATTAAAAAAGTAAAGTGAGTTCAAATTAAACTTGCTATTATAGCCTTTGCTTAAAAAAGGAAAAAAGCAATTAAGTAAAGACATTGACAATAAAATATAATATACTGCAATTGTTCACCTTGTGATCAGATACTGCCTCTTAGGAATACACTCATTTAAAAGGGCAGCACTTTTTCAGCTGCCAAGAATATACATACACAAAATGGAGTGCTGAATGCTCCCATGAATTTAATGATTCATTTCTACTCTCAGCAACAATCTCCAAGAGCATGCACTTTGGTTGTTTCCATGCTGTAAGAATGGTAATTAGAGAGGAGTCCAACCCCAACCCTAAATCCACATTTTCTTCATTTGGATGTGGAAGCAAGTTACAAGTTACAACTTTGCTTGTTTTCTGTGAGAATTAAAATTTCAGCGCTAAAAGCTGTAGTTTCATATGTGCAGAACAGCTTGAAAGACATTTCCACACTCTGACTCAGGTGCTTTGGCAGACACCCTTACCTACCTGCCATTCAGAGCTACCACACAACTTCCACTGAAATGCCAGATCAGAATGATTCAAAATTAGCTCAATGCCATCTTTTTCTAGACTAGGACTATGTCTCCAAAAAAAGTATGTGATCTCATTGCAGGAGTCAATGCCTACAAGATTTTCTGAATGAATTACCACTGATTAAGGTGTGATTTAGCATGCAAACTGCCAGAAGCATCTGAAAAGCCCTGTTGTCCCATGATGCATAATTTCCTTCAATATTCAAAACAAAATTAAACTTCAGGTAAGCAACAAAGATGCTTTCTTCAAATGCAGAAATGTTTTATTACATCTTTTCTCTCTATTGCATTACTGCTTCCTAGAATAGTTCATAATTTTTTTTTCACAAAGCTGTCTGTAATTTGATAGTCTAAGTGTACCCAAAGCTTCCCCTCACCCTCCTCCTATCCTTTTCATTCTCCTCCCCCTGCACTCCCAGAGCATTCATTTTTCAAATGGAGATTATCACAACACCTCGCCTCTATTCTCTGTTCAGCTAAAAATCAGTAACTGTTTCACAATTTCTCAGAAATCAGTGCTAGCGCTCTGTCTCACATTGCTGACCTGTCTGCATTGTACAGGCAGCCCAAAACCACACGATGCCATGCAGCTGCAAGGCTGCGTGGTACCTCTGCATGTGGAGGGAGGGGGAGAGGAATTAACGTAGTTTATTGCCTTTTTCAGATACTTTGAAAATGAATGAAAACATTCTAAAAGCTGATGTTATCATGTGAGCAAATAACAGTCACAGATAACAAGTTCCCAGAAAAGAGACTGAATTTTCTATTAACCACTTGAAAAGTTCTCCAGTGGTAGCAGAACAGAAGACCTCTCCTATGGAGAAAATAAAGTAAGCTGCAACTCTGCCTCCAACAAATTATATTGTTACATATTTCTACATAACTATACAGGTTAAGATATGACAGTCCAAAGTAGTGAGTAGAGCATGTTGCAGTGCCATATGAGCAATGTCTCCCAAAATGCTTTTTTGGGACCATGCTGGTGCCATGACTGCAAAACTGGGGCTGCCGTTCTCAGGCAGTACTGAAGGAAAGCAGCGGACATGTTTCATCTGAAGGGAGCATGCTGTTTTGTCACCCAAGCCAGGGGTTAGCATGCCATTCAAAAGCACAGGTTGAATTTTTGTATTGGTAAAAAAAGTTTAATAGTAAATTGGGATTACAGTACATATTGTGCATGTAAGGATAAAATACATTAAAAAGAGCTCAGCAAATAATCTGCCAAATTAGATTACAGAGATAAATTGTCCATAGATTATCCTCATCAAGATATATGACAGCTGTAAAATCTTTTTGTAGCAGAAATTCAGGTTAGTAAATCCTGCAAAAAAGCCTATCATTGCTGTCTGTATATCATTCTAGGCTAGCTTTTGGCCATGGCAGACCTGAAGCACAGAAGACAACTTTCATTTCTAAAAGTCCCATTGTTATAGTAACCTCTTTTCAAATATATCAGCATATTATAATATACAATAATTCCATCTACTTACTTACAGAGCCCTGAGCACAGGTTCTGGAGAGGGCAGCTGCAGCAAACTCATATCCTCGTGCCTGGAGGTGTTGCAGGACACACCGAACAGAGTACACCCACCTGCGCGTTCAACAGCTTCATCATTCAAACTATGACACAGATGCACAGAGTATGAGAACCAAAGCAGAACTGTAGAGACCCAAGAAAGTTCATTATCGAAATGATAATTTCTTTAAAAGATAGACCTTTCCAGCAGAACCCTCAATCAAATGATACAGGCTACGAGATGGACAGCAGACTTCCAAAACTCAGAAAACCTACAGATACGGTAATATATTTTCCCAATAATTAATATCCTTGCTTTCTTAATGCATGGAAATGGCAGCTGCTTCCAAATGTTTTCAGCCCTGAAGTCTCAAGTCAGTATTTCAGGCAATCTTTAATCATTTTCAGTGTATTTAAAGCAGTGCATTAGTGTCCCTATCTGGTTTGTTATGAGAAATAGGGTATAAAGGGTACTGGGATGTAACAGGTCCTTTAACTGATAAAGAACTATGTTCTTTAATCAGTTGCATGCATTTTGCTTAGCCTTTTATGCCTAAACATGGGGTTTTTCCTAGTATGAATCACACTAAAACAAAGCATTTTGTCTGACCTAATGAGATTAATGAACAGTAAATTCCAGTAATTCTTGCTAAGTAAGAATTATTAAAGGAAAACTCTTTCTTGAATCAGACATCTAGGAATTCAAGTTTTCCCTGCTTATGCAGATGTTCTTTACCTGAATTTCCATCCTAGCATGGCAGCAGCCAGCAGCTGGTCTCCTGTCTGGAGTATGTTGTTTTGAATGCAGCCCCTAGCGAATTACACACCTTAAATCTGATGCAAATAGAGTCTTGAGATATAAGGAGTCATAAAGGAGATTTGATGGGCTTTAACTGCAGCTGAATGCTACACAAGGAACATACTCTGCAATAACATGTACATCATATGGATCCTATTTGCTTCCTCATGATAAAGTGGCAACTTAAGCTGTGAAAATTACCGTCATCCATCTCACCCCATGCATTCACATGCTTGGGAAGTGTAAGCGAATATGCAGCTACGTGTTTTGCAAACAAAATATTTCTCCTAAGTCAAAAAAAGAGAATACTTAAATGCATTTCACAAGAAATGATCAGGCAATGCATGGAGGCCTGGCATGAGTCCAGCCCACCAAAACCCATCAAACCTGCTTCACAGACACTCTGCTGCCTTGCAGGCCAGAATCATATCCACTGTACAAAGGTCCAACACCTCTGAAATCAAAAGGACAGAATTTATTTCTTAACTCGAAATTTTCTTTATTATACACTGCAAAGACACATCCTTGCTATTTTTATGTGCACTGACAGTATTTGTTCTTAGTACTCCCACTGGATGTCACTGATCTCACAGTGTGTTTAAACGAAGCTTGATGTGTGAGGAGCACATGGGCATATGTTCTATAATACAGATTTATAAATATAGATACTTAGTTTAACTGAACTTAAATTCCACTCTCCCAGAAGTAGTGCATACCATGAGAAAATTGTGTGTTCTGCAAAACAGCACTTGTGACTTTTAAAGACTGTTTTATTAAAATTTTTTCTTTTGATTTCAAGGCATATGACTTTGAAATATTTCCTTGAAATATGAGACATATTTGCATCATATATGTTGTATTTCCTTGTTCTACATTACCAGTTCTTTATGCGCTTCTATCACATTTCTATTTACATGGTATCTCTTTAAATCTAATAGTTCCTTATCCATTTGTTGGTTTATCTTTAATGTTATCATCAAATTTTCATTTTCTACCTCTGGGTCCTTTCTTTGTCTACTTTGCCACAGAGAGATCATAATCCCACATTATTAATTATCCCACAGTGATAATGAAGAATTTATTGCTGCTGATGTAATAGGGGAAAACTAATTGATTTTAATAAAAATATGCTTGAACCTATCAGCTGAAAATTTGGTCTAATTTTTGTAGGACATTAACTCAGCAGAACTCTTACAATCCCAATCTCTATGCCTGATTGTAACATGCCAGTGCAATCTGCTCCTGTAAACCTACAAGCAGGAACAGATTCCAAAATTTTGCCCTATTTGTCAAACGTGACAGTCTCTGCATGTTGCTTTGTAAAGTAGAATTGGGTTACCAAGACATCACATGACTTCAGAGGTCTGGGGACTGGCAGCAATGTTTTCATTTGTCACATAGGATAGAAATTTAAAGATGGCTTTGCCTAGAACAGCTGACAAGATATTTACAGAATTAAAGAAATAAAAGAAGGCTTCAAGCAAGACACAGTTTCTCACTCTAATGGCCTGCCTGTACTAGCTTTGCTTGCAAAATGAAAAGTATGCAGTACACCACCTACTTTTTAGTTAGTCTCCAATGATTTTCTTTCTTGCATTATATGAACAATTCCTATAGGACTTCTCACCAAAGTTTCTCAAACACCAACCAGGAAGGTTATTATTCCCGGTGTACAAATGAGAAGACTGAGGAACTAAGATTACACGTGATCCCATGTCTCAAGAAAACTTTGACATATTTGGCCATTGCGGGGGCTGCTCAGAGCCCGCAGTGCATGCTCATGGCTGGCCCCAGCCCCCAGCTCTGCCTGCGCCCGGCCAACTCAGGGACCGTGGGACGACAGCAGCCCTGCCCAATGATAAGGGGAAGCCTGGCCCACACCAGTCCTGCAACCACACGCAGACCTATTGATAGTTCAGTGAAAAGAAAGAAGCATCTGTTTCATTAATAGAGAAACTGCACAAGAAAGTAGCAAAAGTGAATGAAGGGAGTGTAAGGAAATGCTCCATTTCATATCTAAATACTCTTTTGGTCCAGAGATGGGAGAAACCACAGGGAAACCATGGAGAAATGTTAAGTCAAGAGCCCAAAGCATCAGCATGAGCAAGACCTGAAGCGGTGCATGTAACACCTTCTAAAAGGTTCAGGACCTGGGCATATTGCCACAAATTAGAAAATCAAATAAAAGCAGTGAAGGAGAAATTATTTACTGCTTTTGTTTCTCTGTGGATGCAGAGACACATGAAGCAAAGAAACCTACATTAAAAATAAAGACAAGTGATCTGTGAGAGTTAAAAAAAAATAAAAATCAGACTTCAGTACCCTGCCAGCTTATACATTGGTTTACAGAGAAAAAATTTGGCAGACAGAGCTACCATGGTTTTCTCAGGACCACTGAGAGACCTGGCAAACCAGCAGGAATATCGCCAGGACAGGTCATCCCTGCCAGCTAGCAGGCATAGTGATTCAGCACAGGCTGTCAATTAAAATCTTTATATCACATTTTCTATCATCATATCAGCAGGCCAGAATCGATATCCAACAGTTAAGACAAAAAAATGTTTTTAATTATTCTGAATTAACTGAGAGGTACTGTTCATAAAAGATTTATTAAAAGCCTTTAAACAGAAAATTGAGGGAGAAGGGAGGGAAAAGGAGCTGTTCAACTTTAACTTGCCCACTACCTGTTTTGGTTTTGGAAATATATACCATAAAATATAATTATATGAAAATATTTCAGTGAGCTGTTTTTGTATGCAGATACTGCTTGTTACACATTTTGGGAACTATTTAAGGCTTTACATGGGCTGGCAGCGCTGAAAACCGAGCAGGGGTATAGCGGAGAAGCATGGTGGTCAGACTCAATAAATAAGGAAGGTTCAGGGAGATGCCACTTGAATTGACTCCCCGCCAGATGAACACAATACATAATGCACCTGGGCTGAGGCTGACGTTTTAATGGTTTGATTAGTTTAAGAAGAATACTTTTATTGTGCGTCTTTGATTATATTAAGTACTTTGTGGAGTTGTTACATTGAGATGAGCTTATATTGCCTTCCTGCATACAGTACAGTCTGCGCTGTCTATCCAGGATCCTGCCAGTAAGCTGATGGAATCCTCTTAAGTAAGGAGCTGTTAAATTAATAAAGCTGTTTACCAGACAGCTCCTTCAGGACAAATGTACATTCCTCAGACTACGTGTTTCCATGCAAAAATACCGCATC
>JANZLP010000041.1:4469022-4481845 GCA_026930925.1 Chelictinia riocourii | reverse complement strand
TTTATGGTAAACTGTGACTATGTTAATTTACTCAGTTCTGGTGGCTGAAGTGTATATTCGTAGTTTATCCAGTTTGTAAAGGCTGCAGTTATTTATCATAGTCTAATTCTCACCCTTTTTTCAGTTTGGTAACATGTCTAATAAGCTACTGGGTAATGATGAAGAAACCCAGCCCAGTCTATTCATTTGGGTAAGTACTAAAAAGAAGATCTAGTGTCTGATAATACAACATTTGATATGTTGCTGACTATCATTGCCTGTCTCCCCTAACAGGCATGACTAATAATCTGTGTGTAAAAGAGCTTAAAAATAAGGAGGCCCAAGACTGGTGGTGTAAAGAACAGTTACGGAATAGGGGAGGAGAGGAAGGGGGAGGGACAGGAAAAAGAATTAAGAAGTGCTTAATTTTAAGCTGTTTGTGGTAAGTGGAATGTTGGCTTAAAAGAAATTGAAGATAATGCCTGCTCCATAAAACTTCCAGTTTCTTCCCATCTATCTGCTCTTGAAAGAAAGAATTGGAAATAGTAGGTCTGTCCTGCTGGCTTCTGCACAGACTAGAAAGGATATGATG
This sequence comes from Chelictinia riocourii, assembly GCA_026930925.1. NCBI lineage: Eukaryota > Metazoa > Chordata > Aves > Accipitriformes > Accipitridae > Chelictinia > Chelictinia riocourii. Next base: position 4,481,274 of record JANZLP010000041.1, on the reverse strand, counting down.
CATTGTTCAATGTTCTGTGTTTCTAAACTTAATTCTCAAATTTCAGGTTTGAAAGGTTTGAAGTTCTAGCCGTATTTGCATCTACAGTTCTGGCACAGCTTGGTGCTCTTTTTATACTGAAAGAAAGGTAGGGTTATGTACTATTTGCTTTAATTTTTTGTTATGTATGAAAATACCCCAGACTGAGCAAAAGTATATGCATTCTACAAATGGTATCTGTAGAGAGCTATTGTAGAAAAAACTTAAGATTTTTTAAAACATTGCTAAACCTTACTGCTTATTTATATTGATTACACTACATGTAGGCTTTGGATGTAATGATAGGAATTGATAAATGTAATTAAGTCGCTTCCAAGGAAAATACTCTTAAGAACCATATTTTCCAAAAAGTTAGGTACTTAATTTAATGCATTTCCCTATGCATCTTGACTTTTTAAGTTCATTAATAAAACTTTTTTTCAATTTTTTTTTTTTACTTCAGTTACTTTATGAAGTAAAGCATGTCTTCATGTCTTACGGATCTGAATGTTTAAACTATCAACTTCATCAGTCTCTTGAAATTTGCTCAAGTATTAATTTGACACACTATCTATGCATTTGTATTTCAGGAGGTTAGCCTAAAAAGTTATTTTAGTCTTTAAAAAAGAAGAGGCTTTTGTTAGTGCCTGGAATTTAAAGCCAGGCCAGTGTGGCTTCCATTTTTCTATCCAAGGGCTCCATTTTCTCTATAAAGGGTTATGTTAAGAACTTAGCAATTTTATACTATAGGTTGATCTATTGCACTGGCAATACACTGGAATGAATTCTAATAATGACGCACTGCCAAAGCCTCCCAAGTTTTTGAATGTCAATTTTAGGAAATTCCGAAAATTTATAATAGGTTTTTCTGTTACAGCTGAAGCTCATTTCTTATTTTACTGGTGGGTGGGTAAAAAAAAAAAGATGTGTATCTCCACCACAGTATCCAACATCTACTTTATTTGGCCTTGCTTAGTGAGAGGCTGTAAGTCAGGGACTTCATGCTTAGTTTCTTATGATTACCGACACTGGTGGTGGCAGTAGCAGTATTTTTTGGCATATTCATTTACAAGCATCTTTGTATTGTGTAGGCAGCATTTATGATAGCTAGCACCTCTGTGGCCCAGTTTGGAAGTAGTTGGAAAATTACAGCCTGCTTGATTTTAGTGTTAAATGCTTTCATCACTTATAAAAACTGCTGTGCTTATTTAAGCAATTCATTTTTTTGCAGTACTGTATCTGTCAGGTTTTGTTTATGAATGGCAGCTAATTCTTCAGAACTGAAAAAATAAACTTCAGGTATCAAGGTTTTACTGTGTGAATATAACTCAAATTTTCAATTATTTTTGTAGTGCAGAGCGGTTTCTGGAACAGCCTGAGATACACACGTAAGAAATTATTTTGACATGTAAAATTATAGTTTTTTCAGCGTCCCTTTGTGTTTCTCATTCTTAATCTAGCATGTATTAATTATGCAAGTACATTCAACACCAAATTGGTTTTGGTACCTTGGTATTTGTTTCAAACTATGTGCAAGCTATATTGCAAACAGTTTTTTCAAGGTGCAATTGAAGTGTAATGCACATGCTCTCTTAAATGACGATTTAACTATATATTGCTAGCTTTGCTATTTTAGTTACTCTCATTTCTTATGGAGGTCTGGTACGTGGTGGTGGAGGATGCTATGATCGTTAGGGAACTGAAGGTGTTGCAAAGACATTGAAGACTATAAAGAACATGGGGAATGGAAAAGAACCTTTTATAGGGCAAAAGACTGGGACATGGGATGTATGGTGAAGTTGTTCTCATAGGAAAGGGTAAGGGCATAGGGTATCATTCCATAGGAAACTAAGCTTTTTTTTAGCTGAGAGGACAATGTATTTATATGTTCAAAGGACAAACATGTATTTGTGTGTATATATGCACTTAGTTAAGAACTGTTACTCAACACTATGAACATTTTGTACAGCCTAATGTGATAACACTAATGTACAAAGTTCAGTGATAACTGATAAAATGATAATACACTGCCAGTTATTAAGCATTACACTAGTTTATCTTACTCTGGCTTTCAGTCTCAGGGGAAGATACCAAGCAAAGTATTTTGATATTGTTGCTAGTAATTACAGCTTGATTTCATGTTTTGTGATGATGTGAAATTAAGATACTTTTTTCCCCCTACTCCCTAGAGGGCGACTGCTAGTTGGTACTTTCGTGGCTCTCTTCTTCAACTTATTTACAATGCTTTCCATTAGGAATAAGCCTTTTGCTTATGTCTCTGAAGGTATGTGAATAAATTAATCTATAACAAGAATTGGGAAAAGATTTTAATGTTCCTATTTTTATCAAGGTATAGCTTGTTTGGTAACTTTCTTAATTAATGGGTATATATTACTATTACCTCCATTAATATAACTTCATGCAGTTGAGAATTGCCATCCGAATTTCAACTCTAATTTGCTTAAAGGGCTCTCTGAGTAGTATGTAGTCATTAATATGATAAACTAAGTATCATTTTAATGCTGAAGTACCCTTTATTTTCAGTCTTTTGGATTCAACCAGTGAAGGTCGTCTGACAGATATCAGAACTTTGAAGACATTTAATCGATATATTAATGGATTAAAAATAAATTAATGTTTCTACTTAATAGCTCTTTTACCTGGGACTTGTAATCATTCCCACTAACTGTAAATTGTTTATAGTTATATATTATACTTTATATTACCAAAAAGATAATTATGTTGGTTATAAACTGCAATTATATTTGTATTTCATAAGTTCAGATTATTATGAGAGATTGATGTTTTACTTGCTGCCTGGAACAGTCAGACTTTGTTTTTTTTCAAGTGGCAGTGAATCTGTTGAGATACATTTATTCATTCACAGTGTATTGGGTTCTTCCCTTAAAATAAAATTTTTAGTGTACTTTAAAATCAATACCTTTACTTGTAGTAGCTTTGTTACCTTCTTTCTTTTGCAGCTGCCAGTACGAGTTGGCTTCAAGAGCATGTTGCAGATCTTAGTAGAAGGTAAAGCTTTATAATGCTTTTCAAAATTGTTAGCCTCTGGAAGGCAGTCTTGTTCTTTTGTGTATAGTAACGATTTGGATGGGTATTGAGGCATAAACTGTTGAGTATTAGAGCTTTTAGAATACCTTCACCTACTGTAGCTCTAGTGTATGAACTTCAGAGCAAAGATTGTCTCTCATATTTCCCAGATACATCAATCTAATAGAAATATATCTTTCTGCATAATTTTCCCTTTGAATGTGTTCATTACATTGTATGTAATTCTCCTTGGATGAGGTGAGGTAAACTAGCTTTGTCCTGTACAGACATCAATTGCATTTCTCAACAATCATTACCTGAGTGATATATTTTGTAGTAATCTGTGTTTGTTTACTCCGTGGGGTGGGCAAATTACTAGGATAGTTGCAGTTTAAATGTGATACATGAAACAGGTTACTCACTGAAGCATAGCTACGGAAACTCCTCACCTGTCCAACAGGAAGCTGGCAAGTCTGTGTCTTCTAGGGGCTTAAGCAATGTCGCTCACTCCTCTTGTCTATTAACTCTTCTGCTTGTATTGGATATCTGAATGTGAGATAACATTGTTTGTAAATAATTTTGTCAGATGTCAGAAATGTTTATGTTGAGCCATATGTGTTCATCCAAGTACTTATGCTGTCAGTAGCAAAATAAGAATGTTAAACCATATTGTATAATGTTAAGTATGCTGCAAGGCCCATCTGTTTCTGCATGTTGTGATTTTTGTAAACAGTTGAGGAATACAGAGAACACCTGCTTGTTAAGCAGAAGAAGTGATTTTATATGGATATAAGGTATTACATCATCAGGCCCAAATTCTGCAGAACAGCTTTGGACGATGAACAGTAGGGTTGCCCAAGTACCTGGAGTTTCAGTATATAAAAAAAAAAAAAGTCGATAGCAATCACAGGAACTACCAGGGTTTTTCTTTAAGAATGTGGTAACACAGTGTTACAGGGAAGGACGCAGGTGGATACTTTGAAGGGATCCCAGATCGACAGTCTAGAAATACTACTGGGTTTTGAGATAACCTGTAGGCAATTATGCCAAAAATTTTTTTTAAATTACTCAATTTGGTTAGTATATATACAGCTATTTCAAATGTGTTCTGTGAAGCAGTGCTGATTAGAAAATATCTGCACCTCTATATAATTACATTGATTAAAATTCTCATAGGAGCAGACCAGCACATGATGTCTAAACATAGGTTGGTTCTAAACAGAGCAACAAAACATTTCATGTTGTCTTTTCCTTTAAATTTTCAAGTATGACATGCACTTACATTCATTGGGAAGTACAGAAACCCATCTCTCTCTTTATGTTCCCATTGATAGGAGATAATGATAAATAAATAACATTTTCCAATGTTCCCTCATGGGTTTTTTGGTCTCCTCTCATTCAGCTAGCTGGTCTTCTCCCTCTTTTCAGACTCCATGAATTAGTTAGCTTTGGCTTTAGAACACTTTTGCACACCAAGGTGGCAGGTGGTTTGAAGACTAGCGATATGCAAACCCCCCAAGACTTACATATATCTAAGAGCAATATCTGAACCTGTGAAGTATCTGTGTTGCATAGAGCTGACACAGCTAGCTATGTTACCAGAAGAAAAAAAGGAGCACAAGATACGCATGTAGAAAAACTGTATAAAGATTAGTGTAGTATAATGTTTTGTAGACGGGAAGAAAGACTTAAAGCAAATTTAAGATGAAGGAGGTAAGTATTAATTTCAGATATGAGAGATAATGATTCATTGATTAATTTTTGCTGGCATCAGACTATTATGGAACTTTGAGCAGAATTAGAATGGCCTTTGCAGTCCCCAAAGACAAGACAGTCTGAAGGCCCCCCTTCAGACATTTGAAGTCAGATGCTGAAACAGTGGGCATAATTATTTCGGTTACTTTTGGGTTTTGAAGTAATGATGAACAGCTAGCTGACAACTGCTTTTTCTGGTTTGTTACAGTATTTGTGGAATCATCCCAGGATTGAGTAGCATCTTTCTGCCACGAATGAACCCTTTTGTCTTGATTGATATTGCTGGAGCTCTAGCTCTTTGCATTACATATATGCTCATTGAAATCAAGTACGTACAGTTGTTTAAAAAAAGTAACTCATTTTCTATCCAGTTTGTGGGAAATTGCATTTTTTACATGAAAGGAATGATCTCATCAAAAGTTGTATTTTTTTTTTGAATGGGATTGCAACTCTGTGAATATATTCATCTTTTTTCAAAGGTGTATAGTTCAGATGAGATTAGCATGTGTAATATTCTGTAAGTGTATATAATTTAAAAGAATGAAAAAGAATTAAAATTCTTATGCCTTTCAAAATCATCAGTACCTATTCTTCTCTAAAATTGTTCTTTCTCTCTAGCAATTATTTTGCTGTAGACACAGCCTCTGCTATAGCAATAGCTTTGATGACATTTGGTACCATGTATCCCATGAGTGTCTACAGTGGGAAAGTACTACTCCAGGTAAGGCAATGTCACAAAACAAGGGTTTTTGTGGTTTCAGTTTTGTTAAATGTCCTTATTTTTTAAAAAACTTAAAATCTATTTTAAGCATTTGAATAGGAGATGTTCCCTGAGGAATTTGTGATGTGCTAGAAGAATTTTAAGGGTGGTAGAAATATGCATCATGAAGTCATAAGAATTTATTGTTTAATGCCATTGGTCTCTTGTGTAGGTAGACCAGATTTAAAGGCTCTCTTACTTAAACAGGGCCAGTTAATCTTTGTTATAACTTTTTTCTTTTTTTTTTTCCTTCTTCTTTTTCTTAAAGACAACCCCACCTCATGTGATTGGCCAGTTAGATAAACTTCTCAGAGAGGTAAGTCAGTGTGTAATGCATAACACAGTGTGCACAGCAAACATTAAATAAGAATTCAGGAATATGAAGAGGTTTTGTGAGTAGTCCAAGAAGATTGCTAAAGAATTATTTTTTTAGTGTTTTATAGCTGCATGTAGAAAATATGGATCTTACTATCCAAGCTGAATAGTGTCATTCAGGTATCTGGAACAAATCTGTTAAAGTAGTGCAGACTCTTTTATTAACTAAATTTGAGCTACTGTTCAAAGTGGTTTACAAATGTGAATGGGGGGAGGAAAATGAGTACAGGAAGCTGTTGACTTATAGCATATCGAGTTGAGAAAATATTGCAATTTGGCAGCGAGTTAATTGAAATGAGTTACTTAAATGCACTTTTGGGATGGATTTGGATGTTTAAGGGTAGCAAAAGTACAGTAGATTAGCATTAGTGGCATCATAGCAGTCATTGTCTGTTCTGTGTATGGAAGCTTTTATTTCACTACTGAAAATGCTGTATTATTCAGCTATGTGTAAAAGTACATTTCTAAAAGCATTTGAAACATTATTTCTGATTTAGTTTCATATTTCTGGATGTTTGTGTAAAATTAGGTTTCAACTTTGGACGGTGTCTTAGAAGTTCGAAATGAGCATTTCTGGACGTTAGGTTTTGGCACCTTGGTAAGTTATGTCTATTGTCTTTTTAGCCTTTAAAAAAGAGTTGTCAGTTACTATTTAAAAATTTTTATTTAAATAATGTATGATATTTCTCCTGAAATCTTAAATATAAAAAAATTTGCTGGAGTCAGTACTCAGTCCTTGTGATTTATTGCAAAACTTCTCTTCCCCTGTCCTTTATATTTTTTTAAAGCTTTGTTATTGGTTAATATTAAAGTATATTTCAGCTCTGGATTAAGGCATGCATTTTGCAACTGTAAATTTTTTTTATTTTATTTTGGCAGTGAAGAAAACCACAAACAATAGTGGAGACATTTTGCAAATGGTATATTAGTGTAAATTGTCTCAGGGGGGAGAAAAAGGAAACTGTAAACCTATAGGTACCAAAGGTCTACAGTAGAATCATACGTTTTCAGCATTTCAGGGCAGGTGGAATAAAACAATTACAGCTGTGTACTCATATTCTGTAATCTGAAAGAAGGCAAGAGGTTTTTTGTGATACAGAATGGTCACACAGAACTCAGTTATTCCTAAGTTGATGCAGGTATGTTGTGACAGCCAGAAAATTAAGACTGTTAGAATTTTTGTCTACTTTTGAATTCTTCCAGTATGGTACCCTTCCTAAAAAAAAGAAAAAGGCAGCAGCTCTGACTGCTATCCTGCTACCCAAAATACTGGATCACAGCATTGTTGGATTGATCACAGATATTTACAAAACCTTTGTAAGCATATTTACCTATTGGCATCTTCCACACTGTAGTAGAAACTTCCTGAGACCTGGATATGTTTTCAGTTGCACCATCTGATGTAAAAATGGCTTATATAGCACAAGGTGTGAACCATGTTCTTCATTAAATATGAACTGAAAAAGCATGTGAGGGGTTTTGGTTTGTGTCCTGTTCTCTTCTGCAGCAGTAGCTCAAGGTAAATGAGATAGTGGTACTGAGAGGAAGGCAGGGGCAGCCCGCAGTTACATGCACATCCAGTAGAAACTCTTAATTCCAAGTTCCACAACAGGCATTGACGCTGTTCTTGCTATTGGTCCCGATTTGAGCATGTCTGCCATGTGTGTTGTCCTCTTACCTGCTCCAACAGCACAGTGATGACACTTTTTCCTAAATTTGGCCTATGGAGTTTGTCTGCACTTTGTTCTTCTTTTAGGCAGCTTTTTTTCCCAGCTGTTGCCTTTCCTTTCCTGCCATCACATGTTGTATTTTATAGTTTGGTTTTAAGTCTCACTTTTCCTGAATTATGATCTTGCTATGTTCATAAGAGTTTAATGCGTTAGAAAAGATCAAAATGCATCCTAATTATGGAATTATTTAATAAGTTTCTCAATTCAGTCAGTAGTCTCCACTGTGAAAGGTCTTTGCATAATTCTCTGCAGAGGATAACTTACCTCTTCTTGAATGCATATGGAGAATCCTTATTGAAGTAACAGTTAACAGCCAACTTATTTTTATCACTTTCTAGGCTGGATCAGTACATGTCCGAATTCGGAGAGATGCAAATGAACAAATGGTACTTGCCCATGTCACTAACAGGTTATACACATTGGTCTCTACCTTGACTGTTCAGATTTTCAAAGATGACTGGATCAGACCTACCTTATCATCTGTGCCTATTGCAAACAATATTCTGAACCTTTCGGATCATCATGTCATTCCAATGCCATCTTTGAAAGCTGCTGATAATTTGCACCCTGTTACATCCACTCCAGCTAAGCCCAGCAGCCCACCACCAGAATTTTCTTTTAATACACCAGGCAAAAACGTGAATCCAGTCATCCTTTTAAACACTCAGACAAGGCCCTATGGATTGGGCTTTAATCATGGATCTGCACCCTATAGCACTGTACTCAATCAAGGATTTGGAATACCGGGAATGGGAGCAACTCAAGGATTCAGAACTGGTTTTACAAACGTCCCAAGCAGATATGGAACAAACGCTCGTGGTCAACCTCGACCATAATAAACAGCATTATTTATTGTACTTAAGGGTATTGACTTAATTCTTTTATTACCCAATTTTTAAAAACATTTGGAATGTCAGATCATTCTAAATGGCTGGGAACAAGTGCATTGTTCATATTCATGAAATGGTTAAATTGCAGTTTTTCTCTTTGCATCAGCAGTAGCCTGTGTAATGCCACAAGTATTTTCCAGACTTATGATACTTTACAGGTAGTTTTTATAGAGTGTCTATTTCTATTCAGCTTTTTATTCACTTTTCTTTATTTTCCCAAGAATGTATTGAGGTATAGCACAACTCCGTAAGACAGTAAAATTGTGACCAGGTAGCATTTTTTTTTTTCTAATGAAAATTGCTTACTGAATGCTGAATAGCTGAGAGAATACAAAATTGCAGAAATAAAAGTCCCGGTTTTTAGAGATGTTTTGATTGCTGTATTAAGCCATCTTTTGGCAAGGTCACAATTAGTTTTCGGTTGCAAAAATCCATCAGTATTCGTAGTGTGGCCATTGTGAAGACAATCTGGCATTTCAGATTCCAATTAATTTTGTGAGACCATGTTTCTACATTTTTATTGATGCTTTTATAGAAATTCAGATGGTTCAGCAACCATTTTCTAGTTGTAAGTATTCCATATTCATCTCTGATATTTCTTCCTTTTTGGTTTAACTGCAAAATTATTTAGCAATATACTGGGAAATAAAATACTTCAAACTTAAGATTTTACAAGCACCTCTTTTTTTATGATTAACCCTATTTAAGATACAGAGCAGATGGCTGTATTGTTTCTGAAGCCAGTATTTAATTTTGACTATGGAAAGTATTCTCTGATTCGATTGTGACTTTGTATTTTTCCTCTGTATTTTTTCTGTAGCTTCAGGGGAAAAAGTATCTATATTCCTGGTTTATATCCAGAGTACAGGTCAGTGATCACTGACAGTTCTTAGTCATTGCTAGAGTCACTGCTTAACCTTTGAGGCACGCTTGGAACAAGACTGCCTACCTTGTCTCTGTTTTTGCATAATCGTTCTACTGTACATCCAGAAGGCCATGTTTCTTCAGGGACTTTCTCAGAGAGCTCTTCCCTCTGCTGTCTTTCTTCACTGCTCTGCTAACAGGGAAAGGCCTTTTAGAAATACTTCATTTTTTTTCTGTTCTCCTGTGCAGTATGTTATCTTATAATTCCCTAGCCAACACCTCCTCTGCACTTTCTTCTGCATCTCTTGGCTGCTGAGGCATGGGTTGCCTATTCCTATTGTTTCACTTACAACTCAGGGTACTATATATTGGCTTCCACCTTGTTAATCTGTATACTAAGTAAGTCTCTCTATTTGTCCAAGGTGGTTACATGGAGCTGTAGTATCTCAGGGACTCCAAAGATATTATGTTACCTGAAGATAATGGGTTTGATAGAGAAATCTTTCTCTTGTAGAACTGAGTTGAGAAAACAGCCTTCATTTGAATTTTGAAGATCTGTGGCCTCTACACTGGCTGAGGATTTCTTTTTCTGCATAAGGACATTGCTTTCCTCTTTTCTTCTTTTTTTTTTTTTTTTTTTTTGCCCCTCCACTACTTGTGTTTCTCACTCCAATGCATGGAGGAGGGTGTCATTTTTGCAAAACAAAGCAAGGTGACATTCTGCATGATGGTATCTTGCTGTGATGTTTTAGGCTGAGGGTAGTGTCCAGACTGCCACTGATACACAGTCCATATAAGCTACGAGTAGGGAATCTAGTTCTGTACTTCATTTGCAGCAAGAGTAACAGTTCCATTGCTGTGTTAGAAAATGTAACGACCCAGAAAACTTGTATTTGAAGATTACAGTGATCTTACATCAGCTGGCTATGTCTCTATGAGGTCAGTATTAGCTCAGTAATCACCTTTGTTTCATTACTCTGTCTTTATGTGTAGTCTTCACACGTGCCATCGCTGCATGGACATTCATTGAACTACAGAACACTTGAACAGATTCTCTGTACCTCTTGGGTGCTGAACTAGACTGCACCCTACAGCATCAGCAACACCTTAGAGCCAGCAGAATGTTTACAATGTACTACTCTTGTGTGGCCTATTTGGAAATTGTTCCTTACTCCAGTTTCATAACCAAACACTTGCCCTTTTTCTGACATTTTAAATACATTGTATTATATTGATTGCATGCCTTCTTGTTTTTAGTAGAAAAGTAAAGCTCCATTTTAGTAAAAAATGAAGCTGATCTTTGATTTAAAATGAGAAGAGAGAATAAGAATCCCAGAATTCTGAGTGCAATATAATCACTTTAACAAAATTATTTTTTCGAGTGATTGTTTACAGTATATATCATATGTGCAGATGATAAAGATTCTTTTAGAGATTAGAACAGCTTTTTAGCTGCTTTATTGTTATGAATATATTAAGAATATTTGTTAAATCAGCACAGAGTAAAATGTCTCCTTTTATATGAGGAAAACAAAATCAGTGTCATCCTTAAATGACAAGGAAAAAGTGGTAATTTGTTTACAAGATTTTATAGTTATCTTTTTATATATATTGATTGTTTAAGTGATGCTCTCGGGTGATACTTCAATCTCAATGAGCAGATGTGTGAAACTTCAGAACTGTTTTGCTGGGTCTGCTGCCAATGTAGACTGGGTCCTTGTAATAATTCTACAGAAAGCATTTTTACTGCATTTTGTCTTTTCTAATTGTATTTTGCTGTTAGGTGGTCACAATCTAATTGTTTATTTGAAATGTTGTGAATAAGAATTGCTAATTTATATCAACTTCATTCCTAGTGAAAGGAATGCTGTCCCAGCTAGAGAAAAAAGAGGACTGGTACTCACTATTGTTTCTGTCTACCAGAGGATTTGGCATTGTTACTCCCTTAACTTGTTCCAGCTGTGATTGCATAGGATCACTTCACTTGTAGGTAAATGCATCAAGCTTTAGAGAATTTGAGGGGCATTCACTTAGGCTTAAGATTCTTGTGAAAAACTGCATTTTCATTATATAAAGGGAGCTAGAACACCTACTACAATACAAATAACTAATGTAATACGGAGTTTTTTTGCAGCATTACCTATCAAGTACTGGCTCTTGAGTTCATTCTGTTCTGCGTTCCCTTCATCCACGTAATAACCACATACACCTCTGGAAGGGTTCTGACAAGCCAGTGACAGCCTCTCATGGATCATAGATAGCTGATTTCCACCCCCCCGCTTGACTGAGATGTGACAAATCCTCTTCAAGGAGAGAACCTGTGCAGCAATTCTGCTGATTTGTGTTACTATTAGATTAGTTAAGTCCCTCAGTTGATTTCTGTCCCCTACTGCCACCATCCAACAGGGACAGAGAAACTGTCCAGGGATAGGTTCTTCAATATAAAGCCTGTCTCTGAATTCTGAAGTGATTATCTGTACTATGCATGTCTAGATCCTAAGGATCTCGATACTTAGTGAAATTCGATGTTGAAACCGAGAGTGGAAGAGATACCAGACCTAGTTTTTTCACTTGTATTTTTTGTTTTCTGGGCATTTTATAAAATGGATAGACTTTCTCCTACCTGCTTGTTCTCCTCTGCCTTAGCAGCAGTGAGAACCCACCTTGCACCATGTCTTTGCTTTACTGACTACTTCAGGTTCTTGTGCTTTTGGGAGCTTAAATTCTTGGATTCACATGATTACTGGGCTGATGTAAGTTTTCCTTCCAGCAGTTATTTTTTAAAGGAATGACGGATCATATAAATTGCTGA
>JANZLP010000041.1:4364394-4376560 GCA_026930925.1 Chelictinia riocourii | reverse complement strand
CTTAGCCCAATTCCTGGGGCTCCTCAGGTCTGCTTGATATTCACCTTGACACCTTTGCTGGAGACCTTGGGGAAACATGTCTTTTTCACAGCGACCATTTAACAACATAGAGAAGATGTCGAGTGGCAACAGGGATTCAAGAGATAGACGGTTGATACTGTGGTACTTTGAGCATCACCTGAAACTGCAGGTGGCAGAGTTTGTGCAAGCATTAGAAACACTGAGTCATGATTCTCTGACAGCAACAAAATCCCGAGCGCTGGCAGTTGCCCACGAGCTTCTCTGTAACAAGCCTGAGCAAGAGAAAGTTCTGCTTGTTCAGCTCGTAAATAAACTGGGAGACCCTCAGAACAAAATTGCCACCAAAGCCTCTTACCTTTTAGAGACATTACTTCATAAGCATCCAAATATGAAGGGAGTAGTGTGCAGTGAGGTGGAGAGGCTTTTGTACCGGTCAAACATTAATGTGAAAACTCAATATTACGCCATTTGCTTTCTAAATCAGATAGTCCTCAGTCATGAAGAAACTGCATTGGCTAACAAGCTGATAACTTTGTACTTCTGCTTTTTTCGGAACTGCATTAAGAAAAAAGACATTGAATCCAAAATGCTCAGTGCTCTTCTTTGTGGGGTAAACAGAGCTTACCCTTATGCTGAGACTGGTGATGAGAAAGTGAAAGAACAAATGGACACGCTCTTTAAAGTTCTGCATCTTGTGAACTTCGGCACCAGTGTTCAGGCCCTGATGTTACTGTTTCAAGTGATGGACTCCCAGCAGACTGTATCAGATAGGTACTACGCCGCATTATACAAGTAAGTGACAGGTTTGCAATTTTTATATAAATTTCATTTTATGAGGTAGTCACCATTAATTTAAAGTTGTAGAAACACATTTTTCTTTTAAGTTCTTGCAAGTTTTGTGTCTCATTGGGTAAAAATTTCTGATGTTTTCTATGAGCTAGAAGAACATGCATGTGATTTCTTTGACTTAACACGGGGATAAAACAAATGGTAGTGATAGGTCCTGAGAATACAACATATGCATTTCATCCTTTGCGCTGTGTTCTGGTGGCATGTTTTAATTCCAGGTGTTATTTGAAACTAATATAGACAGCTACTTCTGAAATCACTTTTACAGGTACTGTGGTTTAATCACATAATAGCCTAAAATCTTGTCTCCTTTTTTTCATATGGGGTACAGGGAAGTACTATGTTAACAGATTCTTTAGATGATTTAATTTGTATAGCTGGAAAGCTTTATGTTCTAAAAGTTTCTCTTTTTTGTCTCAGCTGATGGTCTAGACTCTTTGTAGGATCCTTACAGTCTTCTGTTTAGTTGACCAAGGGGAATTTGCTGATTTTCAAAAAGGGGGCTCAAGTTCCCCCAGGATGTGCACTGTATTTGGGGGCCTTACTGTGCCTGGCAGTCTGGAAAAAAGTGGAGTAGAAAACGAACCTGCAAACACATATGTCTGGTCTGATTTCAAAGCATGCAGATACTAATAATTTTCTATATTTTTTTTCAACATCTGAATAAATCAGATTAGTTTCTTTGAATATCTCAAGTTTTGAAACTGTTTTCAGTTGAACTCATTTTCTTTATATTTTCTTACAGGTTTTTTTGTTTACAAGTACAGGTGGTTTTTTTAAAATCTTCAGTGTCTCATGTCTAGAAATATTACACAGCTGTTGACAGCTCAGGGTTAGTCATAATGGTTTTGAGTATTGGGGAACAAGCTGTCACTGGTCTTTTAGATGGCACTGAAAAATGTAGATGATTGTTGTTAATAGCAATTATTCTTCTGTGTGCACTATGACAATCATCAATATTTTCTCCTGTGTGTTCTACAGGAAGCTTCTAGATCCTGCTTTAGCAACCTGCTCAAAGCCATCCATGTTTCTTAATCTTATCTATAAATCTCTGAAGGCAGATGTAGTGTTACGGCGTGTGAAGGCCTTTGTGAAGAGGTTACTTCAAGTCACTTGTGGACAAATGCCACCCTTCATTTGTGGAACCCTGTACCTTCTGTCTGAGCTTCTGAAAGTAAAACCAGAGTTAAGGGTCCAGTTACAGGATCATGTGGTATAAGATGATTTCTTTATCTCATTATTTTTCAATAAGAGCTGTTTTTATAAGCACCTTTCCCTAACCTGTAGTAACCTGAGAGTTTGCCAATACATTATGGGAGAAAGCACTTGAACAATTACAACAGTTTAAAAATCTGCATAGATGAAGGGGTTTTAAGTATTCTAGTGGATCTTACGGACTTCATTCATGGAGAGAGGATTATTTTGCTAAATGCTGTATTGGTAAGCAAGTGAACATTCTTCACCCAAAAGTTTTGTCAAAATATTGCCTGTTTGTTTCTTCTGTCTGCAGTCTCTGAAGTATAGCTAGGCAGGACTGGATTTATTTTTTTTCTTTCTTCAGGCAGGGAGGGACCATTACGCTTGTGTGATGTAAGCTGTAAAGTTCAGTTATAAGTCCTGTATCAAGGTCAAAAAACTGTATTGCTTAAACTTTGACCATCACTTGTCTACATTTTTGTAAGTGGCTTCTTAAGAACTGTATGTGCATTTTTCTAATAAATCAGAATAAAACTGGAAAGGAAAAGCTGTTCACTAACTTTTTTTGTTGTTTAGGAGTCGGATGATGAAGAGTGTTTTAAGGATCAAGAAGAGGCTGAGGAAAAATTTATGGATGCAGACAAAGGAGTAGAAAATGAAGAGAGGAGCACAAGGGAAAATTCTGTTAAAACATATGATTCAAATTCAACAGCCTCATGGGTGCATCATCTGAATATGGGAGGTAAATTACTAAGAAAACACAGTTCATTTAACTTCTAACATACCCTAACAATGACGTGTTGATTAAGACTTATTGTAAAATTAAGCAATTAAAACATTATTGTAGTTTTTCAAATTGAAGTTTGATTCAAAGCAATCAGAATAATTTTTCTTTATCTGTTGGCTCAGCAGTGATGAAGAGGCTGTATGAATCTGCTAGCATATTTCATTTGATGCAGTTTATGCCTAAGCCATAAACAGGCTTGGGATTTTTTGCTTCCATGGTCAGATACCTTCAGAGCAATGTAGCCAAGGTTAAGATGTATAACAGCTCATTTGCTTGTGAAGCTTGCTAGGACAATTCATCTAGCTCTGAACCTGCTTTTAGTTTTACTCTTTCCTGAGGACCTTTCAGAACAGAGTAGGTGTTTTCAGGAGCTTCCCTGGAAGCATGTAGGAACTCATCTGTGCACCTGATCATACACTGGGGAAGGGCAGCTGAATATAACCCTTACTTGCTACTGAATGAATCTGTGGCCTGCCCAGCTAAGAACAGTGGACAGCATTACTGTCATGGTGAAATAAAAATAATACTTTCATAACATTGCCTGATAAAATTTGTCTTCATCTCTGCCTCTCAGGCAGGAAGAGTGGAGCTTTGTATGATCCTATGCACCGAAGTCCTTTATACTGTGGTGCTGAAAGTACAAGCCTTTGGGAACTGAAAAAGGTAAGGCATTCTTATGTTGCTGATTACTGTGTTTCTTAGTGTGGCCCTTGTATTGAGAGAAGAAGATTAACTTGGTATTCTTGGAGTAGCTACCCGACTAACGTAACAGAAAGGTTAAATGACTTATTGTTCAGCTTTAAGCTTGTATATGTAACATACAGTGCTGATATTCCAGAGTAGGGAATAGGAGTTTTTAAGTGGAGATTTGGACAATAATAATCTTTTTTGACTTTTGGATCTTAGCTTTGTATCACTAAAGCTTTTTAGTGTTGAATTAAATAAAACTGTAAGTGATAATGTATTTAGTTAACGCAAACAAAAGATTAGAACTGGAAGTTTTTCAGTTGTTCAAGGGTAGAGGACATGAGCCTTGCACTACTACATGTGTCTGTGTGTTATTTGGTGAGTTACAGAATAGTCATATGACATAGTGGTGTTGTCAGGAGTCTGATACATCAACATGAGTAATGATTGCATTTATCTTTAAAGTAGAAATAAAGAAATGATTCATATTTTTCAGCTTTCTGAACATTTTCATCCATCTGTGGCTCTGTTCGCAAAAACAATTCTAGAAGTAAGTGCTTTTACTGGTCTGTAGGTTTCAAGTTTGATTTTTATGTTAGCTGTCTTTTACCATTTGAAAAAAATACACTGTAAAGCCTCCTTGCACTCTGGAGGTAACTAGCAGCTCTGCAGCACTGTAACATACACTCAAATGCAAAGTTTTTCATGGAACTATAGTCTTTTGTCTAAAGGAGACTGCTCACAGAAGTAACTTAACTTGGTAGAAATGTGTGTATTACATGATTCTTAATGCTTTTTTAGAGTTTTGGTCTATCTTTTTATTTAAAGTGGTTTTTTTTATGTGGGGAACCCTGCTGTTGGAACAAATTCTTTTTTAATACTGTTGTGGTATCGTGACAGAAATACTCAAACCTACACAAATAGGTGTTTAAAATACTGATTTTCATTTGAATATATGGTATCCAAATAGTGCTGAGTATTAACTGCTATTAGCACAGTACATTGCAATGCAGTTCGTCACTGAAACAAAGTGAAGGAGGTGGTTTTTAGTTAAGAAAATACTGAAATTCCAAAAATAACAATCTGTACAGGAGTGTATCAACTGGTCAGGCTTATGTGATGAAGTATCCCCAAGTCTTTATCTTTTTAAAGTGTGGTTTAATGTTGTTCTTGGACAGTTTGAGTCCTCTGTCTTTAGTTGCTGTCTTTCTAAAATGAAGGCCTTAATGATTTTTGGCTTTTCTTTCAGGGAAATCACATTCAGTACTCTGGTAACCCTTTGCAGGATTTCACATTAATGAGGTTCTTGGATCGCTTTGTGTACAGAAATCCCAAACTCCATAAAGGCAAAGGTACAAACTTCTCTGTACAGATTAGCATATGAGCTTGATTATTGATGGTGACCAAACTCTTTTTCTCTTGGATTGCCAAGTAACCCTTTGTGCTTGTCAAGTATTCAAAGTGCATGTGGTGCAACAGAGGAATGGGGTCAGTTTTCAGGGCTGCATAAGAGATGTCTGCAACTTAGAACCAGCTAACAATCACATACTGTTGCCTCTCACATCTGCAGTGCAGAAATTGCTAACCTAGCCAGAATTAGCAAAGTGATAGGGGAATGTAAAGACTACAGAATGATTGAGGTTGGAAGGGACCTCTGGAGGTCATCTGCTCAACCAGGGTCATGTAGAGCAGGCTGCCCAGGCTGTCCAGATGGCTTTTGAGTATCTCCAAGAATGGAGACTCCACTGCCTTTCTGGGCAACCTGTGTCAGTGCACAGTCACCCTCACAGTGAAAAAGTGTTTCCTGGTGTTCAGATGGAGCCTCCTGTGTTGCAGTTTGTGCCCATTGCCTCTTGCACCATCATGGGCATCACTGGAAGGTGCTGCTTCAGATACATTTGTATGCATTGATAAGATCCACCCTGAGCCTTTTCTTCAGGCTGAGCAGTCCCAACTTTCCCAGCCTTTCTTCATAGAAGAGGTGCTCCAATCCCCTCTAACCATCTTTGTGGCCCTTTGCTGCACTCTATCCAGTAGCTCCATGTTTCTCTTGTGAGACTGGGGAGCCCAGACCTGGACACAGCACTTCAGCTCTGGCCTCACCAGTGCTGAACAGAGGAAGGATCACCTCCCTCCACCTGCTGGCAACTCTTCTCCCCGTGCAGCCCAGGATACCATCAACTGCCTTTGCCAAAAGGGCACATTGCTGGCTCAGGGTCAACTTGGTGTCCGCCAGGACGCCCTGGGCCTTTTCTGCTAAGCTGCTTTCCAGCTGAGCAGCCCCCAGCATATACTGGTACATGGGGTTGTTCCTACCCAGGTGCAGGACTTTGCACTTCCCCTTGTTGAGCTGCGTGAGGTTCCTGTCACCCATTTGTCCAGCCTCTTGAGGTCCTTATGGATGGCAGCAAACCCTCTGGTATATTAGCCACTCTCCACAGTTCTGTATCAATAATAATAAGGTGACTTGTTTCTGATTTATGTTCTGCTACAGAAAACACAAGCAGTGTGGTAATGCAGCCAAAGAAGAAGCAGTTTATGAAAGATACGCAGAATCTTGCAGGTAAACCAGCCCCTTTTCAGTTAAGATAATGATGGCTAAAGAATTCTTGGCTGGTTGTTGTAGACGTGTCATCTGTGCTGTCTGTGCTATTTCTGTTAGCAATAAAAGAAAGTCCTGTCCATCAGGAGTGCAGTGGTGGTGCCTGATGTTCCAGATCAGGTCTAATCTTCTTGTAAGGGTGCATGGAATCTCCACAGCTGAAACTTTGGATCCATTGAATCATTTTAAGAACAAATGACAGAGAAAGTCAGTTACCTCAACTGTTAACCTCTTGAGTAGGAAAATGCTTTATCTTCTACTGTAGCACTTGGCTTTACACACCCTTTTTTTTTTTTTAAGACCTGTCTTTTCTCTGTGTTTCCCCCCCACAACTGTCAATTACTTTAAATTGTAGTAATTCCTTTTTCTTAGGCAATGCATGATTGAGATCATACCTTTTGTTTAGCTGTCCCATTAAGAAATGTATTAACACCAAAGGACAGAGCTACTGAAAACTGCATGCTTTGTTTTCTGTGCTATTTTTGCTATGACGTGCTGTGCTTCCTATACCTTCTCTTATGCTAAGTTATCTTTTCCCTGCATCCCCCTATAAGGAAACACAACCGCTGGGGAAAAAAGTAGATTTGCAATCTTGTATAAAAAGTTTAGAATGTTGTTACAAATTTTTCTTGTAGCTGGCAATGTGACTCCTTAGGTGGGGAAAAAAGGCTAAAAAAACCCTTAGAATTTATTCCAGCTAATGATATTTCTAGTTAGAAAAGCAATGTTAGGGTACTAACCTCAGAGGGACTTGAATTTATAAAATACTAACTAAATTTTCTGTCACAAACATGCCATTCTTATGTCTGGCATCCTAGTTTCATGAATAATGTTTTTTTTTAAGTTCTTAAAGATATTTAAAATTATATAAAAATATTTAAAACAGATGCTGATCTAGCAGTAGTTAATATAGTAATATTGTGTAGTTAGTGTTTTTATTTGTTTCCAAGTTATCATGTAACTACTTTTATGATTGTTGTTGTGATTGAAAAATGACTTAAAATCTCAGAAAACTGATTTATATAAGGATTCAAATCACATTAAGCTCTTTCATTAAATGATATGGATTACTCCATACAATGCCACAGCTGCAGCTATTGTTAGGATTAGTGTAAGGTGTCTTTGGAATTGTTACTTTGCTAAAAGTCTTCCTGCCTCCAGAAAGAGGCTGCCTTTTGTCTAGTCCCATTGTTTCCAACAATTAAGGGCAGGATTTGGTGTAAGAACCAGGGTAAACTGTCAGTAAAACATGCTGCTTGAGGACAGAAGAGGTACCATCTTCTGTGGTAGAATCTCTGTAAAATTCCCAGGGATGTGCTTTCCTCTTTGGGTCTGTTGTGTTGCACAGAGGTTTTACTTATACAGATTAGCTGATGTGCCTTTACTGATGGTGGTTTTATGGCTATCAAAGCTTAAAGTAGTTTTTACCTAGAATACATTTGAAGGTACAGTTTATTGCATCCTTCAGTTTATTCTGATTTGAAAGAGCAGACTGAACATTTAGAACTGGAATTGAGGAAGTTAAGTGTTCTACAAATGAAGTATCCAGTATAAAAAACATGGATATATTAATACAGATACAAAAATCTGCACTTGTTGCACATAGCTAGGCTCTGCTGAGGCTTAGAGAACTGAGATTGCAAATCCTCTGGTACCTTCTACTGTTCCTCTGAAGAGCCCCATTGACTTCAAGCACTCCTTTAATCAGAGTAAGGACAGCAGTACTTAGCCTGCTGACAGTCATTCTTCTTGCAGCACTGTGTCTCTCTGTTGCTCTGCTTGACTCATGGATAAGATTTTCTTTTGTTTAAAAATTCAATGTATCTTCTCTGCAGAGAGCTCTGATCTAGGGTCCTGCTCCTTACTTTGTATATAAGCATCTCTAAATGATACCCCACAACCCTGAGAAGTACTTGCAGTTTGGGTAGAAATAGCACAAGAAATTACAGCTGTTGCTGGTGATGAAAAATGTGTTTTCTAAAAATCATAAATGGAAATGCTAGAAAAGAAAAGACAGGACTACTATAGGAAGTATCCTGTACTGAACTCCCAGGCAATGTGTTAACACAAGAAATGATAAGGATAAGTCAAAGAGCTAGGACGCCTGTGTATCTCAGCGCTCTGTTCTGCTTGTATTTCTTCTAAAGAAATCTAAAGATCACTTTGAACATAGTGTATCTGTGTCAGGAAGTGCATTTGTAGCATTTGTTTCTATGTTAAGGAGGACGGGCCATCTTCAGTTTTAATGCATTTTCATGGTCCAGTATGCAGGCATGAATCTCTTCACTAGAAGAACTGCATGTGTGTGTCCAAGATTAGAAGTTAGCCATTTAAATGATAACTTTACAGGAGCAATCATACAAAATGCAGCAGAGCATGTGGGGTTAGGTATGAGGCCTTATTATTGATACTGGATTACCTGGATCACAAAACTGATCTCTGTGCCCCTCCACCATTAGAAGAAATTGGACATTTCACACTAGTTTACCTTATTCTAGTAAATTCTCCTCCTCATTACTTCAAAGCAAATATTACCTCACCATCACATGCTAGACAACATACCAAGAGGAAAATTCTTTCCAGTCCAAAATATGACTATCAAGTTTTGCACATGAGGCAGCATCACCAATGTCTCATGGTGACTCATCACGCTTCTGATCTGCTTTACTACCTAAGGCAGAGCTTGCTGCCAAATAACCATAAAATAACTTCTTGTTTTCTCAGCTATTACTATTTAATGGCACCTGCTGGCTGAGCTAATTCTTGTTGAATAATTTCCAGATAGATGACCAAACATTATAAAAGGGAGGGGATTTGCAATTTGCAGAAATATGCTGTTCCAACAACAGTCATTTGCTGACATCTGGCAATTTGTAAACTGTGTTTACCAGATCTGCTATCTGTGCTTTTATAAGCATTTTAGAGCAGATGAAGCTATTAGAAACCCTTTTCCTTTTGGTGGAAACATTCCCTATTTGTTGCCCTTCTTTGTGTTTCAGAGAGAGCAAAGCAAAAAAGCAGCAGCAAATTTTACGTTTCTTGACATGTAAGATAAAAGCCAAGTTTTCTTTATTTTATATAGCAAGAGAAACTAAGGAAAGGGACAGTAATTGGACCTAACAGGACATTCCTATTTAAGGGGCAGAATAAACAGCAAGTGCTTATTCTAGAAATGTAGCTTTTATTGATTAGGTTGATTAGGAAGTTACAGCAAGGGAGCAACCTGGTGGGCATGGGGATTTACAGTGGATGCCACAGAGCTCATTGTAGCAAGGACAGCTTTTAGTAGGAAAAAGAAGGAAAAAATCCAAGTGCTGTTTCCACCCCTGCATGAGGAGAGGTCCAAAAGGCCAGCTGATAGTCCACCCATGGTCACACATGCACACCGCTGGCACTGACTTGGCACTGGTCTTACAGACTCAGCAGCAAGGCCAAAAATGAACAAAAATGCTGCGGGAGCTTCCCTGCCTGTCTCTCCATTAATATATCAGGCCTGGGGAAAACAGAGCATCAGGCTTCACGTGGGATTTCTCATCAGGGCTCATCTCCCATCTCAGATCTGAGAGACTGCGGTGATTTGTGTCTTTGGATATGCTTTCAGTTCATTTTCCTTTTAATGATGCTGAAGAAAGGCGTGTCAATACAAAGGAAGATATAACTGTCACTCCACGCTGCTCTGGTTTCTAGCAGCAGGCAGGCTGCTGCTTGGAGCTGACTAGAAAAAATACTGTGGTTGGTTTTGTTGGTGGTTTTCTGAGGAAGGAAGAAAATGCCAGCACTGATAACTGATTGACTCAGAGCATACAAAGCAGTAAAGAAAAAAATGTGTCCTCAAAAACCTGAAACATTCCAAATGTCCCTGTGATGCTTCAGAGTGCCTCCTCTCGCATGGCCATACCTTGTGTCCCAAGGACCTCAGTGGCTGGGACCTGGACATGAGCACCATCTCCCCTCTTGAGGGGTCCTTGTGGGAGTCTCAGGCTGCAGTATCCCATGGGAAGTGTCCATCAGGGGAACACAGCTCATAAAGCATGTTCTAGGCAAGAGGTACCCAGCTTGTCTCCAAGAGTCACAGAATAGCTGAGGCTGGAGGTGCCTCTGGAGAACATTTAGTCAAGCCCATGCTCAGAGCAGAGTCAGCTGCTGTAGGCTGTTCAGAGCCATGTCCAGTTGGATTTTGGGTATCTCCAAGGATGGAGAACCTGCACCTCTCTGAGCAACCTGTGCCAGTGCTTGGTCACCCTCACAGTAGAGAAGTCAGTCACAATGGCAACACCTCCAAACACAAAAACTAATAATTATTAACCTCTTCAGGTTTCTTTTTTTTTTTTTTAAGGAAAAAGAAAGAAATACAACTATTTTCATAAAAAGAAACCATTTTTGTAAAGGTTGTCTAGTTTTCTCTCAACAAACTCTTCACACGGATACTTTGGGAATAATCCCACTACATCTGTCTTCATACCAGCGCAGCACCTGCCTGTAGATTGTGCTGCACTGTTGATGGAAGGGTTGGTAATACTGTTGACCATTATTAACATTATTTATTTAGCACCTGGCAAATGGAGTCAGGCTCTTTGTGCTAGGCCCTGCCCAAACAAGCTGGAAGCAAGACAACCTGTTCCCAAAGAAGGTGTATTTAGCTCTTGAGGCTGCAAAGAAGTGGGTGGAGGGAAGCAAGGACACCAAAGCTTTTGTGCTTATTTCTGAACTTTAGCATCATTGCTTCCCTTATCATGGCTGTACATGGGAGAAGAACAAGATGCTGGCAGCACTACCCGAGGGCATTAGCCAGTCAAATGGATGGAGATGTCCTGTATGTGTGGCCTTTTCTGGAGACATATGAAATCACTCTGGTGCCTGTTGGGTGCTGTATTCATTTTTTAAAAGCTGCAGTACAAGTGCACTTAACAATTAGTATATATTTTAGAAGGACACACTTTTTAAATGTAAATAACTATTTCTTAGGCTTTTTTTTCAGTTGTGGTGGTTTTCAGTCAGGAAATTAGCTCAAGAGAAAAAGAAGCAAGGGCACAGTTATTTCTTCTCTTGGAAGAATGCCTTTCCATTGAAAAGACATATTTTCAAGTCTGCAAATAAGAGCGGTAGGGCATTTCTTTTCCCAATATTGCTTCTCAAGTAGAGAAAGGGAGAAATATTGTGGTTTCACCAGAGGAAGAAAATGTGGTGTTTAAGGGGGCATGTGTCAGAGTTTTGAAGGATGTCCAGGACTTTTGGGGCAGTCCGGCACTTGCCCTTCCAAATGCTTCCACTGAGAATGCCCGGAGAAATTAAGAAAGTGCATGAGGTGGCAGAGTCAAACATATAGCACATGAAAATCATGTCTTTGGAGATTTTAAAGGAAAGGTAAGAAATTCATCTAGGAGGGCATGCCTGGGTACCTCATCCTCAAAGCAAAGTGTGGAGCTCTGGAGGCTCCTTCCAGCTGCTCATTTCTGGCATTTCTGTGACAATGTTTATTTGTGTGCACTGAGCATTTTACCATGCCAGTTCTCAGAGTCCACTTTGGTCAGAACCATCCTTTGTGTCTTTGGTCATGGTCTTTGTCCATGGTTTTCCACCTAGCTCAGCTCACTTGGCCATGAAGCTTTGCCAGGTGGTCAGTTCATCTGAAGGAGACCTGCTCTCACAATGTGCCCATCTCCTTCCTCTTTCTATGAAACTGCTTTTCCTTTAACTTCAAAGAGTCAGCAAAATATGACAGGTGCTATAACCACATATGTTACAACTACAGGTTTCCTGAAACTGGGAAAATATATTAATATTTGTAAACCAAAGCCAACTAGAAGAAAAAATCAACAGCTTTCCATACATTTGGTTATTTTTTTCTTTACTTTTTCTTCCTATCCTCCATACCTGATGTTAGGTTGGTAGTTATTCCAGAGATATGAGGGGGATTTATATGTATTTACCCAGTTTGGGTGGGTGGACTAAACTTTTTTGTTGCTCTTGTCATGTGTACATTTGTTTAGCACCCTTTAATGTAAATTCATCTTTTTTGTGCT
>JANZLP010000041.1:4214088-4224666 GCA_026930925.1 Chelictinia riocourii | reverse complement strand
GTGTTTAACCCAATGAAAGAAGTTTTAAAATTGAGATTTCTCTAGTCACAGCCATCTCCAGCATAGTTAAAACAAGCTTGAGCAGTTGGGGGTGTGTGTGTGTGTGTGTGTGTGTATAATCAAAAACCAAACAAAAGTGTTCCCTGCTTTCTGTCTCTCTGCCCTAACTCAAGTCCTGCTTAGCCCAGCAAGTCAGGGGAAGTAAGAGTTATATGCTGAGCTGAACTCCTAGGTATCTAGCAAACTGCATTTCAATAGAAGCACAGAGTGCAGCAGGCAAGATCAGGTCTGAGACAGCAGCCCCTCCTGTCCTCTGCCTATCAGGACACCAACCCCTATAGACTGGCTCAGCTGGGGGCAGTTCCAAGGAGCAAAAATATGGCACTTTCTCCTGATCACTTGGTCTTTACTAACCATCGATTGCAGCAACCAGTTCTGTGAAACCTGAGTTACAATCCTCTTTAGGAAGCAGTTTTATTTGCTAAACTTTTCCAATTAACTGAGTGCTGCCCCAACAGAAGCAGCTTCCTACACTCCACCTTTCCAACAACTGAGCATCTTCTCCCCTAAAATGCTCTTCTGTGCACTCTGGAAAGCCAGAAGCTCATTCACCTCTTAGTCCAACCAGCCCTGCTTGAGATAAAAGCAAGAAGCAAGGCACATCACACAGAAGAGATCTGATGCTCACACACTTTGCAACTTATCTCTTGGGTCCAAAATATTGAGTTACAAGCAGTGGGAGAGGCTCCCAGGCAGCTGGGGAGATGTTTCCCCAGTTCTGAAAAGAGCTAACAGACACTGTGCGCAAAGATAGATCAGTGCTAAGCGTAAGAAACAGCATGTGCTCTCTGGAGATAAGAGGAACATGGCACTCCAGACATGGCAGCGTGACAGAACTAAGCCCACCTCTCCCCACCCCTGGGGGGCATTCTGCTTCTTCAGGCACCAAGGTACTTCGCCTGCACAGGGTCCTCTCTTGTGAGGATGCCATCAAATCAAGAAACAGCCTTCAGAGAAGGGAGACAACCTAGCCAGGGAACTCAAACACAGCTGCCCAAACAGCCATGCACACCTACATACACAGGATATGCATTAGGGTAATCCCGCTCTGGCTCCAGAAACATCTCTCCTGCTGTAGACCACCTCAGTGCATCAGCTAACCCCCAGGGGAGCAATGCCAACTGACGTTGAGGGCTTCTCATGTTCTCTCAAACCATCCCCCTTTTAAAAGGACAAGGATGGAGAGGTGATGTTGCAAGCAACGAAGCAAGTTCTGTTCACAGAACACTCCACAGTGTGCAGGAAGTCATAATTTCTTAAACAACCAAGTCCAGCTCTGTAGGTCAAGCTTAAGCATGTCCATGCTTGCACCACACTGCCAGGCTTTCACACGGGTTCCTGCCTTTGCAGCACAGCACCCCACTGCCACTGTAAGCTCCTGGGAAGCCAGCCCCATCAACCAACTCAAGCCACTGAATCCTTAGACATCTCAGGCACCACTGTGCCTGCCACAGGCAGAAATTGTTTCTCATAACCTACTGTTGAGGAAGGCAAAGCAGGTCAGGGACCAACATTAGTTCTAAATGATGCAGCACTACTCATTGCAGTTTTGAGATGGAAAACGTTTGTTTCTCAATCAAAGCGGATACTCCAACAGAGAAAAATAAGGACGAAAAATGTGGATGATACATTAACATATAAGCTTAGCAGCTTCAGACCAGAGAGGTTCAACAGGTACAAGAGAGGGTTCAGTGTTAGTGAACCAAGCCATCCTAAGCATTCCTTCCATGCCTGCACTTTCCCAAAACAGTTGTCAGTACAACAATGCAGACGAGTGTAATTGCTCTGTTTCTTTCCTCTGAAGAAGGAAGACTTAGTAACACTGTTCATTATATTCTGCCTTCCTGTTCCATATGATAAAAAGGCTCCAGTGAGTCCCAGGGTCACACTGGCACATTCCCTGCTTTACTGCGAGAGGCCTGGGAAACACGATTGATGCTGCTTTCAATAAAGACCTTCAGGCCCTTTAAACCATGTGCATAGAGATATTCCAGATACCAGTTCCACTTCTTTCCCTATAAAAACAGAAGGAATAGTCAGATGTACAGGATATAACTTTGTATCTTGCTTAAGCCAATCTGAAAAGGTCTGCAAATATCACCTTCCACAGTATGACAACATCCATCCTAGTCTGTAAATACCCACAGGTATACAGGGTCATGTCCTCTTCCCAACTGCCCAAACCTTTCACTTGCTTATTACACATTCTTAGCTTGAACACAACAAATCATGATCTTTTAATACTGAAGATGTTTATAAATCCCAGTTCTAAAAAGATAAAAGTCTATTGGATCAACAGTGAAGATAATATTTGCTCATTATCACACTGCAGATTAACATCCTTGAGGGGTCCTATAGAGAGAAACAGCAATCAAGCAATTGCCTGTCATTAAATTACATCTAAAAGATTAATGTGTTATGAAGGCGACAGTCTACATGCATTCACTATCTTCAGAATCGGCCATTGGATGCCTGTTGAGCTGGGGTATGTACGTAGTGATAGATGTTACTTTAATTCCAAAAACTGATTATTTAGCTTTTCCCAAAACGCCAACTAGCATGTATATGCTATGGGCAGATGGTAACCCCAAAGTAGACATATGTATGCTCATATGCTTTTATATTTGTATTCACAAATGGTTTTAATATTAAAAAAAATCACTCTAATCTAGAAATTCCACTCCTGTACTCTGTGAATGTCAGACTGTGTGATTGCTGAGGACCTCTAACCAAAGAAAGCCCTACAGAGAAAGCTTTACAGTTATTATTTATCCTTGCACAGTGCTGGGGGATAGAGAAAATGAGGAATTCCTTTCACAGCCCATTTACAACACTCACTATCTGTTAGGCAGCTCACCTTGTGACTCTGAATTTGAGACCAGTCAGGCTGTCAGGGCTGTATTGCAAAATCTGTGCTACCTGGTGAGAGTCCTCCCGACACTGAAATTCTGGCAATGAAAAGGACAAAACACAAGACTGCATCAAACAGTGTCCATAGGTCTAACTACATAAAAGTTAGTAGAAGAAACACAGAGAAAGTATGGTCAAAAGCGTGAAAAAAAATGGTCTCTTTTAAAAACCAATGGTCTCTTTCTTGGTAGCTTGCTGTTTGGTTGTGGGGGTTTTTTTCTTTTTTTTTTTTTGAATAAAACATGCACATTCACACACTCGTACAGAGAGGAAAATGGGAAAAATGGAAGAGGGTGCGACTGAATGAAGTGTTTTGTTCCTTTGCATCTTTGAGGCACAGCTTGCCCTAACACTTTCAGCTGAAATGTCACTTAAGAACAATAAAAATAGGGCTGCCAAAAGATAAGGGGATATACACATATATGACATGCTGATCAACAGACTAACAGCTACCTGTCCTGGAAGCAACATTTTGGTATACATATAACTCTGCTGTAATCATAAAGTACTTAAGGTCCAGAAAAAAAAAAAGTGCAAACTTGCTAAAATGATGGGAATTATCTTCTTGATTTCTTTTCAGCTCAAAGTGGCTCAAGTACTTTATTACACTTCCTTCACTGGAGGTTCTGTAATAAACAAATGCTATTCTATGCTATTGTTTCCAAAGGAAGTATGTAGCGATTTAAATTAAACATTAAATCCAAAACTTTGCTGTGAGGCTACTGAGTCAGAAACAGAAATGGGTTGTAGAAACATCTCTACCTGTCAATGTTTTGTATGAAAACAACCTGAAATCCAACCCTGCCTGTCACATCTGGTTGCACGCAGAGGCTTGTCCTCCTTTGGCTGTTGTGTGCTCTGGAATTAGCTCCTAGAAAGAATGCCCTCAGGGCATGGCAAAAGGATGACCTTACCTCTGTGGCATGTGCCAGGGCTTGAAGCTACTGAGGGACACAAGGGCTTCCTTGATGAAGTCATGTTTTGTGTTTACCTTCCTTTACTTAAGCAAGCTTGGGATCTGTTAGTTTGGCAGTGGCAGTCTGGTGTGGGTGTTGGGAGGATGCATTGAAGGGTAACGCTTGTAAAGCACCTGGAGCTGGGTAAAGAACTGCAAGACGCAGTGTGTTATTGTGTCTATAATCCCTAATGACGTTTTCTTAATCCCCTCTTCATTATGGACTCATGCAGGTAACTGAGCATGGCCTGCCACAGGTATCTTGCCTTGTCTGATACAAGGGGTGTAAGGTGCAGGCAACTGCATGGGCTGAATGGGTCCCTGCTCTGACCGAATAGGACTGGGATGGGTGCTAGAGGTTCCCCTGGCAGAGGGAAGGGGGCCACAGTATAGGGCTGGCACTGCAGTTGTTGGGGGGATGCTGGGTAGATCAAATCCCCCAAAACAAGACAACTCAGACTGCCAATACAAACACTCATGGGTTTGGAACGAAATGTGTGCCCAGCTTCTCCTCATGAAAGTGACTGTGCTGAAACACATGAAGGTCTCTAGGGCAGTTGCCTGTCTCGAACAGTGGTCACAACTGGCTGTATCAGGAGGGGAAGAATAGGGCAGGAATATGATGCTTTTTCTGAATACCAAATATGAAGCATGTAATTTAATCCTCTGCTATATGAAAGCTTTGGTATATGTCCACTACTGATCTGCTTATACAGTTGCAAACCTGTAGGGGTAGATTCTTTTAAACTGCTTTAAATCTGTAAAACCTGGTATGTTATTAATTCAGATGAACTGAATTAGGCAGGTGCTAAGCTATTGTAAACACACCTGCTTAAAGGATTATATCTATGTACTTAAACATCTTTGTTGAGCAGGAAGAGCAGCACTAATGAACATATATCTTGTTGTGAGTGGCTGTGGTAGGTGGAGGAAGTATTCACAGACAACTAAGTTCTTAGTTGCAGATGGGATGTATTGCAGCCTGTCTCTTGTTAAACTCTTTGAGGCTTTGTCCATAAGGATAAAGCGTGGTAGACCACATGATATCGTTGAGGTCTGCTGTAGTTTACACTCTGGTTGTAACTGTTCCTAAGGTACTTTCTGACAACTCAGGGTAGTTAGAATATAATTTAATCGGGGAAAGGGAAAATGAGACTTCTGGGGAGCCAGGAGATTTAGGCCACTGTGGTTCTTATATTGTAGCTCAGCTCAGAAAGCTTTTTTTAAAAAATAAGTGAACAAAAGGGATGACATAGCATTCCATACAAAACCTGAAAAAATCTTGCAGAATATGAGACCTCTGTACAGCTGTGTACTTCACCATAAGGCATCTGACTCTCCCAATGATCTTTTGAAATTCTTCATGCATAGTTAAAGAGGATATTTAGAAGCACTGAGTGTTAAGCTTTACTGTGTAGTAAAAAAAATAAATAAAAAATTCTACTGACTTTCATGGGTTCATGAAAATAAAATCAATATTGAATGTTGTTAAACACCTGTCCTGCAGTAAATTTACTAAAATAAAGTTCACTTTCCCTCTGAGCCACAGATGTATTTATTTAGGCTAATACTCATCTTCTAGTAATCTGCTGTGTCTGCTTCCACATAATGAAGATAAGTAACAATCTGTAGCCTTTCTAAACTGCTGTGAGAAACAGTGATTGGAATCTTATGTTATCCTTTACATTTTGAATCTTGATTTAACAACTAAGTACAACTTCTAGGAGAATGCTAGAGTTTGTGAAAGTGTTTTATAATGAGATGATTATTCCTTCTGTTATTAGGAATTTGATTAAATTATTTCTTAGAGTTCAATGGCTCCTAAGACTGGCTATAAAGTCTCATTGATCTTAGACTTTATTGCGTAAAGGCTCAAAAAATGAAACAAAACAGGGAATAGCATTTTTCTTTTCACTCCAACATGGACAGAGCATTCCTTCTGCCCTGTTGAAAGTATTCAGAGGTGAAAAAGCAGGAAAAACATGCCTATGAGAAATTACATTGATTTTGGAGAAAAGCTTGAACCATTTTGTTCTGTGTGGTACAGTTCACAGAAGAAAGATTTTCCCTTGCTTGAAATCTCTTCATCCAAGAGAGTAGCGAAAGAGTAACACAGCTGGGGAAAGTAAGCACAAGGCAACTGGGAGATGTTATTGCTCAGGGTGAAAACCTGTGGTCTGAGAAGGCTAAGCCAAAGCAATGCCAGCTTTAAGAAAGTATTATACAGAGGCAGATGCATTTTATCTAGCATAGTTACAGCTGGTGCTTAGAAATAGATGGGATAGAGAGCTTTAACATTTTTCTTTTAGCTTAAGGTTAAAATTAATCACTGAACAATAGCATGATACTACTTTTTTCATCAGAAAACATGAACAGAGGTAAGAGGAGAATTCAAGTATGATCTGGTCTTGTGAGGTGTCCTCCCCAACTCCCACTGACTTCAGTGAAAACTGAAGGGAATTCCTACCTTTCAAAACTGTCTTTAATTACCTTGACAAATTACTTAGTGACATCCATATTATTATGATTCTTTTGGAATAAAAAGTTATACAGTATTTCTACCATTTAGTCTTTCTAAATGACTGAAATTGTTAGCATAAATTTCTAAAATCTAATATATTTTGGTAACTGCACTCAATGACTTAACTTCTTTGTGGTGTCAATAGATGAGGCCCATATATTATAGGATTTTAAAATAATGGGAGAAGATTATATAATTAGTTTAACCTACTTACTCTCATGACATTTGACTGTAGGCTACCCAGGTATGAATGTACCAGGTCAGATAGCGAAGTCTTAAAAAAGCTGAACATATGTACTCAGTCCAAGTAGATTGCAATCTACTCCTAAAAGGTATCTCTTTTTTTTTTTTTTTTTAAAGTAGACATTGACTTGAGGAGGTTTGGAGTAGTGAGCATGTGGAAGCTTCCTGCCTTTGAAGGCAGATGATGGGCAGCCAAACCTAAAGGAGGAGAGAAGGCTGACCTAAACAAAAGGCTTTTTTTCTGTAAAGTAAGAAAAAGGAATACTGCCCAAGGCAAAATGCGGGGGACCTGAGCAATTGATTCCAGGCAGCCAGTATTAGTCTCATGTTGATACTCTGTGGAAGTCTGTATATGAACAATTGTCTGATGGAGCTCAAGGAACAGCATACCTAAGGATTTCTATAGAGAAAGCTGGACTTTGGGAGTGGGGATTTGTAGTGCCAAAGGCAAAGGAGAAACAGGCCAAAGCTTTAGCCTAGGCAAATGGGAAAAGGAACACACTCTTAAAAATATTCTCCCTATGTGGTGCAGGAGTGATGTTTACATTAACTGGTGTGAAACATTGAAAATAATGAGGAGTCTTGTGTTCTAGAATTGTAAAAGACTATTATAATAATTTAGTATCACCAACTGTAGATACTTAACTTGAAGTTCATTTGCTAATCTGATAAATAAAGTCTTTGGTGTCTAAATCAGATGTAACATGTCTTGGAAAAGTCTTTTTTTTTTTTCTTAGAAAAGTTCAAGTAATTCAGAGTGCATGGTATATTTTTTTTTTTGTCCTCTTCAGGGAAAACTTATTTCTTGTCTGAATCGGTCTACTTCCACATGTGGTGTTTTGCTGTATGATTCTTGATTGTGGTAAAGGGCTGTCCATTGTCAGAAATCACTTCATGGTGTAGGTACTGACAAATCTTGATTGTGTTGCCTTCTGGTCTTCTTCTTGATACATATTTTGCACTGAACTTTTTTGAATGTTTTGCATGAATTTGCTTTTGCCTTCTTTAAATTCTTAGTTTTGTCAGCATGCCAAAGTAGAGACACCAGAAATGGGTAGACTAGGTGCATGAAATAGTGTCAAAGGAGATTTTTTGTACAATTCTTATTTGTGCCATCTGCAAAGGCAAATCTACCACCAATATTTAGTATTTCTGTACTTACATTCTATAAATGTAGTGCCCAGCAAGGAAATCTAGTGGCAATTGTGTCCTTTTTTGCCTCCTGACTGCAGGCTATGTTTGGCCTCTGTGGAAGAAAGCTGAAGTCTGCCTATTAGTTTGAATTACTGTACATGGTGATTTGCATAGTTTTTCCATGATACTTTGTTTCAGCCCATTACATTTGCCCAGACTCAACAGTAAAAGTTCCTAGGCCTGTAGTAATGGCATTTGCATTCGCATAAAATTGAAACTGTAAAATGTTTTTTAAATAGAGGGAAAAGAAATACAATCCCTGAATTATATCCTTCTGCAATCTTCTATGCCACATTATGAGACTCAAAGTACAACATTTGAACTGGACATCTCCCCTGAGTGCAGTCTGCAAGGTAATTTTGAATTGAGGGCTAGTTTTCTCTGGAAAACTCCAAATTACCTTGCAGCTGATTAAATAGTGAGTACTTCCATAACACTGGCACCTTGTTAAATAATGCTAACAGGACATCCTGTCTTTATGTAACTGAAATGTATTAAATGATCACTGGTCAAATGTAAAAGAAGCTGTGACACTTTCCATTTGTATTGGCAGCCTTGTTCCAAACTGGAACTCTCAGGCATTAATATATTTTAAGCTGTGGCTATTTGCCACCACTTGAACAGCCCACAGGGCTGGCTTGTCTGTGGTCACCCAAGTGCTGACCAACAGATGGATGCTATACTTTCACCTGTCTTCTCAGAGAGAAAAACAGATAGGGTGCATGACACCAGTAAGAAGTCTGATTTCTGTGTTTTGTATATTGCCTTGTGGCTAAGTCAAGACATGAAGAAGGCAGCAAGAATATCTCTTTCATGTGAGCCCATGGAGAGGCAAAGCCAAGTCACTAGAGACTGTAGCTGAGCAAAGAACATCAGACCATTGCCTCTTCTGTTACTGTGAATTCTACTTGCTTGTGCTGAAGACCTGATTACTAGACCTTTAGGACTAGTAGATGTGGGCTAGAAATGTGTCATATTAAAAAAAAAATTGGTAGAGAGGGGAAAGCATGTGTTCCTCCCATTCCCAGAGAGAAAGTAGGAAGTGTTTATCCATTGCCCTTGTTGAAGGGACCATGTAGTACTGCTTACTACTCTAAAAATCTCTTTGAAAAAGGTACAAGAGCTTCTGTAACTTCTGTGCAAATATGCATGGCCAGAACGTGATCTCTAATGGCACAATGAAGTTTCTAATATCTGCCCAAATAAGCATGGCCAGAATGTGATCTACACTTATATATTTGAAGCTGGAGGAGATGTTTGTGTTGCATGGCTGCTTCAGGTGTCAGATTCAATAGACACTTGTTCATTGCTTACTCCATTCAAGATATCAGGGCAGTTATTAATCATGCATTTATTTTCTGTATTTTTTCAATAGCAAAGAGGAAGTCAGGATGCATGGCAACTGCTGGTTATTCTTGTAGGACTGCTGGTCGCTTGGTGATCTTGTCTTCCTAGCAAAATTGCCAGTTTAAGTTCCACTGACGTAGCTACCCTGCACATTCCCACCTTTCAGGCTGTAAGAATAAAAAGGCAATTTCTTTAGCTGAGTTCACCTTGGAGGCTTTGTCAGATGGCCAGTAATTGTTCATGCAGGGAGGAATGATCTCTGTTTAGCCAACTGGGGGCATAAAAGTGAAAGAACATTTTCCCTCAATTGCTGTGAGTGTTCCTTCATCACAGTGGATATTCATATTTCATGCCCTGAATATGTGGAACTGAATTCTCTGCTAGTGGTGCTTAGAAAACTCATTGCTGCCACAAGCAGCTCGGTGACTAAGCTGCTGTCAGTGAAGGCTATTAAACCATACGAAGCCTGGCACTTGGACTTCCTTGCAATTGAATCAGGAGCCATATCTGTGCAGTGCTGAACTGCAGTCTTTACCTCAGTGACCTCAAAATTGTCCCAAGACATTTTTGTAAGTATTTAATAAAGTGTATTTTAAAAGATGTCATTAATCTCACATCAAATTACAGAATTTGCTTATGCATCCTCAAGTTACTGTTCATTACTTCAGTGGTTAGCAATTGCCTGGATCCTTTTCAAGAAAGGGAAACATTTGACTTGGGGTGGTGAGGGTAGGGTGGGGGGAGGACCATGCTGACAACTGTTGTTAGACTCCTGGGAGTGTTGTGTTTTTTGGGTTTTTTTTTGTCCCCTGGGAGATGAGGTGCCATGGAAAGAATTATATTATTGCAAATCCCACATTTCTAGAGCCTTTCTGATTCTAGTATATTTACCCTAAATCACACTTTTAGTGGGGCTAGTACATTTGCAAGAAACATAGCTTAAAATTATAATATTTAGGGCTGAATGATTTTTGACTGACAACCTTTTTCACCACAAAAAAATTGATAAGGGAGAAAGTATGTCTTAATGATTTAATTACTTTTCTCATCTGAGTGGATATTGTAATTCTGATTGCAGAAGCTGAGGATGAACACGCTTAAAACTAATAAATATGAAGTGCATTCATCTGAAATGAGCATTATCAGCACTCACAATGAAATTTCATTTATGGGCATTGTTTCATTAAATGTAACCTCTAGCTTATTACAGACACATTATTTTTCATTTTTTATGCATGATGTCATTCCTTTGTTTAAACAGATCATGGTAAAGTGGCTGAGACGGGAGAGCTCGTGGCGCTCGGCCTCGGCACAGGCCACGTCCAAATTCCGAACGTCCGGCTCTAGC
>JANZLP010000041.1:3798968-3809938 GCA_026930925.1 Chelictinia riocourii | reverse complement strand
CAAAGCTGATGAGCTATACTTCAAAACGTGGATTAAGGACACTTTTTTTTTCCCTCAAGAGTTGCCATTCTGTGGCAGTGAGGAGAGAAAGCCACCTGAAGTCGAGATCCCTGAATCTCTGAAGAACTGGAATATCATGTAAAATTAGGTAATTATTGCTGATCTCCTTTCCTCAAAACATGTCTAGGGATTTTGATAAGAAAAGAATGTAATGGATTTTGAGATATGTGTTGCTCAGTGCTCATACAGAAACATTTTCCAATTAATACAAAAAAGCACTCTTATCTGTAAGAGTTTAAACAGCTGAGGCAGCAGTGCCAGTTCCAATATATTTCTGTATCTGGGAGCGCGTTTTGCTCTGGCAGATGGACTTAGGGCTAATGGACTGCTTCTCCCCCTCTTGCATTTTTCAGATGGATACAACTCAAGAAAGTTACCTGGACTTGTTTCCTTTAGATGAAATTGTTTATCTCACTCCTGACTCGGAGAATGGTAAATATTGTACGTGCTTTAGGCACAGGGGAACTAGGGCAAAACACTGATTTTTAAGCTTTTCTTTTTGAGACTATTTCATACTTAAGGTGATTAAATTCCAAGCATTCACCCTCTCAAATTGTATGAGATGTACTGTGTACTTAGTTCTGATGCTCAGCCTATTCCTGTCTCAGTCTGTTTTGATGGGGAGTGAGGTTTTGACTCCGGACTGTGTGTGATCTGTAGCAGACTTCACTTAAAACCTGGGTCTAGACTCCCTGTGGTTTGTAATACTGTGAAGCAGCAAAGTAGAGATGCTGAGGCAGTTTTGGATACAAGTCTAAATGACATCTTTCTATGAAATAATGCAGCAGCTACATTACTTAATTTGCTGCTGCATATATTTTTCTCTTCTTCCTCCATTTCTAAGTGGCCACGTGTTTCTGGGGACATAGATCCCTTTCTTGGTTCACACAAGTGTTTTACTCTGATAAAGAATCTGATAAGGGGGGAGGAAGGTTTTAGCAGGTGACCTTGGCGGTGGGGAGGTGTCTGCGGAGCAGATTGGAATCAGACTGACCAGATCAGCCAGATCTCAGAACAGACAACAGTGAAAGGGAGCAGCAATGTATGGTGTCCCTGGCACTCTGTGCTTTCAGCCTCCATCTGATCTACCCCTTTCAGTCTGCATGTGGCTTCAGGCAGACACTCCTGTCTCTGAAGCCTCAGCCTCCTCCATGGTCTGAGGCTCCAGGGTGAAGCATGGCTTTGGCCACAGCTTTCTCATGGAAGTGGGGTCTTGCCTGGAAAATGGTGTAGTGCAGCATTTTACTGTTGCATGGTTGTGAGCTAGTGCTTATCTTGTTTCTAGTCCTTGAAGATATTGATCCAAATAAAGTGTACGTTCTCGGAGGCCTGGTGGATGAAAGTATTCACAAGGTGGGTAGTAGTCTGTCAGAACCAGAAGATGCTGTCTGCTCCACTCTCTCCTGAGAGCCAGAGGCATCCCATTGGTAGCACCCAACACTGCTGCTGCCTTGATTTGAGATATCACTCTTGTGCCATCATCTGTTTTCCCTCAAGGTTCTGCCTGGATCCAGCATCAGGATGAGAGAGACTGCAGCAGTCTGGGTGAAACAGAACAGTTCTCAGCT
The DNA here is from genome assembly GCA_026930925.1 of Chelictinia riocourii. Lineage (NCBI taxonomy): Eukaryota > Metazoa > Chordata > Aves > Accipitriformes > Accipitridae > Chelictinia > Chelictinia riocourii. The sequence continues at coordinate 3,808,310 of JANZLP010000041.1, read as the reverse complement.
TTGTAGCTGCTTGCAGCCAAAACAATGCGCATGCTATGCATGTGCAGGTTTATGCATCTTGTTCTTGTTTCCCTTGCAGAAGCTGACTCTGCAAAGGGCACAAGAGCAGTCCTTGCGAACAGCCCGTCTCCCCATTCGTGAGTACATGGTGAAAACTGTTAACAACAAGAACTACCACTCGGAGACTCTGGCAATTAATCAAGGTGAGAGGCTGAGCCATGTCCTGTCACTTTACGGGGCTGGAGGAAGGGAGAGGCTATCAAGTGCTGAAGCAGCAGTGTGTTCAAAATGGAGGCCTAGTGCTGAGTAATGGGGGAACACTGGGAGCAGAGGTTTCCTCTTACTAAGTTTTATCCCTGCTGCCCCCATTTTGAAGGTCTTGTCTGCTTCTCTGCATCAGCCTGTTCTCAGGGGAGCAGGACTTGCATCACTCTTGCTTTGCACAAAGCAGTGAATAGTTAGTATGGGGAGATAGGAGGAGGTTACTGTTGCTCCAAGTCACACAAGGTCCCAGGCGGAAGGGGACAGGCCTGTGTCAGGCTCAGTCAACGCAAGGCTCACAATACCAGGGTGGGGTGTTCGTGTGCTGTACCACTGTGATGGCTCCGTGTCATGAGCATGGGCTAGGCCACCTCATCATATTAGTGGATGTGCTCATGCTCCTCCACCTCTGCTGGCCGTCTAGTAATGTGAAGGAAATCCTCATGCAATGGGAGGTATATGGAATAACCGGCACATGGGAAATGTTAATTACCCTGTTTATTTTATTTTGCTTTGCTGTAAATAATGACTCAAAATGAAAGGCCTTTTCAATACACCTTAAAATGTATTCTTGGACTTGCAAGGATCTAAATCCCTAGGTGAAAGCTGAACAAATGGGGAAGCTGTTCCATCACTGATCCTTCCACTTGCATTTGGTTCACTGAAAATTCTTGAGAAGTAGAGAATTTTTCTTCTGATTCTATTAAAAAACTGTCTGTCTTTCACCTTCTTTTTTTCATGTCCATTTTCTTTCAACTTCCAATTTTTTTTAAATGCAGTGGATATACCCATAATGACTGAGGAGTTCAGAAAATTTGGCTTCTGCAGTACAGCTAGGAGGAGTTGCTAACTGTGTAGCCTGCCGGTCTCATACTGGGGAGCAAAAATGTTTCAGCTTTTGCTACTGTGTTTGCAGAGTCCTGAGGGCTACGCAGCAGGAAGGAAAATGCAGCTTGCAGAATCAAAATAATGTAATGTTTTCCACCTGTACACAGAATTAGCAGCAATAAAATATAAACAAATCTTTTCTCAGTGTTGGAACTTATGAAAACTTTCATTTGTGGATGTGAAATTAAGAACAAATAACTCATGACCTCAGCTAAACACAGAGGCTGAGACTGGCAGGTCTTAAGTACACAGCACAGCTCAGAGGGACCAGTTTTAAATCACCTCCTATACCTTGCTTTTCCTCCTGGCTGTGTGAAATGCTGTTTGATAAGTTTCTGAAGGATTCTCTAACCTGTGCTGACTGTGAGCTTCCCAAAGGGGTCTTCTGACAGTCCATTATTTCAGACTACATCCCTTATTTGTTGCCTCAGCACTCTTACCCTGCCTATATTCACCTATACTTCACTGTGATCCTTTTCAAAGGATTTCTTTCTACAGCCTTGAATCTGGTGGTAGCTACTTTATCATTGAGGAAAATCTGACACTGGCTTTCTGCAAATACTCAAGACTATGAGTCAAAGACTTTGGATAGACTGCCTTTGAGTTCAGAGGTCATGGGAGAGGTATCCCCAGCTGAGCTACAAAACCAGCTTTTCCAACTTATAATCAAAAGTGAGGTGTACTGATTTGATCTTTCAGAAACCTACCATTTACTAAGATCCTGAACGTCTAATGGGAAAAGCTGCAAATGTTAGCCTCATGAATAACCTTTTGCCTTTTATAGGTGAAAAGGGGAAATTCACTTGAAAGATCAAGTGCACTTTGAGGTGTAAAAGAAATTTGAATGAAATCTTAACTATGTGAAGATTGTTTTGGTGAGACTGAAACAGGCTGAATTTTACATCATGTTACATTTCAAAGCAAACTGTTTTGTCCACTTTTTTTTCAGCTCACTTTTAGTACTTTCACAGGCTATCACAGCATTCGGAGATTGAGAGTAGAAGGACTAAAAGTCTTTAAGTCTTAAATATATGAATTTCATATAAACATATAAAAAGTTTCTTCCTGGATAGCTTAGTTACTTAAACATAGATTTGTAGATGCTGCAAGACTTCAGATCCAGCCCCACAAAAAGACCTCCATGCCTAACTTTCACTGAAATTCACAAGAGTTAGACAGATGCCTGACTAACTTGGGTGATAAACAGCAAGAACATAATTCCTACTGAGCTACAATGAAGTTCAAGCTCCCAAGTAATTTAGTCCAATATTCACACCATGTACTACAAGTTTACCTTCAATGGAGCAACTGCTGTATGAAGGCATGATGCTGTATGCAAGAATGATAAAAAACAGACTTTCTGCCTCTCAGGGCTGATAACTACTGCCTCTCTCTGAAGTCAGCAAGATGCCATAGCAGCTAGGTACAAACAGTGTTTTGAATAGACTACTTAAATGCTTTGGAGATCTTTTACTGTATATTAACATGAAGATCTCAAAAATAAAGACAGTCTTACTGGGAAATGATCAGCTTTAGCAAACTAGTTTGAGTGCATACATTCTGGCAGGCTGGTGAACCTTGTTTGCTTCCTCTGTTTTTAAGGACTTCCTACTGCCTATTCCCTTTTTGCCAGGAGGTCAAACATTGAGTAGGAACACCTAGTTCTGGGAGCTGCTTTCCAAAATACTTGTTGGAGAACACACAACAAAAATATTTTACCACAGGTGAAAACAAATATCCCTGAATGGCAATTACAAACAATTACTTAGTGTTTTGAAACATTCTGGTTGTGTGTTTGTTTGTTTCCTCTCTCTTTTTAGACACTCAGTAATAATTGGTTAAACTCAATCAAATTATTTTAAAAAACATAATAAACATTATGTATGCATCAAAGCCATCTGGAAGTGCTATGCACTGCACACAGAAACAGTGGGATTCATCTATGCATATTCAGCACTGGAGGTTGTTCACTTTCTAAGTTTTACATTAGCAACCCAAAAATACAACCCGCATCAAGAATATGCTTAAACAAAAGAGGTGGATCAGCCTTTTAGAGCCAGGGTATTTTGGAAATTCCATGAAACATCCCTATCATCTTTGGCATTTAAATCCCAGTGAACACCTAACTCAGTTTTCAGATCTATCTCTCTCAGATGTTTTGGGGGATCTGATGGAGGTACCCAGGTCAGGGCTGATGACAGAGGAGTCGTGAGCTGGTCACACTCCTAGCTCAGGCAAGTGCTGATTATGCTGTCATACAACATAAGGTCAGGCAGAATTTTCTTGGTGTTTTATATGAAAAGAACACAGTTGCCACACAGAGTTACTAGGACCATAGTAAAATAAAAGCAGGTGATCAGCAGATAAAAAGGAAATTCCTGGGAGGGCAACATGGCCCATGCTCTTAAAAGATGCAAGTACTGTCAGTACTGCTTGGGTCAAGCACTCTTGGTCCTGATTGTTAGTTTTTGGTGCTGGAAAAAAACATGCAAATTATCCCATTCTGAAAATTATTTTGTTTACATGCACATACCATACATGTGTGGGTAATACTACAAGTTTGCTCAGAAGGGCTTTGGCCAAGACACAGAACAAGAGGAGGAAGAAGGTAAACTAGTTTTGTTGCTTCAATGAACCTCTCTTTCCTCTTCATTTCCCAGCAGAGTTTTTCCCAGAAAGTAGGATAGACAGTGCTGAAATACTTGTTTTCAAGTGTTACATGACAGATGGGTTTCTATGCTTGAAAACAGTTCACTGATGACATAATAAGTCTCCCTCAAAACTCTGGAACTCAATGCCTGATGTGTTTTGCCTTCACATGTGAAGAAGCAATTCCTGATCCAAAGAACTTGAAGAAAAAAAAAATTAAAAGACTGAATTTGGACAAAAACAGAATCCCTGTAATAGATACAAACAAGAATGTAATTAAAAAAAAGTTTGCATAGTTTCATAGTTTCACATATAGTTTCTTAAAGCAAACCCCATTATTTTTAGGGGAGGCTTCACCTCAAGTAGCTCCAGGTGAGATCTGAGGCATTTCAGAGCTATAGGCAAGGGAGGCAGTCCCATCCAGTACCTAACACAGGTGCAGCAAGCTGTGTCTAGCAGCGTCTGTCCACCTGTCTGTCTGTCTGCTATGGGAGGAACTTTAATCTTAGTCTTATGGTGACACCTCACCTTGGGTTTTCTTTTGTGCTTATTGTGACCTGTTACTGCTTGAGTAACATAGATTGCAAGACTTCAGTTGACACATGCTGAGGGCTGGAAAGGTCCACACTTCGATAAAAGCATGACTCCACAGCTGTTAAAATGCATTTCTCACATTATTTGTTTCATAGTTTCCACAAATTAAAATAACTCCACCAATATTTGCTTGCATATATGACTAATTTCTGTTTTCCTTGGGTTTGCCTGTCTGTTAACCCCCAGGTAATTCAACTGCTGTATCCAAAACACTTCTCTATGATGGTCCAAACACCATGGCATATTTTGTGCTACAGAAACACGTTGCAGTGAGAAAAATCGACTACAGTCAACTACAGTTCAGCCCACAGACCCTCACAAGTACTAATAGTTTGTTGACATGTCATAATTATTACAATGTGAGAAAAAAATTCCTTTGACTTCTTAAGTGATAAATATCACAATAGATTGAATTTGAAAAGCATCACTTGCAGGACTTTAAAGGATGAGCAGGGTTATTCCATGGCAGATCGTCTGAGTGTTTGTAGCAAAACATTGCATACCTAAAAAGCATTCATGAGTGTAACCCTTTCATCAGGCTTAACCGTATTTTATGGCCACAGAAAGCCAGGATGCAGGAAGAAAGAATTAACAGTCAGACTTTTTTCTGCAATTTGTCATGCATAGTATTACAACGGGAGCAGAATGAAACGCATACCAACTGATGATCAACCAACCAACTGCTAAACAATTTATACTCCGGATCTCTCTACTGGAGCAATGATCGTTTCAAAAATTCCCTTTACAAAGACAGTCACACTGCCAAATAACTCCCATTTGCAGAAACTCAGTCCAGAGTTGCCGTACAGAAACTTTCTCTTTTAAACTTTAAACTAGAAAGCAAATCTGAAGCCAGTCCTTCAACTTCAGGGAAATCGGCGCATTAAAAAATTAACTTTCAGAAATGATGGCTGTTGAAGCTCAGTTTGCAGGGGCAAGTTTCCAAGGAGGTAATCCAGTCTGTAACTGCAATGACTCTTCCCACTGCTACGGATCTCCTCGGGTCCCGGCTCTCTGCTCCATGGCGGGTCACGTCCTGGGGCTGCGTGACATGGGCATAGAGACTGGGAGAGGTGGGGGGCTGCCTCCTTGAAGCATGTTTTGGAGGACCAACGTCGTGGCACAACTGGCACGCATACAACCGAACACCTCCTTCCCAAGACATTCCATGGATTGGATGCCCCAAGGAGCTGCAGGTGGTGGCAGTGCCAGGCTTCCAGCAGGGCTCAGCCTTTGCAGCATTTCTCTGCAAAGCTGCAAAGCATCTGGAGAGCTTCAATTTGAGGGAGCTTTAAGCAGAGCTGCCTTTCATCAGAGGAGGGGAGGAGAGGTCTCAGACCATGCCCAGGGCCTTACTCCAAGTCTGTTGGTCCAGCTTTAGTAGCTTTTGCTCCTGTGAGGAACAGCACAGAGTACTTTCACAGATGTACATCACCTTGGAAATGAGCATGTAGCTCCCAGAACCAGAGATCCCATTCCCCTGCAACACAGTCCACTTACTCCAGCTCAAACACTGAAGTTACTAACCCTTTTGCTACTTCACAAAGTTGCCAGTGACCCCAAGCAAAGGCCTTCATGTTTCTAAACTAAGATGTTGCCATGTGCCCTGGTTTTGGCTGGGATAGAGTTAAGTTTCTTCCTAGTAGCTGGCACAGTGCTGCTTTTTGGATTTAGGATGAGAAGAATGTGGATAACACGCTGATGTTTTAGTTGTTGCTGAGCAGTGCGTGCACTAAGCCAAGGGCTTTTCAGCTTCTCCTACTGCCCAGCCGGCGGAGGCTGGGGGTGCACAAGAAAACTCCGAGGGGACACAGCCGGGAGAGCTGACCCCAACTGGCCAGAGGGATATTCCAGAGCATGGGATGTCATACTGAAGAATAAAACTGGGGGGAGTTGGCCAGGGGGGACTGGCTGGTCATCAGTCAGTGGGTGGCGAGCAATTGCATTGTGCATCATTTGTTTTGTATATTCTATTATTATTATTAATATTATTATTATTATTCCTATTATCATTATTATTATTCCCTTCCTTTTCTGTCCTATTAAACTGCCTTTATCTCAACCCACAAGTTTTACCTTTTTTCTGATTCTTTCCCCCATCCCACTGTGGGAGAGACAGCAAACGGCTGCGTGATGTTTAGCTGCCTGCCGGGTTAAACCACAACACGATGTTATGTGCTTGGGCAAAAGACCAAGTTCTTCTACGTTGTGTCCTTCAAAGGGAATGGTGGTTGGAAGCAGTAATATGCTACACGAACAGCACCAAAGCCTGAAGGAGAGGGGCTCCATAAAGCTCAGAAGATTTAAAGGCACTCCAAAAGCAACACACTAGAGGACACCTAAAATATTTTCTCTGGTCTACAGAGGGAAAACCAATTAATTGGGATTTCTGCCAGCACTTAACAGCACTCAGATGCTGGCATCAGAAAGCTTGCTATCTAGCATACAATGAGATGAACTAAGCCTACCCTGGGAAGGGGTGAGCACATTAGTCTGCAATGAACCTCCAATTTTGGGAGGCTGAAGGGGGTTCCACTTCACAGGGTTGTCGTGTAGCTGGTAGTGTGAAGCAGAGAGAGCCTGGCCCACCTGGGACGTCAGCGCACCTCGGAGGCTAACGTGCTATGCTTTGAGGACTTTGTGGAGTAATGCGGGAGATTCGGATGAAAGGAGGGAGGGCAAGGATAATGACATGGATCGATTGTTGGGATCCTCATCAACAGTCATATCAGAGGAACCAGGTTTAGGCATATCCTACCGCTCCAGTGACCATCCAAATGGCTACACAAGTACCCAGAATTGGAAAACTTCAACACAACACTATGGTCGATTTACAGTACTGCAGTTAATTGTGGTTGACAGAGCTGAGATAGTCTACAACACTGCAGGATATTACTGCAGTCAAACTGCATTACTGTTCTCATGGTCTAACTACTCAAAGTCCTTGTTTGGCCCTCTTTTTTTTTTTCTGAATCCTGTAAAATCATTATGTTATTCAACCTCACAACACTGAGGAGAGGGGCATGTGATTACCCTCAGTGCTGCTAAGCTGAGGCACAGCAAGGCCAGAAATCAATTTAAGCACCTAATTCTTAAAAGCTCCTTTCTACTCCAATGCGCATGTTTGTTTCCAGCAGTCACGCTACTCAGATGCTTAAAGTTTTGCTCTTGTACGTGGCTATGCTCGTGCGCCTTACTAGAACAGGATTTAGAGGCATGTTCAAGCACTCTGGGGCTGCCTTACTCTGTTCTCACAGCCCCATTGCTAGCACCCTCCCTGGCCCGGGGCTGCCCATGCCTACCCGCGGCCTCGGAGACAGCTGAACCAAAGACCAAGAGCACTAGGCAGCACGGACAAGGCTGTGCCGCATTTGTCCGGCTTTCACTGTCCTTCAGTGCAATTGCAGGCGACTGTGCAATCTCAAATGTTTTTATACGCCGTCACGCCACACCATAATGCATGCAACACATACCTGCTATTTCAGCGATGACAGGCTGTGTTACAGCACTCACTGTTTCAGGCACTATGAGCTAAAAGATAGGCAGAAACATAATATTTACATCCTGGAGTCACCGATGCACCCCGTGGAGGAGACAAGGATAGTTGCTACATCATGGATACACTCAGGCCAAGCCAGGCCATGCCTACAAAGTTCAGGGCCACAGGATACTCTTTAGCCCTATTTAGTGTATTGGTAGAGATGTCACTGCGGCTGAACAATTGTCTCTAACTATAATATGGACCCTTAAATTAAGTGTGCTCCAGCCAGTACAGCCAAGAGGCATGTCCCAGAAGGAACGATCTCTCCTGCTCCCTTCCATTATGATAACGAACTGTTCAGTGTTGGGAATATTCTCCTAGAAAACCACAGATGTGGATTTGAATCTTCCTCAAGCACCGGAGGAAGTGGGATCTTTGATTTCTGTTTCCTGGTGAGAGGTGACTGTGTACCTCAAACTTAAGAGCTATGACATCAGGCAATATGGCACATAACTGATTCTCTCCAAAGAATTACTCTTAAGTGACTTGCTTAAGGCCACCTCAGATATCATGGCGCAGAGAACTAAACCAGACTCGTGGGCACATATGCCATCCACCCACCTGCTCCTCTTTCTAACCTGCTGGAATTCGCCATGCAGTGCACATCAAATTAATACTCAACTTCTGTTCAGTCTATTTCTCATTCATTGATTTTCCATAAAGTCTGGAGAGTCTGTCTTACTAAAAGTGGGTGCTTTACAATAGGAGTAATGGTTTCAGGACCCCCTGCTAAAACCTACCACCCTTGCAATTCTTTTTTTAACCAGTGAAAGACACATTATTTGTATGACCTAAGGACTGGTGCCATGAAAAACTAGGTCACGCCACTTGAAGCTTCTGCTCAATTTACCAGACATATGACCCAAGTATCAGGACATATATATAGTAGGAAATGTCATGAAAGCAAGAAAAATGTTTGGCAAGATGTGAAGACTAAGAGTATTTACTACGTCTGGAAATGAGATAGGGCAATTACTATAAAGAGTTTTCTGAAAGAAAATGTACTAACTAAATAACTACTTTGCTAGATAATAACTACTTAGCAGAGTAATTTGAGAGCAAAAGGCTCATTTATATTTTCACAATTTAAATTAATTGGGTATTTAATTAACTTCTGTGAGGCTGTGGTACTATGTTAAAAAATGCAGCTGGTCAATGCTTTCTCTGAAGATAGGGAAGTCCCTGAAGATCTGTAAATGTTAGTTATTGAGGGGTGATTAAGCACAACAATGAACTATTCAAGTACAGAAATTCTAAATAAATCAAATATCAAAGGCATAATGAGAAAAGATACAAATGAAATTTTATCACAAAGCGTGAATTTTTAGTAAATTGCAAGATGTACACAGTTAAAGCACGCACCAAAGAGGGCATATAATTCCCCCCCACGCTTTGTATTGCAGAGCGAT
>JANZLP010000041.1:3608023-3622058 GCA_026930925.1 Chelictinia riocourii | reverse complement strand
ACCAGGGAAGACTTTGGTCTATGAAGTGAGAGGTATCCATCCATCCTGGAGAGGGACCTGCCAATCTACACTGACTTGAAACCAATTTCAGTGTGGTAGCACTGCAAATCTGAGAAAGAGGGACTTTGGTAGGAAGAATAGTAGTGGTATAGTATATGAGAAGAATTTAGGACTTTATTTGAAAATAATGGGACAGTATGTTGCAAAGACACCTTCAGGTCAGGTGCCGTGAGCCCCTGCGGGATCAGGGCCTTTGTCTGAGAGATACCGATGTCCTGCGCGGACCGAAATGAATCCTGGTCTTGGGAACGATGAGGTGGCAGGTTGGTTTGTCAGGGCCTGGAAGTCACTTCCCTGGAGAAGTACCTGTTCTCGGAGTTAAGGCCGGATCTTGTGAAATGTGCAGTGTTCTTAATTCTTCCGGAGAACTAAAGAAATGAGACATTTGTATTCTTGTGGTGAGAGCTGGAGTTTGTTCTGCTGGTAAGCGTAAGGTATTAGTTGCCTGCGCTTCTTTCAGAAATTAGCAATTTACAGTTTGTTTTTATTTGGTTCAGAATTACTAATTGGAATGATTAGTTGTTGCTGTATTGACACTCTCACTGTTTATGTGATTCCTTAAAAAGGAAATTCTCGTGATGTTGACCTTAATTCTCATCTTTGGACTTTCCCTCACTCCTCCCATGTGGGTAGAGTTTAATTAACCAAACCCATGGCCTTAGCTTAACCCTTCTCCTCTCCCCTCCTCTCGTAATGAGAATCCCTCTCTCAAATTTTTTTTATGAGTACTTTAAAAAAATAAATAAATCTGAGTTGCTAATGGATGTTGATGAATGAGTGGTATTTAAAATTTTTTGCCTTTTGGGATAAATGCAACTTCCGCATGTGCCCAAAACCTAGCTACTGTAAAAATAAGTGCCTACCCAACTAGCAGAAAAATGTAGAAATGGCTTTTTCATATATCAGAAAATTCCACCGCGGTTCTTGCGTCTTCACCAGGAGCCCTGAGCAATGGAAGCTCTGCTTTTGTTTCGGGGTTCGTGTAGCATTCCGTGCGGGAGCCGCTAAGCCTCGGTACGCCTGCCTCCGTAGTCCCGCTCACTGGCTCTTCCTGCACGGTGCGGTTCCGCGGAGCGTCCCTGGAGAACTTTGTCCCGTCGGCGAAGAGGGATAACTGGTGTCGTGCGGGGCTGTCCGAGAGAACCCCCTCTCCGGCTGCCTGCGAAGGAGAGTACCGGAGCGCTCCGGATCCAGGCCTGACGGGTTGTGTGGAGAAGGTGGGATTGGGGCCGGGACACCAGAACCGGCGGATGCTGTCTGGGGCTGAGCCGCTGCCGGGCAGGGGGGTTCCTGGGCTCCCTGCCACCTGCCCTGCGCTGCCGGGGTTTAGCCAAATAAAACGGCTCCCAGAAAGTCGGTGTTTCAGGATGTGTCGTCGCGTGGTGCCCGTGCGGGTGGATGGGTTCGAGAAAGGCACTGTGGTTCTGGGATGGAAGTTGGGTAGTGGGATGACTTAAAAATAATTCGCTGTAACCGTCATTAGTGTCAGGTGGACTTGATTTTGTTCTTCCGCTGCCTCTTCTGGGGCAATTGATTTGGCCCAGTGATAGATGATATAAATGGCAAGTTTTTTGTACACCTCTCCGTGAAAAAAATGATCCGATAATCTAGATACATCAAATGGGAACCTTTTTGCTTTTTAAATGATTACATCGTATTTGTGTGACTGTACAGAGACCTTGTTAATCTAGACAGTTATTTGAAAGATTGATGCTGTTCCAGTGTCACTTGTGCTTTATATATATATATATATATATACACATCTATAAAAAAAATACTGGTCTTCCTTGGCAACATTCAGATTTTCCTCTTATTATAAAGCTTTTTTCTATAATGATTGTTTTAATAGTGCCACCTAGTGTCTAAAGTCTAAGTCAAGGTGCGATTTATAAGTTATGGGCAATTTTATTGAGCAATGGAGCAGAAAAATTATTGTATCATTGTTTTATATTAAACTCGTATGGAATAGTTTAATAGGAAAAATGTAATTTTCAACCAAGTATAAGGAAAATGAATTTATGTTTTTAATATAATGACGTTAATTTCAGCTACGTTACTGTTGGATTTAACTGCTGTGAAGTAGCTGTGTTTGACACGTTCATGTAGCATTCAGAAATGAATGGCTTTTTTCTTATGTGTCTTCTTGACCTTCAGTTAGTATCTTGCCAGGCTCTAAACTAATTTTGAATACAGAAACCAATGTTATTTCCCATGGCCTAAATACCCTATATATGTGCCTTCTAATAGTTGCAGAAAGACAAATGTGTGCGTTAAGAAACTGGCTGTTGTAGGTACGTGCCCAGGAACTTGTTTTTTAATAATATATGGTTAATGTTGTGGGAGGTAATTGATTTAAAAAAAAAAAAAAAAAAGTCTTGCTATAAAATGTTTATACACTAAACCAATTAAAAGGAAATATTTTCTTTTGGTTTTATGTTTTGTTTAATGTCAGAAATATGCTGAAATGTAAAAAAAAATTTTACAGAGATCACTTTGCTGCCAGTGATTTGTATGCGAAGAGGCAGCGTATGTGCGAAACCATTCTTTCCTCTCAAGAAGTGCCTGCCGTCCGCTTATTGGGGCAGGATGTCTTTCATAGTGTCTTACGTTAAAAGCAGTTTTAGCAGATAGTGGAAGGACCACTGTTTCAAGCCCTCTTTTTTGTTCTAAATGCTGTATTCTTTTATGAATGTTGTGTTCTGATTTCTATTTCAGGAACTTCAGCTCAGGAGGAAGATGAAAGATAGCGTCGCTGAAGAACATTTATATTTGGGTTTTTCTCATCAGTACAGAGATAGTATCTTTCCTCTTCATACATCTATTTCACTGTTTTTGCTATCCTACTGTGACTGCAAATTATTCAAAGTTTTCTTCGTGCCGACCGGTGAAGATGTGGATGATCAGCCTGTGACAAAAAACCTCCTGGGTGACACCGAGATCCATTTAATCTCCCGGTGTCAGCTTCCAGGGGTTGTGCAGGGCTGCTCTTTGCCGGCTGTCGTCGTGAAAGGTGGCACGTTCTGCCGGGCTGGGCTCTCTGTTGTCTTAAGGCACATCGTGCAGAAAACATACGAGGCAGATCCATCTAAAAAGGATGTTTTGGAACTCCTGGGCTTTAAGAAGACCTGCTTAAAGGCCTGTGCTGAAGTGAGTGCGTCTCTTTCTCTTGGATACATTAGTAGGGTTTTTTGTAGGCATTAAATACTCCGAAGTAGACTCTTAATATTGATGTAAACTAAGTACATTTAATAAGAAAATTTGCTTAGAAAATGACATTTCCTCAGTGGAGAAGTATCTGTATTTTGGCATGGAGATGAAAAATAATTCTTTTTAAAGAAGCTACTTTTTAGCAGCATAAAAAGAACCTTAAGACTCAAAAAAAGGTCGGATCTTTGTCTCATGTCTGGCAGTGTAGTTCCAATGAGTGATAAAGTACAGCTCTTGCAGTGTGAAGCAAACGGAGTAATACCTAATTTGTTGTTAATTTTGGTTTCAAGAGCACCGTGTACTGTCAGCCGTCATGGCCAAGGCGCGCTGCTCCATCTGCCCCTCGGGGTCGCGGGTGGAGAAGATGGTGGTCTCGGCGTAGACCCTTCGGGCAGGGCGTGAGCCGCTAACCACTACTACACCCGGAGTTGGTGTTCCTGCCCTTTTATCACGTAGCAGTTTACTCATCCGGCAGCCCGTCCGTCTGCACTTGCCTTCCTCGCTCCTCCGAGGAGGAGGTGGAACTCCGCTGTTCCGTGATTGCTGCGCCCGGGATTGCCGTTGATTACTGCGCCTCCGGCCCGGTTCATCCCTGTTGATGAGAGCAGGTCTGGGGAAGCGTATCCCTGCGTTAGTCCGTCGAGCACTAGCGTACGGAAATTGTCCCTGACGTCCTCCAGACAGCTCTGGTTCTCATCTCTTCTTGGAGCTGCTGGAGAACTGGGTTCTCTATTTCAGGTGGCTGCAAAATGAGTAAACTGAGTAAGAAAAGAGTTTAAAAGTTTTAGTACAGATAATATGAAAAAGAGCACAAGGACAAGAACATGAAAAAAATATAACAAAAAGTGGGGTGAAATCCCATCCCTTTGGCATTAGGACTTCACCAGACATTATCAGCAGCCTGATTAAGCCACTGGATGGTCTGTCCACATTAAAGGACTTTAGAGTAACTTGACATAAGAATAATCCTCTTTAAATTTAGTTTAGGACACTATATATATATATATATATTCTTAGATATACAGCCATTCAATGTTCTTTGGCTTCAAATGGGAATGATAACAACAATGGCACAGCTGAAATGTGTCTCCCCTTCCAAAATGGAACAAGTGACACCCTCAGAGATTTGTCTCTCAACAGCATACCAGCTTTGCCAGAACATCTTTTTTCTCTGGCATATTGTTTTGCAGCAGTCCCCAGTTTTCATATTGGTCTCCTGAGCTGCACAGTAATGAAAACTTAGAATAGTTTATAACAACTAGTATAAATTTTATTTTTTACTAAGTACTGTATTATAAGACTGCCTAGAGGTCATAGCCAATGTCATATCCCCTTGTGCCACAGAACGTACAAATCCCTAATAAAATGTACTCATTGACCCCGAGATTTTAAATAAGATACAGTGTGAAAGGAGGAAAGATATGTCAGCTCTACTTACATGCAAAGAACTGAGAAATTAAGAGCCTTACCAAGATATAAAGATCTTCCATGGAGAAGTTTGGATTTGAAGCACGTTTCAGAGAAACTACTTTTCTTTTTGTGGACATGCCAAGTATGTTGGAATATCTTGTTTTTGAAAAGAGAAAAATAAATAAAAATTAGATGACAGAATATGAGAAGAAATGTATATATATTAGAGTAGCAGAAAACAAAGCAAAGATATACAAGTTTCTGCATAAGCAAAAGATTAATTTGTCAGCAGCTGTACTCAAAATATGCCAGGGAGATATAACCCTCTGAGCTTCTGAGAGACAAGATTCTGAAAACCTACAATGCTTTTTAGAGCAGGACAAATCTCAGATATTTCCAAATTTGGTAAAAGACACTTTGTATTTTCAGTTTTGCTTTAATTCTGCCTGGATGGAGAGGGTTGGCTAGTCAGCCTTAGCCCAATTGCAAGGATCAGTTAAAATATAACTTTTACTATATAACTATGCCACCTCAACACCTCTGTGCACCTGTATCATGCATTGGTGGGACATCATGCCATGTATGCCAAATGCATAACCATATCTGCTGAAAATATGCATATTATGAGGTCAGATATGGCATGGGGGATCAGTATCAGAATTGTACTAGAAGACAAAACATTAGCATTTTACAGAAACCAACGGGTATACAAATACCAAACAGAAATAGGAGTATAAACAAGAGCAGATGCCATGTTTTCCTTGAATGACAGTGGGGAGCCTCCACTCTCTCTTGTCATTTTTCAAGCTGACAGGGAGGACTGACTCCAGCTGGATCAGCTGTCATCCAGAGTTACCAACCAGAAACCAGAACTGATACAGCTACCCAGACTTCGCCAATGACAAGCAAGCCAATAAGGGTACAAAGGAAACATCAGGCATGGCTGCTTCTCTAGGAGTATCTCACCCCAATGTACACAGCTCTAATGCTGGGGGGGGTAGCTTTCTGCCTGTACAAATGTACCCTGCCATATCTATCTGCACTGCTAAAATTAATTACGGGTGCAGATTGCACAAGCTTGCAACTGAGAGCCCCCGACAGCAATCATGCGCAAATATTTGTGCCAAAGTTTTCGTATTTATGACAGCAATTCAGCTTAGCCTATGCCCTGTCTGTGGGGCAGCCTTGCTTTGCCTTGCATTCTGGCTTCTAGAGGTTTGGGAAAAGGCCTGCTGGAGTATGCTGTGGCTCATATACGTGGAGTTTCTGCCCATGTAAATCAGGGAGTGGTGGGAGGTAATATGAATACCCATGTCTCCTCCCACACTGAAACAACGGACTATCCAGATCATAGATTTGAGAAGCACTCCCAGATCCCACAGGATAGCCATAGCTTAATGTGCTTTATGGAGATGTAATATGCTCAGTGGAAACTGCGCTGACAAAGGGAAACAACTGTTTTTGAAACTGTAATTTTAAAATGCTCCGCAAATAGTGGCTATGCCTGAGCACCGGCAGGGAACCTGCAGTGGTCCCAGGACACTCCTCCTTGGCTCTGCAGGTCCAGGGATGGAGAAGTGAATGACATGCTTAAGCACATGCAAGGTATGGATTATAAATGATCTATGGGATTTGTTTTTCCAGACACGCGTTGTTCCATAAAATTGTTCCATAAAGTTTTCACTGAGCACAGGAAACTCTAGCATCAAGACATTCCCTATGTCACTCTTCGCCAGCTGAGGAGCTCTGACAAGGATTCCGGTTACAATCTAGACCTTGCCATCACTTGCACCCATAGAGAACTATTAAGTTTAATGGGACTGTACAAGTGTAACTGAGGTCAGAATTTGGCTATATTTATTTTCCACATATGTCTGTAGTTATAGCCCATAACTCTGGGAAAAACAGGTTTAAAACAGAAATGAAAGCTTTTGCTTTCCTATAAAAATGTTAATTTGGCTATATGGCTTGGATGTTATTGTTTAACCTCCTTATTTTTACCCTTCATCTTAAAAATGAAAAAATGACAGTTCTGAGGGACAGAAGCCAGAGTTTGTTAAGCTTTTTTGTAAGGGTGAGAAATCAGCCAACCTGTCTTCTGTCTTGTACCACAAAAAGCTAATGCCCATCCTTGTTGAGTGTTGTGTAAATGCAACCACTCTCTAGCCAAATTTAAGGTGAAAGACATTGGCTGTATTTCTTTATTTGGGATCTTGACTAATTAAAAAAAATTTAAAAAGAGGTTCAGGCCTTAAGAACATCTTCAACTTAGGATTGATTGATTGATTGATAATGTGTGTCCTTGGTTTGCTATCTGTATTTTAACAGCTATAAACCAATGTAATATCCTCTAATGCAATCTGACTTTGTCATTAAAAAAACCAACTAGCTTTGTTCACTTTGTTCTGTGATTCATTTGTTAAAGCATTTGGAATTTTGTTTTACAACCACAGTAAAATAAAAACAAACCCCTTGTACTTTAATATTTCTCTCCTGGGACTGGTCATGTTTCAGCAGTTTTGTGCATTTATGAACTGTATCTTTCCCCATTTCTGTCATAAACAGAAAATCAATGACAGGACAATTTTCTTCAAAACTCTTATTTGAATCAGAATGGAAAAGAAAATCTAGTACAAAATTTTCCAAATTAGTAGACAAAACCAGTGTTGCAAACTTGCCTTAGTCACTCAGAAACATGAAAATAAATTGTCTTAGTTTCTAGTAGATGGTATTCCAAAGCCTAAATGACTTTGAAATAGCTCACAGAAATATGAAAATAAAATATTTTGCAGCTAAATAATATTCATCCATCAGAAGTCAAAAAATTATCTGGAAATTAGTTACTTTTGACAAAGTGCCAATACAAAGGAAGCTGAGTTCAGTGGTAACAGTGAGTTATGGTACTGCCCAGAGAAACCTTCCATGATTTTCTATTTTGTCTTGAATTTATATATTAAAATGTATTTACAGCAGGAAATGAATGTTTACATCACCTGGGCCTTTAAAATATATTCCTAGTTGAAGAACAAAATGTGAATCATGCTGCCTGATATTTAGGGCTCCCATAGAAGCTAGCCATGGAAACAATTGTAAACAAAATTGAGGGGCAATGTCAACTCACTGATGAAAGGTGAAAACCACTAAGGTTCAGGGAACCAAGAAAAAAAAGTGATGAAATCGTACGGAGATAGTGAATGCTTTGTTATCTTAAGTGATGGGATGGTGAAAAGGTTGATGGCTGAATAAATGTGGACCAATACATAATTAGATGGATTTAACTCTTCCTTCTTATTGTTTTAACATTACTTTCCATAGGTACTCTTTTTTTCTGCCAAGATTTTTAAGCAGATAGACTTTGGGGTTATAAGAAGCCTGAAGCAATGAATATTCAAAGTCAGGAGCTGTATTTTCACCAGTCTGATTTTTTATTTGTACTGCAGTTGCAATACGTTTTGTGAAATAATATCCATATAATGTTGCAAATACTGAGAACAACCTATTTACCCAAGCAAGCTAACTTGCTGAATGTTTGAGTTTTTTCTTTTATTTATATGATGGTTTTAAAATTGGTTTGGTGATTTGTTTGCCACTGACAGGTAGCAATAATGAAAGCAACAAAAGATATCCTCAGCCAGCAGCAAAGGTTATGACCTTAGGAAAAAATGATGTTATATTCTAAGTATTCCACTATCTCTTCTACCTCACAGGTAGATCCCTTCCACTTACAGGTAATGATCAGAAGAATTTGCAAGTATAGCAAATCCCCATTTTGTTTATTCATTCTTTGGAACATCCAAAGAGATGGCATCCTGGATTTATATGTGAAAAGTAATTTGTGAAATTGTCTGTTAATTCTTAAACTAAGTCTAGCAGACTCAGCTTATCAGACTCAGTTTGATTACTCTACCAGGCCATTGGTAAATTGCTGAAAATCCTAGGCATTTTCTGTTCAAACAAAAGCTGTATTAGTGTCTCTGTTTACTCCTGTTGCCTACTTGTACACCCTCTTTTGTTGCTGCCACCTTCTTTTTGAGATAGACTGACCACCTCTGACACTGTCCTCCTGAATCCTCTTCTGGCCTTGAAGAATGGAAACTGCCAGACTGGGGCAAATGGCTTGGCAGCACAACCTACTAATGTCAGTGCGTTAACGCTCAAATTTACCTTTGTGTGGGAAACTTGTAATTTATACTTCTAAACCTATGAAAAAAATGCATGCTTCACAAAGCTAATTCCAAAGTAAAGAGCAGAAAAAAAAAAAAAAAGAAAAAGTCTAAAAGCATTTGAAAATTTGAAATTTTGTCCAATGTTAAGTATGGCAATGTGACTTAGCAATACATTAATTTTCAGTCTAATGAGAATGCATATATGCAGGGTTTGTTCATTACTAGGTTCTGATAAAACTTTTCCCTAATCTTTGCTTCTTGTTGGCTGTCTAAATGAAAAGCTCTGCTGTAAAAGTAGCTGGGTTGTTCTTTGACCTCTGAGGACATAAAAATGAAAACTGTATCTCTGAAAGGTTAACTAGTCTGTGAAAGTACACGCCCCTTTAATTTTTTTTCAAACACTTTACATAGCCGGAGATTAAACCTCTTTTGGGTTCATTAATCAATCATAACTTGTTGCTAATTAAGGGTTATGCATACAATCAACAGTTCTGACAGCTGATATACTGAAGGTAATTAAGCTGTTCTCATTATTTTTTAACATTAAATTCATTCTCATATGGCATACCTAGAATGCCTTTTCAACAGGGCTTGATACTAAAGAGCTTGCTTTTTCTTAAGGATAGAGGGGAAAATTAGAGTCTACTTTGAGTTTAATCAAATTGTATTTTAGTTACTTTTTTCTTCAGTTTTTATACATACTGTTTTACAGCCCCTCTGTAACTGGAGGATTATTCTGAGGAAAGTTGATTATAAAGGAGAGGAACTTGTGCTAGACAATGTTATTTTTGCATGTCTGTAATAGAAAATTACCTATTAGTAGAACATCTTACCAATAGGAACGTGAGTAGGGAGGCTGCTAAAAGTTAAGGGCTGATATTTTTACTTCCTAAATGAGGATATTCATACTAGCTTGGCGGGGACAAGTAATTATAGAAAAGGCTCGGTTCAAATTACAAAAACTTTATCTAAATTCTGTACTTTCCATGAACTTGGGGAATTTGATCTCATTATATAATACAAGAGGCCAAATATGACAATTATTTTCTATACCTCACAACTCTTGAAATTTTTTTGATTGAAAGTTTTGGCTAGGGTTATCTCTTATTAGTGTAGGATTAAAACAGAAATTGTAATGTACTTGAAGGTTAGTTGTAGAGTAAAATCTGTAACAGACAGATGGAAGAGATGAAATGACAATCTTTCCTATTTGTTGTCCCCTACAATGTATGAAGTGAAGAGGAAGATGCTCCACGTTTTTTAATTATAACCATGTCATTTTATATTTTCCATTTTTTTACAAACTGCTAAGTAGAGATAATAAGCTTGTTTTAAGTATATGTTGAAGTAATTTTTTCATCCAAAGCTCACCATTTTCAACAGAAGCACCTGTGCAAACTCTCTTATTTAATTTAGTTTACTTTTTCAAGGTTTTTGAGGAATTAGAGGGGAAAAGGATATTGGATAGTTGAATAGATATAAAGCTAAGGTTATATAAAATGCTGTGCCAGTCACAGTACATGTATGACTTGTCCGTTTCCTAGGGAAAGCAGGAACACAACCTTAACAGGCAATGGAAAAGAAGCAGCAATAAACTCCATTACCTAACTCTAACAAGAGTGAAGAAAAGGCTTTAGTTATAAAACTATTCTAGGGAAATGCAACCACAAGAAATACATTATATGGCAAAAATTATATATAAAGAAATGCAACAAACTACATGACCCATGAGCAACAACCAATAAAAGTAAAATCAGGTTCTGCCTGCTACTTGTAACCAATGAAAATCCCTTTGTCTAAAGGACAACAAAGGCAAAAGAGATGGTTGATACCTTTCAAAAATTACAGGCTTTCATCGGGATATAAAAATCAGCAAGACAAACGTCAGTCGGTTAGACTAATCATCGAGGTTAAACAGTTTCGAATGCCTGTGGTATGTATGAAGAAATACAGTTAGCTAGCAGGAATAAGAGAACCTTGTGAGACTCAAAGGGCCAGCATCACAGGATTCTTAACTCATACAAACCATAAATAATAAATCAAACAGATCACAGCATTGACTTAAGCTTTCCTCATGAAAAGGACTTTGCTACTCTAAGAGGGAACCACTGTGCCCCAAACTAATCTACTCATCTCTATTCTTTCACTGCAGTGTCTCCCCAGTACGCAAATGCCAGACATACAAAAATGCCAAAATTTTAACAGAAGTTCCTCAAAGGACCTACATCCTGGCCTGAGTGCATGCAGAGACCTTGAGCTTGAAGGGTTCACCTGATTAAAGCAGGCAAGAATTTTCCTTGTTGGAAAGCAAGGACAAAACACCTCAAATTCATCTCAAGACAGCTGAACTATTTATTCCAGCTTGGATACAAGAGTAAGATTAGCCATCATGATGAAAGTTTGTATTGTCACAAAAAGCTGCTGCCTCACATCTGGAAGGTTGTGTCAGCACTTCTGTAACCAATTCTCAATCATTATGGTGGCTCCTCCTCAAATACCATCCAATTAAGAGAGCCTATGGTGGCCTCAGTATACTTAAGGCTTTCAGTATAGGAGAAATTCTAAGACTGTTAGTGCTCTTGATGGATGCTGGAAGAATATTTCTTGAACTCACTTTGGGAGAAAACACTGAGTTTCAAGGCTTATATGTCTGTACTAAAAGCACAGTGTCTGATGTCACCAAAGTTCCCATCTTCAAGACTTTAATGCTCAGCAGATGTAAGCAATGGGTGGCTGCTTGTGGTAGCAATGGAGAGAATTACGTTTCTGCATGCTGCCTGTGATGCAATGCGTAACACATGGAGCATTTCTCCCATATTTTTAAGAAGCAGAGACTACCTCAGTCCCTTCTCCTCTTTGACAATGTGTACAAAGCATAAAAGAAAGGAAGCTCAATGGATTTGAGAAGCACCGAGCAGTCTGAGCAGCCAAATGAAAGAGAAATCTGCTCACATTTTATCACACATTATCAACAATCTAAGCAATACTTGACATATTAAAGTAAACATGCATATCAGGATGCTAGTGCCTCCTACGTTCTGTGGGAAGATGCTCAGTTCTCTCCAGTCCTGGGATGATGTT
The DNA here is from genome assembly GCA_026930925.1 of Chelictinia riocourii. Taxonomy (NCBI): domain Eukaryota; kingdom Metazoa; phylum Chordata; class Aves; order Accipitriformes; family Accipitridae; genus Chelictinia; species Chelictinia riocourii. Next base: position 3,610,134 of record JANZLP010000041.1, on the reverse strand, counting down.
TGTTCATATGATATCATTTGGGATTCAGGGAATGCCCTAACTCTTCTGCATTTCTCTCCAAATGTACTCCTGGCCACACAAAAAGCATCAGCCCAGTTTTAAGCAAAGATCAGTTGTATGATTTTTTTTTTTTTTACAAGGTAAAAAGATGATTGCAGTATCAGAATGAGGATTTGTTTCCCTAGCCTGGAGAAACACTCGTGCTCGCCCTCTGCCGCGGGAGCTATCATTCTCATTTCAGCAGGGCTCTAGCTCCCTACAGCCTAGCGGTGCCCTTCGATCATCAGTTCGGTACCAAAAGAGGCTGATGTTGTGGGCCATGGTTAGAACTCTGCACTCGGTGCTCAACATGCCGAGCTCCACAGCTCAAGCTCCTAAGAAGTTACTGAAGTATCAGACAAGAGACAGCAGGGAAATTCAAAAGACGGAGGAGTGCAAGAAGGCGATGAGGCAATGCTGATCAACAGGACTGAGAGCTCACCTGCTACAAAAACCGGGAAACTTGAGTCTGTGGTAAACATAATTTTCACAGGTTAAGTCTTCGGCTACTCTTGAAAGGCTTCCTTCACTTTATTTCCTCTTCCCCTGCAAGCCATTTCTTCCAGCAATTTTGGAAATTCTGCTGTGAGAAGAGATTCGATATTCAGTTTTAATGCAAATTAAAATCCACTTTTTCACTGACAAGATCAACAGATCTAAAACTGTGAGCGCAAAGCACCTTTTCCCTGCTTATCAATTCTGTTCCATCTTCATCCTTGTACTTTCATGTTCCTTCTCTTTGTCTCTCTTTGCTACATTTTGCACATTCTGGGGAATACATATGTTTTTCATATAGTGAATTATTGTAGATGAGTTTTCCATGATAAAACACTTCTCCAGCTACCTATTCTCCACAGAATTTTAAATAAAATATCCCTGATTTGAAGACAGAATGATCAATCTGAATCACATCCCAGATGTGCAAGCTTCAGAGAAGAAAATATTTTTTAAAAAATTAAATATTTAGCATGAGTTATACAATATTAAAACCAAAGGAGATCTGAAGTCAGAGTGGTGATATTTACAAAGCATTCTTGGTTTTGTCTAACCTGTTAACAAATAACTTCTCACATAAAACCACAAGTTTCTATATCTAACTTCCTAACTTTTTGTAGAATGTATCTCTGAAAATGTTAATACGTACCGCTCAAAACTTCTGACTCGCATTTGGACAAGCACATTAAAATGCAATTAAAAACACATTTTACATTTAAGTTTCTTTTGCTTCATAAATATGAGTATTCTGACTTTTTAAGGATTTCTAATAACAAACCTTCTTTGTTATATCAAATGTGATATATGATAGCCCTTGCAGGGCCATTTTCAGCCTAGTGGGAGCCACAGTCCTCCTATCCCTAAGGAGATTAACCTCTCAATGCTTACGTACCCACCCGTGGGTGCTGACGTTTCTGCTTCAGAGAGCTCAGGTGCAAAGACCATTCGCTCCATTATCTCTTCAGTAGAGCAAGAGTTGCTTTCTCTCTGCAAGAGGAAAGGCTGCCCAGGTAGGTTGCCTTCCATTCCTGGGAAAAGAGGAGGAACCTGCCAGAAAGAGAGAACTCACTACCACAAGTTAATCCTCCTCTTATTTGGCCTGAATATAAGAAGCTTTCATGCATGCTATACACACAGTATTGTTGAGCACAGAAAGTGTGCTATAGGAATTAGGCAGACATAGATCCATAAGATTTTGTATTTGTCAAAATTGTCTTAAGTGTGAAGTCTTAAATTCCAGACTTATATTTAAGTCCCCTGACTTTCCGGGGTGTAGAAATGCTGATTGGCATGTAAAATTCAACAAATTGAATAGATGCAGATGATTTGCATGGCCAACAGTCATGATTTCTTGTGCAATTTTAAGGAAGAAAGCCAGTTTTAAAACATAATCTTGTAGTCCATAATATTTTGTCATCCTTTGTAAAGTAATTTAAACACAAGAAATCTCAAGGGCTTGATTTTTACATGGTATCAACAAGCATGTCTAATCCATTGTACTATGATTTACTGAGGGATAATTGCTCATTTACAGAGAGAAAAAAAACCACAAAAAACCTTAGCCATTTTTTCCCCTC
>JANZLP010000041.1:3323813-3334309 GCA_026930925.1 Chelictinia riocourii | reverse complement strand
AAGGTCATTGAGAATGTGGTGTCTTCTTTGCAATTTTTCTTTATCAAGTTCCACCTTTTCTCTTTTCTGTCCATATGTCTCACATACACTGAGATTTCTGGAATTTGATTTAATAATTTCTTCATAGTGGAAGCCATTCACTTCTTGAATTGCTCGTGTGCATGTGTGTTTCCATGAATAACTAACTGCAGTAATAATTAAAGGGATAAATAAAAAGATAGACTGATGAAGTCATGTGTGTTATTAAAGGGCTTAGTTGGAATAACCCAGTAATACTAAATGGCAAAGAACAAAATCTATGTATAGACTGGAAATTCTCCTCTAACTATAGGGGTGAAGAATGTTAATGAAAGGGTGACTTGAACTATTGCTAACAAAGAAAATGGCCATGCTAGTACAGGTCACTAACCTGCTACAGAGTTTGTTGTGCTGGCTGTCATGTTTTCTTTCATGTAGTCTGATGGGCATGCCATCACTTGGCAAATTTGCATCAACACTAGAAAACAGAGCTGAGATCAGCCAGAAGTGGGCTGACAGAGGACTTTTAGAAAATGAAAGTATATTGCTGATTTGCTTGCTTTGAATATTCTATCAAAGTAGACTGTGATGCCACTTTGCTGGCACATTTTATCATTTGCAGGTGTAAGATGTAAAGATGATTGTTCTGAATTCATATAAGTCTGCCTGCACGACACATACTGCAATGTCCTGGCAGTTGTCACAGTGTAAGTATATCTTAAAAAAACCAGACAGGTAAAATCTCTCCTTGAAAATGCTCTTAAAAAGAAATCATATAGCACCCTCACAATAGTAACTGAGGGGTAGGCACCTAAGAAATAAATACAATTATAATACAAAATTGGAAAACAGAATCAGTTTTCAGCACTTCTGACTCTTACAAAGAGCGGGTTCCTTGTCCATGCTTAAAACCTTCCTTGAGGTCTTCAAAGACCCTTGGCTATTATTTTTCAAAACGTGAAACCAAAAAAGGCATTTTGATTAGCTAAGCTAAAAGCACATTTGCTGTGTTGTGAAGACTGTGAGGATTTGCCTTCTCATTTGGAGTGGAAATTAATAAACTTTGTTCTTTCTTCTGGACCTTCTCAGCATAGCACCATTGTTTGATCACACAGGGCTAGTTCTGCCCTTGCTTGTCTACATGGTCACAGCAAAAGGGGAAGGAATAAGGAGCTTTCACCTGTGGCACATGGGTTGGACAGATGCGCAGCCCAAGTGCTTGGAGGAACGCAAGCACCACACCATAATTGCTCTGCTGGAAAACCAGGGTGGTCCAAGGAGGGAGGGTTCAACCAGAGGCATGATGCAGCAGCCTTTGTAGCACTTTCCATGTCACTATGCATGCCAAGTATCAGAGTACTTCCAATTCACACCAGGAAAACTCTTCCAAATACAAGTCTATGCCTTGAGGGCATGACCTAGCTCGATACAGTTATTTCTTTTTAGCTATATTATCAGCATGCAAGTTTTCTTATTCTGCCTGGCCACTCTAACTCAACACTGAGTAGCGCTTGTGCTCTGAGATCCCTTGCGACCAAGGTACAGTGAAACGCAAACCACACTTAAAGAAAGAGCGAAAAGAAGATCAAATTAGACCCTTTTCCAAAAGCCTCCAAATGGTCCATAAAGTGACTGGGATACAGAGAAGTTCAGCAACTTCCACAAAGAGAGAGAGAGGGAGTACTTGCCTAGTGCAGTGCCATCTCAGGTGGATTTCCCCAAGCTAGCCTCGGGCAAACAATACATCTATGCAGCAGTGCGTGGCAGAGCTCAGAAATACTAACCATAAACCTGAAAGCAGCCTTGTCAGAGCTATACTCAGGCTTACTATTACAGCTGGTCTGCAAGGCTGCCTAGCTAAGACACTGCTGTGGCTAGACTGCTCCTGTTCAGGAGCGATGCCTCCCAAAATTGGTTGGGTTACAGCATTGGTGGATAAGGGAAGAGCAATGGAATTCATCTGCTTGGACTTGTGCAAGGTGTTTGACATTGTCCCACATGACATTCTTATCTCTAAATTGGAGAGATATGGAGTTGACATATGGACCACTCAATGAATAAGGAAACAGCTGGATGGTCACACTCAAAGAGTTGTGGTCAACAGCTCAATGTCCAAGTGGAAACCAGTGATAACTGGTGTTCCTCAGGGGTGGGTATTGGGACCGGCACTGTTTAACATCATTGTTGGTGACACAAGCAGTGGGGTGGAGTGCACCCTCAGCAAGTTTGCCAATGACACCAAGCTGTGCAATGACCTTTAAGGTCCCTTCCAACCCAAACCATTCTATGATTCTATGATAACAGATTCATCTGGCTTCTGGTACAGACTGCCTGTCATTCACACCTAGTTTTGTTGAGGACTCAGGTTCCCTGAACACTAGACATCTATTCCAAATACTACCAAGACCTCTTGATGGTGACAAGAAGGCAATTAATCAGGGTGTCTCTGTGCTGCAGGCTTCAGAGGAGTGGATAAATTAGAAAGCAAGCTGTAAACAGTTTAGCTCAAGTATCAGAGTCTTGTCAAGCACTGCAGATCTTGCCATGGCCTCACTTAGAGGTCAGGTGCTCTGCAGTCCATGGTGCAAAGGCAAACCAGGTTCCGGCAAGTGAGATACTTGGCCTCCCTCTATGCTGCTCTATACCCTCCAGTTGAGATTATGCCCCAGAGATCAGACTCCTGAGAGCAGGAAGGCACCTAACACTGCCTCCCTCCGCTGTGTGGACTCCGCATTCAACTCACAACATACGCTTAAAATCTCTACCACAACTTCCAATTTGTTCCCATTAAGGATCTGGGAAGGTAACAGAAAATCTTGTGGTGGATTAAGGAGATATTGTAAATACATAACCATAAACTCACACCAGCCTGTTCCATCCCACACTTAGTGTAGCATTCATTAGTTTTTGCCATTTTTCTTAATGTGTAGAACATAATCAGTTTTCAGTGCTGGCTTTAACATATTTAATTGTGGTAAGATAGGAAACATGATCAGTCTTTGAGAGCACCAGCATGTAATGGCTTCTTTTTGATCTTAGTTTTCCTTTTGATTGTCTTGTCTTTTTTTCCTCTTGTATAAACTTGACCTGGAAAAAATATGAACTCTTCCATAACACAAACACCTAACACCATCATTCTCTTCTAAAAATTTCTGCCTTCAGGAATTCTAATTTCTTTGTAGAATAAGCGCAGTTTGTCTTTGTCTTCTACTTACAGAATATTTATGCATTAGTTTAGGGCTACATCTACAGTGGAGCCTAAATCCCACCTGACTATCCATTCTGTATCTTATATTGAGCCTCTCCTTCCCCTTATGCAATACTTCAACGATTAGCAAATGCTTTGAGGTTCAGGTCTTTGTGACCTCTGGTTGCAGTGTTAACCTGGGGGCTATACCTCACTCTGAATCTGCAGTATGAAATGATATCTCACAGTGCCTCCTGCTGAATTATTCTACTACTCTTGGTATGATGAAATTGGGGCAAGGAGAGTTTATGAGCTCCATTCTGCACAGCTGGAAAAGTCACACAGGAAAATGAAGGCCAGCTCCTACCTAGTCCAGGGGCCACTGGACCTTCAATGAGTGTTTGCCACCTTAGGGACCCCAACACTTACAATGGAGCTGGGCTAGCTCGAGCAGCAAAAGGGTGCAGAGCTGAATGGGGCTGCTCAGAGAAAGATGGCCTAAAGGTAGTTTTCTGTTGGTTTCCTTCTTCTACAGAGCTCCTGAAAGCTCAGCATCAGTCTCATCCCTGCCTTCAGTCTCCCATACTATTGCCACAGCATGGCTGACTGTGAGGAAAATCTATAGAAGCGAGCTATGTGGCAGCCATCACAGCAGTGATGGTCATGGTCAACGGCAGTTAATCTTAGTCTGACAAATAACTGCAGTTCTTATAACTTTCAGCTGTTTTTCTGCAGAATTGTACAGATTTTTCTTAAAGTAATTAAAACAATAATTATATTATGAAAACACATTACAAGATAATCTCTTCAACTTCCTTTAATATTTTCTGGCAATTACCATGGGTAACATAGAAAACAGGTAATTGAATTTCATTTCTATTACCATTTTGACAGCCTGAACTCTTTCCCAGGGTGACAGATTTAATTTCTCACACATGGCTTATATTGTTTTTAAATGGAATAATAAGTGGCATGATATTGTTTCTTGCTGTGGCATCTAAGCCATTATTTAGCAATATATCCAAAGTATTTCATCTCAACTGATAGCCATTAAAATATTCAAAGCAGAACCTCAGCAGGGATAGATTGATACAGCATTGCTGGAATCAGCTGTGCCACACTGATTCACACAAGCTCAGGATTTAGCCTGTGGTATTTCTATCACTTTTTCTTTCCTCTCACAAAATTTTAGCATATTTTTCTTATCAATGATCTGGACCACGGCATGGAAAAAAACCCTGTGAATTCATTATAAGACCATGCCTGCAATCCAGTAAGCTATGCAAGGGTTGACACATCATTGTCAATTTGCGCTGAAGAAAATAGAAGCAGAAGATGTTGTGCCTCTTTCCAGCAGTGCTCAGCAACTCATACGATTTAGGCTGCAGGAGCAACCTTTGTTCATGTAGCTGCCAAGGACATATTTACAGCTAGTTCCAGAGACACAAATATTAGAATAAATCAGAGCAAAGAAAAGTGGGATAGCTCTCATGAATGCCTCTCTCCAACACAAATCTGAAGGCTAATAAGCATTACATAATACTGCTGCTTTCAGTTCAAAATCAAGTAGTTTAATTCACCTCTGAAATAACAGACCTGTACTAAAATCCTCAACTGTGGATATAAATACTTGCTTTCTGCACAAGTTAATAGCTTTTCTGCATGCAAGGGTAGAGGGAGTTTAAGAAAGTCATAATTTCCTACTAGCTGTATTAAGAGAGCGTTACTTGAAGGTGCTGTGCATCCCAAAATGAGTTGCAAAAGTTCATAGGAATCCCTTGATAATGGCATTGCCTTCTGTACTTCCATGATGCTGAATTTTAGTTCTGTTTTCCAGAAAGGAAGTTTCTGGCCTACCTATTATAAAATTGATGTAAAAATACAGGTTAACAGAGAAAGAGTGTCTGATAGCTAAGCCTGAAAGGAGCAAGCTACTACAGCAGAAAACAGAAAAAAGCTTAAAATAAGTATCTAGACTTAATGACTACAAGTGTAAAGTCAGTCCTTTACACTTGCATTGCATTCTTGGGAACCATGCTACCAAAATCTTTTTGGCTCAGTTCCTGAAAAGAATTTTGTGATAACACTATATGGACTTCAGTTCTTTGTTTACAGGGCACACAAGTTTATTTGCACACTATGTCTACCCCGTTAAGGTAAAATTAAGGAGCTATAATTTTTAATCCTTTAATTATTGCAGACACAGCAGCAGTGGAAACTGTACTTCTGTACCCCCCCATCCCTTCCTCTTGCAGCTTTCAACACACACTTCAGAAAGACCCTACTGTAGTGCTCAATGCAAGCAGAAGTAAGGACCAGCCTGTGATGTTCTGCTGAAGCTGTTGTAATCATTTCTCAACTTGGTAAAGCAGAAGACAGTAGGTACGGCATTATAGATGGGGCAGCAGCTGGAAGGGTGATATGTCAAATGGGAGAATAACACTGTGGGGTTGTTGTTGGAATTAAAGTATTTATCTCCTCAATACAATACTAATAACATCCATTGTCTCTGCTTATCTGTATCATTGACAATATACCTCATGCAAGAAACTGCCTGTTCCTTCTTCAACAGAAGGTAAGAAAATGCTTTAATATTTCACCAGAATTAGTAAAGCATTTTGGAAAATTTTGTATAGTCAGTGTGGACAAGGTAAGAAACAATTTGAGGGTGATACTGAGGAATGCTGTCAGGATTTAAGGAAGTGGTTATTAAAAGATGTAGAGTGACTGTAGAAATATTCCAGAACATGTAATTGCAACACAGCCCCTCTGGCATTTTAAAGACCCCTAAAGGTACCAACACACTTACATAAAATCTACTGGAAGACAATGAAAAAATGTACATATTACTAGTTAGCTTCATTTTGGGGAGCAAATCAATCTCCAGCAGCATTGGTAGGTTAATCAATGCTTTTCCACTAAAACTAAACAAGTTCATGCCAGCAACAGACCTCTTCTGCCCACACTGTGCCCCTTAACTGTGGCAAATAGGACAGGGAGCTAATCAGGCTTTAGAGCTCACAGTAACATATTTACTTTGGCCTGAGGTTGTGCAGATGTCAAGCAAAACAGTCATTTCCAAACCAAAAGAAGTGGAACAAAACTTCATGTCTACCTCCATTTGTCTCAGACAGAAGTTTTGCATAGCTGGCCACAGTTTACCACTGCTCAGTTCAGGGGGATTTGTAAAGGGCTTTTCTTGCAGCAGTCAGAGCATGTCATATTTATAATCAGCATCTAGTACTGCTATGGAGGAGTTGGTGCTGAATGGCAAAAAAATTATTTTGAAAGAGAAAAATAGGGATGAAATACAGAAATGGTGAAATAGAAATGCAATATCTTTGTGTTTTCATATTTGCTGGGTTATAAGAATGCATCCAACCTAAACTATAATGAAGCTCCGCCCAAAACCATTATTAAGAAGTCCAGCATATAAATAAGTATGCTATTCATAAGTCAAATTTCATAAAACAAATTTAAAATAGATTTACCTTGAAGAGTCTGTAGTCAGGGACCTGAGTACTTAGAAATTCCTGGCTTCCCTTCTTCAGAGCATTCAAGCTCCAAGAACACATCTACAAGAAAGCACAGGGAAAAACTCGAACATGCAGTGAATCAATAGGCAGTAAGCAAGAAATGGCTGTGAAGTAACTAGGAGATAAGTGGATTAATCTGGCACAAAAGTTGGCAAGATATTTTCTGCTCAAAGTTTACTAGCTGAAATTTGAACTGAACATGGAGTCTCCTGTGGGGTTTTTAACCTCCTGCGATCTCATTTACCTCAGGGAGTAAAATGTTCAGTTGCTTCTAAAGGAAGATCAGTAGTCCAGATCATTAGCTACAAGCTGCCATGATTCATTAATTGCAGAGGAAAATATGCCAGTTTGATATCTAACTGATGTGTAAACATAATTTTTCAATAAAGTCAAAGTAAACCTCAAAACAAAAAGGTCATTTGAACTGAAAAATCAAAACATAGGAAATCTCAAAATGAAACATGGATTTTTTCCTATATTTTTGTTGTTGTATTCAGTGATTTTGTTTTGTTCCTGAAAGAAGAATTTGGTAAAATCAAAACAAAATCAGAAAGGGTTACAATGTCGATTAATCTATGTTTTGAATGTAAACTTTGACACCATGTGAGAAACCACAGTGTTCTAAGTGTTACTAATGCACAGAGTTATCGCCACAGTTAAGAGCAACCCTGTCTTACCTGTCTGACTGAGGATGTTCATGTGTACCCTTAGTACATTGAAGCCTGCCACATGCTATATCCAGAATCCTTGCTACTAAGTGCCTGTCCACCTCCTCTTGTTAACTGTTGGAGCACAGACAGCACCCAGAGATTGCTTTTTTGCTCTTTTCTTCATCCCTTGCAGATGGCACAATGCACTAAGGAGTAATCCATCATATATTATAAGTCCAGGGGCAACTGCCTGTTGCTGAACAGGGGATCTTCTCTTCCTTCCAAGCTCATAGGACAATAAAGCTACAAAGCACAATCTAGTCATCTTTGTGGAAGCAATGCAAGGTGCAGAGGAAAGAATTTATAATGCTTTTACACTCAGACATTCTTCATTTCTTTTCTTTTTTTCTTCTTATATTTGATGAGATCCCAGGAAATTATGTGCTTATGTTAATGTAACATTAAGGTTGATAAATCAAGTTCTCAAATGTCTTTAAATGCAGAAGCCAGGCTGTAGGCTCAACCTTTCCTCTGGCTCTTTGCCTCTTTCTTAAAATATAGTTGGTCTTTATGCTCTTATAAATTATTTCTCAGACTACAGAGGAGTCAGTATAACACAAACTGGAATTCTCTACAAAGCTTTATAAATAGTAAACGCATGACAGAAAATGCTGTGCAGCTGGGTTATGTAAGCAAAGGAGTAATTTACTCACAAACACTTCCGTATGTTCTTCCTTGCATTTCAGTTTGGCATGATCATCTCTCTGTCTTGATCATCTCTCTGCCATTACTCATGCAGAGAGATTTCGGATATCATTGGTGTTGTGGAGGTGATGTCCCCCCAGAGATCCTGATAGTCATGTGCAAATGAAAGTATTCATATGTGAACACAAGTATTCATTTTTTTTTGCCAAGACTGCTGGCTGCTGAAGATAAGCATTTCTGGCCTTTGTTCAGGTAACAAATTTTTTAAGGCCTTCTGCTTTCTGGATAGCCCTGACTGAACAGCTATCAGCATTAGCAGGGCAGCACTCTGTGCAAGGTTGCATTTGTCTAGGACCCCCCTTAGAGCCTCAATAAACATCGATTGCTCGATGGCAGCCATCCTCAAGTGTGAGCAAGGAAGGCAATACTGATCCTTTGCCTTACTGCCCCTTCCTTAGGCACCAGTCACCCCACATGACGCCTTTCTTCTTCCTTCACCGAGTAAACCCCTTGCAGGTAGCAGAGGAGGTATATTATAAATGGGACTGTTTCATACACATGTGTACAGCAGTTTCATAGGAGGGTGGCATGTAGGGCTCCATCTTCTGTGAGAATCCCAGCCCAGCATTGGCACTGTTTTCCCCACAGTCTGCCGCAAGCTGGGAGAAATACCTTGGTGGACAGCAGACTGTGTGGCTGCTCACGTGTGTGCAAAATATCTCTTCCACATGTGTAACAAAAACTGTGCTGAAACATGAAGGTTTACTTTTCAAAGCAGGATGTTATCTGCTGCATGAATGGCAAAGAAACTGGAAGATTACATGCCCTGTGATGACAGTCTTATGCAAACAGTACTCTCCAGGCTCCTTTAGAAATGTAACTCTCCTCCTACAAGAGGGCAAGACTAAAGATTGTGGTTATAAGGACAGATATAGACTGTCATGTAGGGACTTTCTGAAGATTGCTTTTGGATTATCATTGTTATATGATTAATTTAAACAAAGTGTTTCAGCAGAGCCACCTACTTTGTTATACAGGCAACTATTGAGTAAAATTTCCAGGTATGATTATACTTTAGTCCTTTTCTTACAGAGTGAAAATGCTTCTGCCTTTAAACCAGAACTGCTGGTACCTAGTGGGGGAATGCAGAATGCACAGAAGAAAAATATTTTAGATTCCGTCACTATAAAAAGTATAACTGGAAACACCTGAGACACAGTGATTCACCAAAGTAACTGCATCATAAGATTGCCACAAAACCAGCTTTGTAGCACAGTATTTAAGGGGAGATTATATGGAAGACACCAGAGGACACCTGAGGACAGGATTGCTCCCTCAGCACTGATCCACTGACACAAAGCCTCAGTGGAGCTAGGGTGGGCTGCAGTCCTTAACTTCCCTCTCCCTCCACACCAGGAGCTCCACCCCTGTGGCTTCATCCTGGGGCCAAGGCGTCCCATTCCTGCCCTGCACCCAGGTCAGCCCACTCATGGCAGCACTGTGCCTTGGTGGGAAACTGGCTTTATGTCTGAAACACAGTCAGAAAGAAGAAAGACAGGAGAGACTTACATGGTTGTAGCAAGCAGATGTGGTTTGTTTACCACCAACCTTTCCCAGATTATTGTCCATGAAGCTGTCAGGAGAGCTGAGCAGGCTGTACTTTTATTTCTCAGTATATGAAGAAATATAGTCCAAATGATATCCTGGATATACCAAATCTAAATATGAATGCACCATGTTAGAAAGATGTCACCTGGTCAAGGTTATTACCCTGGATAACACCTAATGAGATTTATCAGGCTCCCTACAGCAATTTTCATCACACAAGTAAGCACAGTATTATTATGTCTGTGACTGAACACTCCTGAAATGTTGATAGCTTTCAGTCAGATACTTATCTCTGGACACAAAGAGAAATTTTACAATTGTACCACTGCACAGTTGTCCCAGTTTTAAATAAATTATTTCAACTTTAGTCAAAGATGTGATGTGTACTCCTTTATAGCAAGTACCTGCTGCATGCACATTTTACAGTGATCTCAGATTACTCCTTGTGGAATTATTTTTACATACTGTGCATAAGGCTGCGTACTTGCCCTGAGGATACATTCAAGGTGAAAACTTGCTCTAAGTGACATGTTTTGCATTTTGTAACTGTACTGGAGATCAGGAGGGAAAATGACAGCTCCAGGTGTTGGGGGGAGGCCACAGAGCCTGTTCCAGCACAGCAGCAGAGCAGGGTTTCCCCCTGGACCAGCCAGGGTGAGAGCAAGTGAAGAATTGGTAGACCACTGTCATACACCGGTGAAAGGAATGAAAGCCTGTGCATTGCAAGAGGAAAGGATGCTTCATCAGAGAAATGAAGTGTCACAAATTACTTCCTGCTCCTACCGTGCACAG
>JANZLP010000041.1:3068706-3080697 GCA_026930925.1 Chelictinia riocourii | reverse complement strand
GAGGACCAGCCACGGTTTTTGGGAATGGCGCCTTCCAGGGAGGAGCTAGAGCCGGACGTTCGGAATTTGGACAAAAGGGAAAAATGTGCCCTCCAGTGTCCCTATCCAACCACATTGATGGGGCACGAAACAGCATTTAAACAGCTTGAAAATGTATGGTACAAGGGAAATTTCATACAAAATGCACACCTTAATGCAAATAGATGCACTTCTGAAGTTGCAGCTTTTGAGACAGTTATGCGCATACAGTGAAGTTTATACCCAATCCTTATTTCCTCCCCTGTAATTGAGCGGTAAATAATACACAAGATTGTTCAGTATGACCTACTTCAGGCAAAGTCACTATACAAAACCAAAGATCCATGAGGACTAAATTTTTTTTTTTTACAAAATAATTCTAAATCCAAAATTAAACATTAATCAAGAACAGATCAAGCAAGAAACTTTGATAGCGCCTCTTCTCAAACAACACATCTGGATCTCAGACTAGTAGCATTAGCTGAGTGCTCTTCAGAGACCTGCACTTCCTACTTTGCTCTAAATAACTCCTTGTCTTGTTCAAAACTGCTGAAACAAGGGACAAACCCTCAGGTTCCTGCCTAGGGAGGTTTTCAATCAAGATCTACTTGAGGAAATTCACGCTGTTCTGCTCATTCTACATGCAATGCAAAGCCTATCTGCTACTCTCCGAGGGATCTCTCAGTAACAAAATCCCCTTTAACTGCATGTGACAATGCTAGCAGGTACTAAAATTCACTTAGTAGTTCTCTGCTGTTAGTAGCTACAGTCTGCTTAAACCAATCTGTAATTTTAATTTTAAATGGTACTTAGTGAAGTGCACAGTTCTTTCTCACCATTTTTGCATTTTGGTCTCTCGTAGTCCTTATGATCGCTAGCCCCGGCATACACTTTTGTGAGTTAAGTTTCCCACCTTTTAGAAAGCAAGAGAGACTAAATGTTTTCCTAGGATCATACAAAAAATGTTCTAGCAGAAATCTTGCATGACAGCTGATCCTAACCTTCATTGTGGTCTGCCTGTGGGCTGCAGCAAAGGAAGAGCCCTGGCCTGCCAGCAATGGTGTCATTGCCCTGGGTTGGCATCTTCCCCATGAGCACCACGGCCATGTGTGTTATGCACAGCACTTCTTCCTGATTTCATCCAGGCTCTATGTGAGACCTGTAGTCCAGGGACATTTCCCTGTGTATTTTTTTCAGGTCAACAGATCTAAGATAATGAAATGCCTGTTTGGTCAAGCTTGCAGAAAGGTGTGTTTGTGGTGGGACACCAAAGGGTGTCTTGTGTGCCTGGCACAGCACAGCATAAGGTGTTAGGAGTATGAAGACTTCAGCCAGAATAAAATACTATTCTGTGTAGAGGAAGCCAAACTTTGTAAATCAATGTTTTTGCTACCTGACTGGAGCAGACTGTCTTGTCAGCTGTGTTTGGCTTGCCTTAAAGGCAACCCAGGAGTGAAGTATCATTCTTGGGGTGGGGAGAAACATGTAAATGGAAAAGCAAGCAAGCCAGACCGGTGACAGAGATTCCCACGCAGGCCTGTATACCATATGCTTCTGGTTTAGGTCATCAAAATTCTGCATGACAGGACAGTCTGTAGCTTTGCTTCTTCTGCATGCTTTGAGCATTAAGACTCTACAGACAAGTATTTTACACCACATTTTTACTCCTGGCCCAACTGGTAGGAGACCCTTTAACACAGTAAGAAAAAGAGATGTCAGACTCTGCAGCTGCTTGAAGTCATGTCAGAATAAAACATTTCCCAGCTGCTAAACACATACAGCAGTTCTCGAAGCTTACATTTGGGTGAGAGAAAAAAGTAATGTGGATGGACCATCAAAACCAGAGCAAATTTTCAAAATTAACAATTCAGATGTTCTGGATACAAGTTACTTGCAGAAAGCAAAAAAAGTTGGGGGGGGGGGAGTTTTGGGAATTTGGTGGTTTGGGTTTTGTTTTGTTGTTTGTTTTGTTGTGGGTTTGGTTTGGTTTGTTTTTAAACACAGTCCTTCAAGGCTTTCTGGAATAATATTTATGTCTTGTGTCCACACACACAGAAAAAAGATAATCTAAATCCTACCTAACACTGATAATGTTTTATAAATATGTTGTCAATAATTGGAAAACCTTGCTTTCTGGATTATTTGTTAAATTATTCCACTAGTACTCCTTATGAGGTATTTCCAACATTTAAATTTAAATAAATTTAAGTTTAAAAAAAAATTTGAAGCGGTATTTAATTTCTTCTTGGGTTCCCAGTGTTTACATTTAGCTACTATGAATGGACAAGGTAACTGAACAGTCAGCGAAACCTGCATTATCTTTATACCTTAACTGTGGATTTTCCCCTTCCCAAACAGAAGTCCCGCAGCCTGGCTCACACTTCTGCATTTAATTGACACCTCATCAGTCAGCAGCACCTTTGCGTGTTATGTACAAGCACACAGCACTGACAAACACAGTGGTCTTCTTGCGAACAGACCAGAAAGGTTGGATCTGGAAGCACGCAGGCTGGATTTGTCCTACAAAACACTTCTATATGTCCTTCCATTTCCCCCTAACAAGAGACAAGGAATGGCTGCTGAAGCAGCCAGCTCCAGCAGAAGGCTTTTGCCTGCTCTGGCATGACCCAGCAGACACTCCTGCTGAGGGAGCCAGCAAGACTGACTGTGCAGGAGAGTTATTTTTACAGCACAGCCCCAGGATAGTTGTACTGGCACAACTAACAGTCAGCAGACTGCAGCATGTGAATGAGGACAAGTGGTCTAGACAAGGAAACAATTTCTTCAGTGAGCATCACACCCAAGCTAAATTTCCTCAAATGGCACCCACAAGCTGCAATAATATTGTCAGTTTAAAGTCTGTGCTGAATTGAAACGGACAGTCCTGTCATCTCCCAGTCCTCGGCCAGTCTGTCTCCCCTGCCTTGTGCCAGCCCTCACAATCACGAGGTCAGGGAGCTTAAGAGCCAAAATAAGCCAAACTAAAATACAGAAGAAAAAACCTACTCAGTTTCAAAATTTCATTCAATGTCCCATGAGCTCGTTTCAACACAATAGGAGGGATGGGAACAAACATCCAAGGCTACATATGGTAGAGCTACCTTCTTCAACAATCTACAGACTTACCAGCACTGCCTCCATCCTCACAGTCTGCATTCATTGCCATGCTTTCACCATAGGTGTAGGTGAAAGGGGAAGGTACACCTTTTTGCTCCCCTCTGAGACAGAATAGCTGGTGAGACAAACCTTCCCCTTTAAACTTTGAATATTCAACACAAAACACCAGCTCAGTCAGATGGCATTTTCTCACAACTCCATTCAATAGGTATCCCTGCCCAGCTCTGTCCACAGTGTACTCACATAACTGAAGCACTAACAGCTAAAAAACAGTGGGGGCCCAATCTATCTGGGTGAAGGGTGCGGCATCCGGAAGATCTCACGATGTCACGGAAAGCTAGAGAGTTAGTCGTCGCCTCCCTATGATGTAGTTGTAGCCCCGCCCACATTTACTAGTATAAAAGGAAATTGACTGCGCAATAAAACGGGAAGTTGGCATTCACACTGTGTGTGTTATTGTCTCTCCCCTGGTCCGGGCCGACCAGTGATCTAGTCGCGACACCTTAATATGTAGCAATGCTACAACATCTAACATAATTTCCGCATAAACTCCTCTGATCACATAAGTGGTCACAACAGCCAAGTACAAACATTCGTATCTGCAGGCCTGTGCCCTGGTAAGTGTTGCAATTCTTCATTAACACGGTTAATTGCTAAGTGTCAAATGCTGCTACTTGCTGTACTGTCAGTGGCTAAGAATAGATCTTTCACAGCCTGACCAAGCAATAGCAAATGAAGCACTCCACAATGCAGACCAGTGCTGCAGTGACCTCCACAGTGGCAGAGGTAGACTGTGTACA
Organism: Chelictinia riocourii; assembly: GCA_026930925.1. Lineage (NCBI taxonomy): Eukaryota > Metazoa > Chordata > Aves > Accipitriformes > Accipitridae > Chelictinia > Chelictinia riocourii. The sequence goes on along the minus strand of JANZLP010000041.1, from coordinate 3,076,762 downwards.
AATTCACTGGCCATCCCTTGCCTTTTCCCAAGTCAGCCACATGCTATGGTGCAAAAAAAATTGCTGAGGATTGCATAATGCATCTATGAAAGCTATACTTTGCAAAGTCCGTCTCTGTCTCCTGTTGTTTTTACCAGAAACATAGAGGAAAGTATAGGTTTTGCATCCTCCTCACCTTACCCATAATGGTAGACTCTTGAGTCTAACAGAAATAGACACAGCATTAAGACAAGAAAGATCTGCAGGCCAGTATGTCCTGCTCACCTGTTCTGATGAAGAAAGTACGTACAGTTTGTTTCTTCTAGTAGTATAGTTGTTGATGTTGCATGGGACTATCAACAAATACGGGACCGGATGTTATTCCTACTGAAGTAAATGTTAATACTCCCATAAAGAAAGCAGGTGCTAAGAACTTGTGAAACAGGTGCTGCAAAAAAATAGCTAAATTTGGAAAGGATTTTTGGATACCACCTACACGGCAGAGCATGCAGTATTGATTTCAAACTGTTTAGACATTTATCTTGTGGAAACAACACACAACAATAATTTGAGAGGAAGTCTGCAGCAGGATGGATACACAGACACAAAAATATGGCAGCAATTTCACAAGATGATACTAGATGAACAATAAACCAACGTATTTAGCATATAACATTCTACATATTGCATTTTATGTCCAGCAAAAGATTTGCAAGAAAAGTGCTGATGTACTTAGAGTTTTGAAAAATTATCATCTTGAGCAGCCAACAGGATACAGATTCTTCCCAAGAGCATGAGTTCTAACATCATTTTGAGAACAATTAATTTATCAAATAATGTATATCACAGTTAACTATCTTCTGTTAATTGAAGTAGTAGATCGTAAAGCAATCAGATACACTTGATTTCAAATTAAAATGGTCTTAAAAGAACACTAAAGTAGCAAAATGATAAAATGTCATGATAAAAATAACTTTGTTTTGACCTACTTGAACATATGCACTATAACAGTCTTGTTCTACAGTGTACAGAGTTTCTGGCAAAGTAAAGCTTTTGCAGGTCTCGCTTTGGTAAAGAGAAGTAAAAGAGAACATTTCTTTCTTTCTGGCTCTTTTGCTTCATCCACCATCTATCTCAAACCCTAAATGGCGGAAAAGAATATGGCATAAGTTAGGCACAAAAATTAGCCAAACAAAGGTTACATGTCATGCACAAAATTAATGCCAGTCACTTGAAGAGCTTAGTCAGAAAGTACAAATGAGAAGATTTGAGAATTTATCAGTAAGCCTTCAACAAACTGTACTGAGGATATACAAATGATGTTCTTAAAGGTTTATAATTCAGACCATTCTGTCTGGATGTTCCTGAGAATGATACATTCATCTGTCTTATTTTAGGACTGTTCTTTCTGTCTTTCAAAGTAATCTCGTTGGAGATGGTAGAGCTTTACAAAACATTGATTTTTGAGAAGAGGATTGAACATTTGCAAAGATACTTCTTTACCTTTCATTCATTATTTTTCCTTTTAATTTAAGTTAAAATATAAAATCTGCTTGGAACAAAGGATTAGTGTAGAAATTTTCTTTTCAGATTGTTGACACTGGCAAAGCTATAGGCAAGTGTAATGAAAAGAACGATGCAATGCTAACTTTGCATACTAGTACTGATTCCACCTAAAATACATCAATTTCAGTATTATTTACTCTGCTCAATTATGGGGAAATATGTAGGAATTAAGGCTCTTACATTTATGACATATTATAGTCTGTTGTCAATTATTAATTATGAATGTAATTAAAGTAAAAAAATGTAAGGATCAAATTCCTCCCAGAATAACTGAAACAAAGTCAATTCCAATGGTCAGTTTGACCCAGTATACTTACTATTACTTCTGCAACAATCTTTTTGAAAATGCAGGCTTAGAGGATGGAAAGAATGAAGAAGAATGAAAAAAGAGCATAAGGTCTGACACTATGAATACTTCCATTCCCTCCTCTGGCTCATTTAAGGACTTTTCCCTTGCTCTTAGGAGTGCATTCCCTAGTAATGAAATAAGGTCATTCCCTATTTTGCTTACCAAAGTGCAGAGGGAAGAACCAAGCCAAAGTCTGTTCCCCTTCTGCTCTGGCTTACAAAGCAAGTCTTAATCCTTGTGGGAGTCACCTGCTCCCAAAGGGGTGTAGCAGTACCATAAATATTTCAAATACAGCCTGTACACTGGGAAGCTCCAGGAAGCATTGGTGTCTCACTGGAACAAGATGCCTCCCCTGGGAAGCCATGAGGTTATGTAATGCCTAGCTGTGCTTGCAGGGATAACCAAGCTTTCTGTGTTGCTTATTAAAATGCAGATTACTTTTTACTCCTTTTAAATCTACATTTGTGGTTTCTTATTAACTGTTCCTTTAGCATACTATCAAAGTCTGATGATACAAAGTCCAGTGTGTGCATTCTTTTACTTTTAGTCCAGTTTCCCTAGGAATGTGGTGTGCAACTGTAGCATTTGTGTCACCTTCCTGCCAGCCCCTAGTAAATCTGTTAGCTACTTTTACCCAAATTCAGCAGAGAGCTAGAAGACTCACCTGGATTCATTTTCCACAAACCTCATTAAAATAAGCAGCCAGGGAGGCAAGGGGGATGCAGACATTGCTCTCCTGGCAGGAAAGGCTGCAGTGTGAGTGCAGCCATGATTAGGCATAAGAGAATCCGCAAGGAAATTCACCCTCAGATAAAAATCATAGAAAATTAGGCTTCATTAATTCCTCTGCTCATGGAACTATTTGGTTTAGGTACTATATCTATACTGGAAATTCAGCTGGTAATAATATCTTTGCTAACTTATAGAACATTAACACTTTTCTATACTCAAGTATAGAAACAGCAAGACATTGATCACCTGATCCAGCTACCATCAACATCAAAGGAATCCTTCCACCAAGTTAAGTGGGAGTTGGACTAGGCCCATGCATAGTATTATCCATACAAACATTTATAATAGCAACATTAAAAAATAATTTATTCTGTAAAAGACTCAAAAGCAGAAACAAAACAAACATTTTAATCCAGTTTTAAAAGGCATGGTAAATGTCATCTATACAAACAGCAGCATAAGAGGAAAACATAAATTCATATTCATACAGGCATAAATGACTGTACCATAAGTGCAAGTAACGTTCACTTCCTTCACTACTCCTGCAACTTTATTATATTTTGCAAATGAAACTTTCCATTATGCTAGTTCTTGTTCAGTCACACTCTGCTTTCAGAGGTGGTTTTCACTGAAGTACAAGATGGCCAGAGTTATTCTGCTGGATGGAAAATTAATGCATATGAGGTATGGAATTCCATGACTCCTTTTTTAAAACATCTATATAAATTAACATGAAAATTTTCAGAAGACTTGGCTTTCATGGATTCATGGAAGTCCTACAGAGGCTTTGGTAAATGCCTCCATTGAGGAAATATTTCACATCCTCCAGTAGCCTGCTATTCCACCCATGAGAGCATTCATATACTTTTCAACCTATGTTAAAGCTAAGCTAAGAAGCCATTAACTGTCCAGATTAGTCCTGTACAGGAAAATCCTTGCTGGGGAAATGGAAATTCCATGGCAAGCTCCTAGCAGTTTCCGCTGTATTGTTCTTGTAGGGAGAAAACAGGGGTTGTGTTCCCACAGAATGAGCAGTGGGCTCAGTCCAAGGGGCTCTCACAGGATTCATCAGGGTCTAGCAGCAATCACACATAAAACTTCTGTGTCTTCAGAATGCATTTTGGAACTCCCAAAGAATTGTACTATCAAGCTCTCCCTCTGTAGTTGCTACTTCCCCAGAAGCAAAATTCAGAAGGTCATTGGAATTTACATAGTTTAAATGTGCTCAGGGCAAAGCTAATGTCAGTTAAGAACTTCTGCTGGTACGTCTACATCTCTGTTTTTGCTTCTCTCCACAGCAAATCCTCATTCCTATGAAAGAGCATCCAAAATAGGAGGAAAGTTCCTGAAAAGGAAACACTGTTTCCATCTATAGAATTCATCTTGGGTTATGGTTTTTTGCTACTGGAAAGTGTTTGGACTGCATAAGCCTACCTTAAGCTGCTGATCATTGTATCAGTACATATGTGTGCTCACCAAATAATACTTTTTAAAGGGGAAAAAGAAAGAGGTTTAAATAGAACCTGTGGTTATAGGAATAGTTTCCAGTCCAGGAATGTGCCCTGACTGGATCCTGAATGAATAGCAGGGCAAGTGTGTAAGTTAGCCCTCCTCTCCTGTATTCCTGCTCTCCTTGCCTCCATGAAAAGAAAGAACACACATAGGCCAAACCATAGCATGACCCATCAAGTCCCCTGATGGAGGGGGGGGGGGGGTAATTGTGGGTACCTGGTAGCACCCAAGTAAATCTTGATAGAGCCTAACTGACTTAGAAGACTAGATCCTGATTTCAAATCAATACAAGCATACAGGATTTTATACAAAGGGCATTAATCGCCTATACACACTTGAAAATCTAAACTGTGTCTTAAGTCACATGGGATGTAGGTTCTTCAGTAGGATTTCTGAACACAGAACCTAAGCACCTTAATTAGCCAGGGCACTTTGGAAATTTTTAGATATCATTTCTCTGCTAGCATACTTCTTTCAATCTCTTATTGAGTGTATTTATGATTCACTTGCCTGTGATACAGCTACAGTCTGTGAATTCTCAGAAGACAGAAATCTTAAGATTCAAATCTGTTTCCACTAATGACAATATGAATCTTGGTGTTAATTAAATGGGACCAAGAGCAAGGTATATTGACAATGAAATAGTGACTCTACAGTAAAAAAGCAGACCACAACAAATAGTTGCAATTCTGTTTCTTCTGCAAAGATGGATCATTGATAAGGGATCTTTTGTTTCTAAAAGCTAGAGACTCTATTTCTGACTTTAAAAGAAGACTTAGTCTGTTCCAGTTTTGCTGATTTTAAATTAGTACTTACCTTCCCTCACAGGTCTTTTTCTTCAGAAACTTAAATTATAAACTGAAGGTTTGTAAACCATCAGGCACTGACTGACAGTGCTTCCAGCTTGGATAATATATTTCCTTTGTGACACTCCTTGTACTAAAGTTAGTAGTTTGACTCCCTGTTTCTTACCTGCTTTTTCTCCTGTATAGGGCAATTGGTTGTATAAAGTATTTTTGAATGATGATTTCTTCAGCAAAGTATGTCTTTGAAACCCTTTCAGGTTCACAACATATAGTTTTTAACTTCATTACCCTTAAAATTAAACATTAAAATATGTTCTACACACTGCTTTAGATTACCGTGTACTAACCATGTTTGAAGGAAGGAAGGAAAACATATTGGTCCTTCTGCCTATTTCTTGAAATAAGAAGAAACATGATTTTTTATTTTTTTAACATTATCCAGACAAGCTCAGCTTGCTGAATGGCATGTATAAAATTATATCCAAAAAAATGAAGGTGAAGTATTTTGCTTAAAATGTGAGTATGTGGGATACCTATTCTAAGAGAAACACATCAACTGATGGCTGATTTTGCTTGAGACCCTATTAGTTAGGAGGAAAAGACTTCAGGGTGGCAGGTGGGCATTGTAAAGTTATCGCAGTAGTATTTCATTTAAAATATTTATAAGTGAACTCCTATTTAACTTTTCTTGTCTGGCCGTAACTTTGAAAAAAGTTGTTTGTCTAAGGAGATCACTATGTCCTGGAAAGAACTAAAGAGGACAGCATGCCACTCAGTGCTTAGGAAACAGACAGTTGCATTACAGTTTGGTTTATCTAAAATGTGTCAGAAAAAGAGGAGACTGCTGTAGAAGAGACCTGACCTGCCACAAGAGAAGGCAGTAGAGAAACTGGATCAGATTATTACCAACACAGCAAGAAATCAGACTGCATTAAATTAGTTAACATGTCTATGAGTAACTTGCAACAGATTTATCTGCAGGCGATTTATCAGGAAAGAATATCAGAATGATTGTTTTCTGAAGAAAGCAGGAATAGAAATGGAGCATTATGAATTCCTGATTTATTCTGGGTCGCAGTGATTCTGTAAGTACTTTAATGAAAAAGGCTTTTACTGGATAGTAGGAATGTAATGCAGTACAGTTTATTGATTGTAGATTCCCCCTTATATTCCTACCTTTCTTTTACATTTTGTTAAGAAGTCTTGTTTACTATCATTCAGAGTGCATTTAGACTTCCTGTCGTGGCTTTCCAAAACTACTAGGAAATAATCATAGAAAAAGATTGCATATGATGATAACCAGTAGCACTTTTGCATATATAGTACAAAGCATACCCCGCACTAATGCAAATGCCAAACAGAATAATTTCTATGATCCTTCAGGCATATTCATCACAGATTTTTTGGACCTAGAACTAGTTTGAATAGTAACAAAAATCAGAGGTTTTAAGTTGATATCATTTGCAGAGATTAAAGCAAAAAGATTAAGTGAATATCAAACATTGCTGAAATTGAAGTTTGGATATCAACATCGTCATTCTTGCAAACTTTTCCAGTGCTATAAATCTTCCCAGTGTATGCTCAAAGATTTTTTTTTTTGCTGTGGCTTGATGAAAGGTAGCAGCACTTTACAGATATTATAAGTTGTGTAACATAATTGCTAGCCTTGGGAATTCTCCTCTCTTTGAATGACATTTAAAATCTATGAAATTTAATTAAAAATACATATATCATAACTGCTGTATCTAATTTTCTTCACTGCTTTGCTTTCACATCTAAACCATCTCATTTGCTATTTTTCCTACACAATGGCTCTCAGCTGGCTGGCATGATCTATTATGTCTATGTCAAAAGTAGCTGGTGCAATGTCAAAGCTTTTTTCCTCTGCTAAACCAAGTCACAAGCAATTTAGCACAATACAACTGGGACTTCATAATCCCTAACACAGTGCACTGTAAGCATTAAGCTACTGACCAGAAGTCTCTTCAGAGATATTCAACTTGTATAATCCTGAAGAGAGCTGAAGCTTCAAGGCTTTAAACCTGTTTCCTAGCAGACCAGAAATCCCTCTTGAAGCGTATTGATGAACGTTTTTTTTCCATCTGGTACTCATAACAATGTAAATTACATTTTAGAACCCCACAAATAAAAATGTTTTTTAAAAAAAGCATGTGTTTTTGCAGAAGCACATATCTCCATTAGAAGGATAAGTGTGTTTTGGAGAAAGCATGTGATATTAACTCTCTCCTTTTTCCTTCCAAGCAATACTGTATGCACAGCAGCAGAAATAGAGACTGTAATGTTGTTGAGCAGCATAGATAAAATAAGTCTGAAAATTTTGCCTAGATATTGGGTTCCGCACCATAAATCTCACATCTTTCCTTGTTCTACATGCAGAAACCTTCCTAGCAACGCTAAACGTAATCCGTTTTACTAGATTGCTATGAAATCTCTTGCTATGTGTCAGAATCCCTGGTAATCCTGACTGCTGTAACAAGTCCATGGGTGCAAGAGAGATGGAGATCACACCGATATTCTCTCCTCCGTATTGGCTCGGTAAGAACTCAGTCATTAGTTCTTACCTTAGCGTCTGGAGGGGACGACTTTGCTATCACCGTCATTGCTGTAGGGCAGCAACGTGCCCGCAGCTTCATCGTTTCTGGGCTTTACATCTTTCTGTCAGCACGGGCAAGGGGAGGGAGCCCGGACTGGGACACGGGAGGCCTGGCGTCTGCTCCTGGGTCTCCCGATGGGCGCTGGGGCAATCTTGGGTGTCGCAACCCGCCCTTCCACACTTTAATTTTCCTCTCTGTAAAACAAGAATCACAATATTGACCTCCTCTGCGGTTTGTCCTGAAATCCATTGATGCAGTTACTGCTGCTCTCAGAACCTCTTGAAAGCTGAAACTATTTCCTAATCTAGTTCATTTTTAAAGCGTTTTTTAAAATAAGAAAATCTTTCTTTTTTTTTAACAGCCCATTTAAATTCATATTATATTAATTCCTCTAGCTTAAATTGTCAGATACTGCCTTTCTTTCTTAGCAATTCTTGAAGTAATATGGTAGTTGTGACAGAAATGCAAACACTACAAATGAGAAAAAGTAGAGGTTA
>JANZLP010000041.1:2630064-2642242 GCA_026930925.1 Chelictinia riocourii | reverse complement strand
ACGATCTCGTTATCCTGATCTCCTCTTCACTCTCGTGAATCTGGGCTTCTCGTTCTCTGGCTTCAAGATCTGCAGAGAAAGAAACAAAATTAAAACCATTCAAAGAAAATTTTCACTGCTGACCAAAGGCGGATGGAAAGATCACAAACTTGGCTACGCCTACACCAATTTCAAAGTAGAGTCCCGGGAGCTCTGCTACCTCTCCTCTGCCCAGGCACATCAATGTATCAGCAGTCTTAACAGTCATTAAACCCCCTAATTACTTCCCAGAGCAGGACCATCCCCAGCTATGACTGTGGGAGGAGATTTCAGATGGCTTCTCTATGGGACTGGGCATAAAGAAGCCACAGCCATCACAAATGGACAGCAGATTAATCAATGGTGAGTTCCAGCAGCAGAAGAAATGCAAACACCCAGCTAGTGAAGATTTCAAGCCAAGAGAAAATGAAGTTTTGATTTTATTACCAAGCTTTACTTTCTTTCGCTTCTCATCAAGTTTTTGTGTCCTTTCTGCAGCTTGCTTCTTAGCCTTTCTCACTCTGTCATATGCTGCCTGTCAAAGAACCAGCACAATAGTGTGAAACTATGTGAAGCAGAAGAGATAAAATGGAAAGCAGTGAATAAAGGCGAGATCAGATATTGAAACACTGTAAGCAGAGGTAAAGCATTTTCTGCTTCTTGCTAGCATTCCACCCAAAAGTGTTGCAAGTCAACATAAATATCCTGAAAGAATTTACTTATGAATTGGGGTAAACTGGCACTTTCACTGGCACCTGTTTAAACTAGCATTTATGTGAACAATACTAATGATAAATAAAATCCGTTTATGTTTTACGTTATACAGTTGCTATGACTAGGACCTGCTGAAAAGATGCATACCTGTATTATTGTCATAGAATTTGATGTGTCTGTCTTCATGAGCAGTGATACTAATTGGAAGAGTTGGATGGCTGATGACTCTGTTTATCTGACAGGAGGAACTGACTGCTAAGAAAAAACCCACACATATCAATACATGTAAATTGCTAAGTTCTTTGAAAGACTGCTACTAAGAAATAAAGATGCAATCAATCTTATTTGCAAAATAATTCTTTCCTTTATATAACAGAAACTCAGCTAGCATCTTATGTAATGTGGTTTACTCTAAAATAGTTTCCAAATTACACACGCACAGAGGCATATATAAACCATATGTATGAGTGTAAATACAAACAAATAAGGTTCAACTTTTGGCCATGATTTTAGATGGGTGCATCAGGCAAGAATAAGAAGCCAAAAACTCAGTGAAAACACCTTTACTGCACTTCCCCACCTCCACATTCCTCCTCTTGTAAAGCCAAACTTTCTTCATAACATACAGACAGTACAGGAAAATTAACACCACAGGCAGTATGTTTCCAAGCGAACAAGATCCCATGTCCTCACCCTCACAGAGTAAAACCCACCTACTATTATTTGATATACATGGATTAAAATTCTTATTGAAGGATGTTAGACTATTCATAGGAAAGCCACTTTCCTAGCCTTCAAGAATCTTGAAATATCATATATATATATATATATACACCCCACTCCACCCCTCCGCAAAATAAGTATAAGAGTTTTTTGATTAGAAATCTAGGCATTGCTGTGATGCACAGCCTAGCGCAAGTGTGGTCTAAGAGGCATAATTACCACAAAACCACAAATAGCCACTCCACAGAACACCAAAATACACTTATCTCCTTTCATGTGGGAGTTGACTGTATTTAGTTAAACTGCTGCCAAAGAACACTCACATCATCTAATCAAAATTCTTACTAAAACAAAATAGAGTACTACTATAGTATCACTTGCTACTAAGGTAGTAAAGACATCCATTTGTATCTTTCTATAAAAATCTGAACTGTCAAGTAGTGTCAGCATCCACAGGACACTTCAAAATTATGAAAGTGTAAATTAAGGAAAAAACACATTCATATTAACAAACCCCCCTAAAATTACTAAAAGCACACGAGACTGCATCACAGCCAGCTATCCTCACATGTTTAAAATGCCAAGTAGAGTGAGGCTTATACTGAACAGCGGAGTCCTTAAGTGGTGGTGGCAGGTTATTTCAGGTGACTTGCTTTCCTAGTTCTTGTAAAAATAATTTTTTTTTTTAAATATATGTAAGCTTTATAGTACTGTTACGTAACTAAATATACTAAATAGGGACTGCTGGTTGCCATACTGTGGTCTCATTTTCTTAAAGAAATATTACTGAATTACAGAAAGGAGGAAGTGGTGAAAAAAATAGAAGGGGAAAAAAAAAACCAAAAAAACAAAAGAAGAAAGGGAACTTCCACTGAGCAGAGGTAACTGATTCAGGACTGTTTTGTCAGATAGGAATAAAGATGTGGGTTAAAAAAGGAAATCCTGCACAGTAAGGAATAATACAAAGAAGGGAAATGGCACTATCCATTCCCTCTTACAAAATGACAGAGTATTTTACTATTTTAAAACAGACAAGCAAAGGCAATAAGAAGGGCTTGCTCCCTTTTAAAAACATAATTAAATGGTAGAATCCAGTTACAAAACTTTCAGGGGAAAAAATTATCAAATTTTTAGAAAGACCGAACGTTTTTATTGTTAACAGGTTACCATTTTGGCCTGAATATGAAACTTCATGCTTCAGCTCATTCTGGTCTCTTTTCTAATGCCAGGGTAGAATAATTTACTGACAGCAGGCTCCTTACAGTTTCCTCTAAACTTCTGATATTGGCCACTGCCATGATCCAAGACATTATATCAGACCTTGTGAATACTATTCCACTGGAGCTTTGCTTTTCTCCTACAGTGAAAACTTCAACTAAAGCCCAACTGCAAATGAATGAAGAGCATATATAAAACTTAGAAAAGGGAGGAAAAGGTAATAAATTTATAAAAAAAGAGAGAAAGGAAATCTTGAAGCTGCAAAGATCATTAGGCTGTATAGAAGAAACCTTTGCTTTTCCTTGTGCTATTGTTCGTTGAAGAGGAATTCAGATAATGTGGGCTTGTTTCTTCTACCTTCTTTCAAAAGTACAAGTACTCTTCTGCTACTGAAATACCCACCAGGTCTGCTGTAGTAGTAACAATTTACTGTTACATCTCAAAACCACAGCTTGTAACATAATTCACGTTATAATTTATCATGACACTGCCTAATTGTTTGGAAACACTGAAAAGACTATCAACAGTATCGATCTTAAACAAGTATTTTTTTTGGTTGGGTTTGTTTGGTTTTTTTAAATACATACTAGTATCCACACTGGACTCCAGGGTAAGAATTCGTTGTCGTGTCTCCATGTTAAAAATGCTAGTGTGTCCACTGTTAAATGATGCTACCATGAGGCTTGGGTCACTGCTCACAAGATCTACTGATGAAGGGATTCCCATTTCTAGAAAACAATGTAGAGAATACTTTCATAAGATTTAGTTGGTGTAACAAAACCAAAAAACCCCAAACAGTAAGCACTTTAATATCAAAAGGCCATGATTATGAAAGGAAATGTTACATATTAAAATCTACATTATGCCAATCTGAATAGACTGCACTGTATGATCACTATTTTAATCCTATTTTTCTGTTATACATATCAACGTTCTTTACTAAGATGCTGTATCTGGAACTGCAGCTGGACAGAAATCTTTGAAATTAAGAAAGTAAGAACACCCTGCCCCTTTTTCCTTCCTTTAATTGTAAGACCAATTCTCAAACAAACCTCCATTGCGTCAAGTAAAAGGACATGAAATTGAAGTGGTAAAACCATCTACAAGACAGATGATTAATATTATTGTTAATCTGGGCAAATTCAGAGCTTAAAAAACTCCAAAGCTTCCCAGATGCAAGTTTTATATGCTGACACCGTCAGCATGGGAAGTTGCATAAATACATTATAAACTCACATTACTAGGCTTCGTTTATCCTGCCTATTATGGTATACATCTGATCTCCTTACACTGTAGCTACCTAAGCACTATAGGACAGAAGGCCAAATCAGCAGACCTTGGGTTTAGAAAATATCCCTTAGAATTTTTCTCCTCGAATGTCCTGTTCACCACCCACCATGTGAAATAACACCAGCGGTGGCAACAGAGGATGTAGAGGGTGAGACACTGAATGTTAAGCAACCTAACGTCCATGGATCCAGATAACACAGGAATATCATCACCTCTCTCTAAACCTAAGATTCATGGGGGAAACATCTTTCTTGGACACATGACCTTGGGAATGTTGGTCAGGAATGGTGGTACTTATCTAGAGGTACTCCAAAAAAGCCAAAAAGGATTGGTGTAAGAAGAAAGCATGTATTGTTTCTGAAGTGACCTTTTCTACCACTGCCATGCCTGCTTATCTGCAGCTTCCTGGTAAGCCTACAATGGTTAATCTAAAGGACTTAAATGATGACTGCTAGATATTTTAGAAAGTTTGTTCAAGGTTCTCAGTAAGCCACAGGAGAACTCAGTTTCAGAGGAGGATCTTTGAATTTCACAGCTGGGTTTCACTGCAGTTTGGAATATAAAAAAACTCAAGATTAACTCTGTGAGGCAAGAATACTGCCTCTTCCCCCTTAATTTAATGATTAAAAAACAAACAAAAATTGAAACAAAAAACCCAAAGAGAAAATCCAAACAAAAAGAAAACACTACCAGGAAGTCTTCAAAGTAGACAGGTAGGCAAGCTGGCAGCAAAGCAGTTATGTTTTTCACAGAACCCTGCAGACCTTTGGAAACATAGTTCTGCAAGAACTAAAATACATGAAACACTTGTGTTTTGCTCAGTCTATTTTAACTAACATGTAATGGCAGATCCGACCAGCTTTACACCATAATTCAGTAAATCTGTTCAGTTATGTCAAAGTTTATTTTGCCTCAAAATTGTTCTGAAGAGCCAAGGAACTGTCTTGGTTCGTGGGTTGCCTTTAGGACCATCAGCTCTAAGAGAGTTTGGCAATGTCAACAGGTTCATTCTAGAGCACTTAGACAGCAACTTCAAGCAATTAGGCTCTAAACAGTATGATTTTGATTTGTGCATGACATTTCAGTAACTGGAGTTATTTTTTGTGTAGCAGTGTTTAGGATGACTAGGTTATTGCTATTAAGTTAATGCACAAACTCAGAAATTCAACTGGAATATCTGTGTTAGAGGCACAAGGAACTTAATCTGGAAGGTACAATGACACTGGCCTGAGACAAAGCACTAGCTACTCCAAACCTCTGTTAGGAGAAGAATGGGTTTCTTTATTCTGGACAAACCAAAAGCAAGAGCCTAATGGAAACTCAGTTTGAATCTGAACTACAGAACTGACACATTATACTCCATGGTTCTTGTAACATCAGCAGATCATCTGCAGCAGGTGGCTCTTAGATGTAAGTGACTGTCCCCCTGCGTGTACGTGTCTATTCAGCTGGTGTCAAAGGTGAAGGGACCCAAAATTTACTCTTCCCAAAAACATTCATAAAGATATAAAAACCAACAAATCAAACAAGAAAGATTTCTATTCAGGAGCCAAAATTATGGCAATCTGGATAGTGATGCTCATGCACTTTGAAGTAGGGCAATTTTCTGTACCTTGATTATCATTAAATATATTGAGAGCTGGAGCAATTTCTGTAGCTTTCCATAGACGTATAGTGCCGTCTGCTGAACAGGATAACAAACGCTGGTGTGCTCCGCTGTAAACCAGACCCCACACTGCATCTGTATGGCCTACAAAAGCACCTCTTAGAACAGAAGGATCTGCAAACAAAACACAAGAAACCACATTTCAAAACAAAATTTGAATTAAGTCAATAGTTGTATCTTGGTCTGTGTTTATGGACCAACCTTAAGAAGCTAGTCCATTAAACAATGAAGACCAATCAGGTCATATCAATAGAGAAGTCTCAATTATTCTTGTATGAAGATGCTTGAATTTCATCAGCACAGGTGGCATTCAGTTACGCAGTTTACAAATGGAACAAAACAATTTTTAAGCAGAAGGGGCAGTATCAAAGTTTGAAAAACACACTTTGATTTTAAAATTCACTCTCAAAAAAAAACCATTAATGGAACATCAGTCCCTTTTTCCCAAAAGCCAGCTTTGAGGCCAACTGCATCTGAAGCTATGAGAAGTGAAAAATGTTTTAAAACACAGACACAAGGCTGATATCCATTCAGATCTGGTAAATCTTACCAAACTGGTCCTCTTTAGCTGTTTGCAGACAACATTAACAGCTTTGGTATCAGACTATACAACCTCTTTTTATCTCAGCTGCACAGAGATTTGTCGAAGAAAAGAACATTAAAATACATATTTGCTGTACTTGCCAAGTATCAGGTTTAGTCCTGTACTTTTTCAACCTAGCTGTTTCTCAAAATTGTGATAAGATCAAGAAACTGTTTAAAGAAACTGACAAATTCTATCTTCTCATGAACCAGGATCAGTACAAAAATAAAAACTTACTATAAGTAATTGAAACCATTAAATTTTCTCTATTAAATTCTCAAAGAAGCATTACCTACAAATTTTACTATTAAACATAACATTAATGTCACCAAACATATCATTTCACTGGTATATGTGACACCAACATACCGTAAGAGTCATAGGGATCGATGTTTGGGTTGGTTGTATTCCAGCCATGGATGAGGCCATCTGTTCCCCCACTGTAACACTGTTCACCATTACTGCTCATCACCACACAGAGCACTGGTCCACTGGAAGAAGCCCCCCACAAAGAAACGTTGACTATTAACATTTTCATTATGGTAAAGAAAAAAAAAAGTAAAAGAAAAATCAACAGAATCTTCAAATTTCCCTGTTAGATACAATTCACTTGCTGCACAACTGCAACAAAAATTCTGCATAGTCAGACCATGTGCTACAACACTTCCCACAAAAAAACCCTCCACAGTATTTGGTAACATAACTACAATCAGGATAATTTAATCATTATGCACATGAAATGTTAAAAGTGTCATACTTTTGAACTACAGGTTTTCTTATTTTGCATAAACAGCTTTTTTTCCCTTTTTTAAAGATCTAAGGCTCTTTCATGAAATCAATTCAGTAGATTTAAATTCACTGCAAACAGCTCCATTTTACAGATGCACATATCTGACAAAAAGGCAAAAGCTGCAATGAACAGAACACCTAATTAAAATTTGAACTGTATAATTTGTAGTTTTTTCTTTTTAAAACGGTGGTGTACCTAGCTCCAAACACAAATAATTATGCAGAAAGGAGATGAACATATGCAGATATTTTAAATAGCATGGGAACTAAAAGCATCACAAGCAATCACTTTCTGACAAGGTAGAAATTACTTTTTTAAAAAATTGTGTCTGTTCAAAAATGACCTATTTCTCAAAAGATGACAATGTTTCTCAGGAAATACTCACTTATGTGCTCTGAAGGTGTATATTGGCTCTACATCAAGAGAAGCACTCCTAAATGAAGTACAGGAAAATGTTAACATGTATATAATCTTATATATCTGTATATATACAACGCTTCACAAAAATGTGCCAGAATTGCTAAATTCTTAAAATCACTGCTACGTCTTTTGAAGTGTTTCCTCACAACTTCTTCTCCCAACATGATTTTTCATATGTCTAGGAATTCTTTGCATTCTTTCAAAATATGACAGGATTTGTTGGTTTGGTTTGGTTTTTTGTTTAAAGATCTTCAAGGTAGAGAGGCCACAAACTCTTGCACAGCAGTCAAACCAGTAGGTACTTCAATTGTAGGGAAGGAGTGGAGGGCCATCAGTATCACATGGAATATATCATTAAGTGTTCTAAATCCCTACCATAGCAAAGGAGCTTACGACACCTTGTTTTTATATCAACGCTGTAGCACAGTTACAAGCCACTTCAAAAACTGCTGCTCTGGACTTCACCAATCCAGTGCTCATTACAGACTGTGAGAAGACCCCATGCTTTGCCCAGTCCTCCTAAAAGGTATCATGTACTACTCCCTTACTATATTAGCCCTGCTACGAATCTGCTCTCATTTCTACAAATCCTCACCAACATGCAAGAGACAGTGTACAAAGGAACCTAGCAACATCTCAGATGAAGTTTAAAGCTATACACACCACTGCATTCTTATTTTCCATGAGGTGCTATCAGAGAACATGGATCTCCAATCTAGTTGCAGGCCTGCCTTGGCTTCGCCATAATCTTGCGGCCCTACTTGGAGTTCTCTGTGTACTTTTTTTTGTTCCTACATGAGGTACTTCATCCAAAGAGGTAGCTTGTTGCTCAGCAAGTCAAGGCCTAGAAATTCACTTCTTTTAAGGTTATGATTCCCCACTTGATAAACCACAGTGGGATTCCATCTGAAATCCCTGGAGTGCTTTAGACTCCCCATGCTACCTCTTTAGCCTGTGAAACCTGTGAACTCCTTTAAAAGTACCATTTTCAAATGAAGCATATATATTTAGACTTGACTTCAGCTGTTCCCATGTGTGAATTTGCTTACTCTGTACTGCTTAAACATTGTTCTATGTGTTAAGAAATTCTACATTTTTCTTCCTAAGAAGATCTTAGTTATTTTGATTTATGTGAATCTAAAGTGAACCTTTATTTTACTAAGTAAGCATCAGAGCTGTAAGAAACTTGGACTACATCTAGTTTTAAAAAAAGTAAATCCCAAACTGGGTTTGAAATATTTCTGTCTGACTTTTACATCTGTGAGGATTGAGATGATGTTCTGTAAAATGAATAGTTAGTAATTTCAGAGTCATTACTTAAATAGTTGTTCACCTGACCTCCCTGTGCTTTGAGTGACTTCTGTCATTAGGTCTTCCTATTTAACATGACCATGTGTACACCAATAATGTAGCTCTGTAGAATATTCTCTTGCATTCAACTGATATTTAAAAACCTGGAAACTTCATTAGTTTGGGGTTTAATATCAAAGTATCAGTGTTTGGTGACACTACAGTGTACTTCTGTTGGTGCAAATCTGAGGAAAATGAAGGAATACGCTTTCAGAAAAAGAAGAGGATGAAGTGTTAATGCCTTTTTCATTTTAAGAGGCATTGGATAAAATGCTTATGTCTTGCTGAGATGAGAACTAGTCTACAGGACTTCTTTAACATCTTCCTTATGGCCAAGCTAGAGGAGAAGGTTCCTTACTGTTCTCACTCTGTTTCTATGAATATTTACTCTTTTCTGAAAGGTGTCACTGCTTCATTTCAGTGGCCAAGACTGCCCTGTGGCTTTGAACCTCCTCAGTTTGAGGAGGGCACTGAATCTAGATCTCCACCACCCTGGTAAAGATTATTACTTCAGAGGTGAGTTACAGCAGTGTTTCTGAACGTAAGCAATGTTGAGCTAGATAATCTTTTGAAGTCCCTTCCAACCTGGGCTGTTCTATGTGTCTATGAAGAAGTCACAGTTCTTTTCTTTGCACTGAACTCATCAGCACAGGTTAAACACAGTCAGATTCAGCCCTGTACAAGATTTGGTCTCAGGGAGACCTAGTGAGTAGTTAGTTAAAATGGAAGTGTATTGTATATGGACAGTGAGAGAACTCTTTATAGGGAAGCAGCGTTTGGGGAGAGAAGGCATGGGAGACAGGGCTTGCAAACGTCTGCATGAGATTCTTGCAGTGGTTGTTCTTGAACATAGACATCTAAATTGCACTAAATTTTAACATCAGATGTATTTTTTTTCAAGTTCTGTAGCCACCTTCACCTAATACATTTAATGTAATACATGATGCATTCCACAAATTCTGTAATAGAATACAAAATAATAAAAAAATGCAGATTCCTGGGAATATTGTATTCAGCAGCACTTTGTAGTATTTACAGAGACCCTTGTTACTGTGGTCAATGCACAGGAGTTTCTGGTTTCAGCTGAAACAGTTAAATATATTTATTTTTCAGAGTAATTATTTGGGAGTAGAAGTCTGTTAAATACTGGTAGATTATTCCAGTAGTTAATCAATTAATAAAGGAGAGCTGGCAGAATCAAAATGATTGGCAGATATTCCTGGAATGAAGAGTGTAAAATGTAAAAATGGCAGGTTTCTGAACAAAAAAGGAAAAAAAGCCTTAGAAAGCAGTTTACCAATGCAGATTTGAATGACAGTGGATCTGGCATTTCTTCTAAATTAAAAGCACCTTTTTTTCACTGTTGTTTAAGATGGACAGAAGTCATGCTGATTCTGACTACTGCTGAACTACCTCCTCCGTTTCTGTGAGGTACTGGGAATAGATCAAACCACTGAAAATGGTTTAAGCACATGCAAATCCACTGAAGTTACTGACACTTTCATGTGCTTATTCAGTAGCTGGGTTTGGCCCACTGAATCTCAAAATAACCAAAGATCCATGAAGGGTGGGTTTGTTTTTTTTTCAGAGACATGAAAGAAGAAGGAGAAATAGAAAGGTGGATGTAATCAAGACATTAGATAAGTAAAATAACTGGATTTGTCAGAAGGCACAGCATCTGAAACCATGTAACTATCAGATGTTCCTGTTGAGCTGCCACATTTCCAGTGACATTGTTTTTCCAGGATGCAAATTATATTAAACACTTTGCATTTCCTTCATTTAGCTCCTGAACTTTAAAAAGCCCTATTGCTTTTTGGGGAAAAGGCTGGGGCTGAATTTCCAGAGCTGCTGTGGTGTTTTGCTGCCTAATGAAGCGCAGAATAAAAGAAAAATTGGGAAAAAGCTAAGTGTGAACAGGAAGGTGTTGGTAAGGCCTGGCTTATATTTCCATTGCTGTTAGGTGATACTAGGGATATGTATAAGACGAAAAAAGTATTTGTCACACAAATTCAGGATTATTAACTACCTACCCTAAACTCTGGAGATTGAAGGGTCCTTGCTATTCTGATGTCCTCAGAGGAAGGGGAGTCTCATTTTTTCCTTGGTTCTGATGTACTCTGAATGCTAACTAACGCAAGGGCTGGGTCTGAAAGACAGAGAATATCTGCTCTTCTTCTCCTCCAGAGATAAAGTATTCACAAGATAAGAGGAGACAGCAGAATGCGTTCATCTTGTGAAATGACACTTTAACTGGAGTACAACTTAACTGCTGTGTTTGTACAAGTTTATCATATTGAATAATACTGGCAAGCATCTCTGGAAATGTTCTGAGCTCCAGTATGTACAGCATATCTTTCTCCTCCCAACATGTTCTTGTGCAATCTCTTTGCAGTAAGAAGCAGAACAAATCTATTTCAACAGCATGGCTTGGCTTTTTAATTTACTACACTGCTGGCTTAGAGGTAGCAGAAGTCATCATCAGCCTGCATTTGTTCCAGGCAAAGCAATGTGAGCACCACCCTGCAAAAGACTACTGGATCACTGTCAAAGAGACATTTAACAAGGGAGGTGGGGAGAATGGACCTACAGCATGGAGCTTTGGTTACTTGCATAAGTCAAATCTACTAAAATTGCTGTGAGCATATTTACACAGATTTGTTCTTCTTTATACTGTTTATATCCTAATTAATTTACAGTCTTTATCCCTAAAGTCAGCACGACAGCTTGCAGTATTTTCTATCTCCCTCTTTACCAGCCTAGACAGCAACACATGCAAATGAAATATAATGGCACCATACTTCAGACAAAACATCAGATAAGAGTCAGTGAATAAATGCAACATATTCCCACTGCATAAGCCTTTATTCCCTCAGGCAATTCTATAAATATCAGCCTATTTATTTCTCATTTAGCCCAATGTCTCTGAAAGTGAATCAGACCCTTAATATTGTTCTTTATATTTATTTATGCTGACCACTACACTTACCAGTCTCACTTTCACAGAAAGACAGGATTTTTCTTACTGCTGGAGCTACAGCATGAGGAAGGCTGAGTCGGGAGGACATGTTATTAGAAAGACTTGGCATCCATATAGCCTGCTTCTTGAGGTGGATCTCATGGCATTTGTAAACCTTATGTGTCTCTGTGGAATATCATATGGTAGATTGACACACCATGTTAATTAAGGTATATAATCTGTGTAGTCTGTTGATACAAGCTACTTTATGCAATTGTTCAGAAGAGAAAAAAAGACAAATGCAGCCAGTCAGTTCAATGAAATCAGAGCAGTTAATTACTTTTTATCAAATGTGTAATATGGACCACCCCACTAATGAGCTAACTTGCTATAGCAGCATTAAATCTTCTGTACTTGGGAAAAACCCTAATTAAACTAAATTTTGTT
>JANZLP010000041.1:2313950-2324050 GCA_026930925.1 Chelictinia riocourii | reverse complement strand
TTTCAGTGAACAGATGATTCTACTAAAATCCGCAAAACGTCTGAACAGTTCATATTCCAAAGTGTGTGTACTACCTCCCTGGAGTCTGTTTAAATTGAGAAGTAAAGCCACTCTCCTTTGGACACTCCAACTACATCTGTAAAGAAAAGTCAGGACTTCATGCCTTCACATCAGTATTTTAACCACAGCACTGATGGCTCCTATAACAGTGTACAGCTGAGTTTAAAAATGGCAAAAACCAAGGTTCTGTGTTTTTCTAGCAATTTCTGGCCCGATCTATGCAGAGGCAACACAGAGAAGGGGTACACACAGACAAAGCAAGCAAGTATGTCATCGGAGACCTGGAGGTGAAATATGAGTCACATAGGACATGCCTTTTTCAGAGGGAGCTGCAATTCAAGTAACAGAGTTGAGCCTTGAACTCAAATCTGCTCTACTGCTGTAAAAATGAAAAATGGTTTTGGATAGCTTTAGATTATTCCTGCCTCATTCACTGGCTTCCCAGTCTCTTCAGGGCTGTTGCTGCTCCTCTGCCTTCTCCAGCAAAATCCAGCAATTATTCAGTAGATGTCAGTTAATTACAGTAAAATATAAGAATCCAGCCACACAACTATCCACAGCCATAAACCAGACTGCTTCTCTTTTGAACAGACATCAAGCTCTATGTATTTCTTGTTGCAAACTGTCCTAAAAATACCATTGCAAAGAGCACAAATACAGGCCAGCACGCAATAGGAAAACACACAGGACCACTTTTTCTCATCTGGCCCCAATGACTCTAGCAACATAGGAGCAACACTGCTTGGAGACGGGAGGCGATGCCTTCTGTCAGGTCTTGCTGGTTGTTCAGCCAGGACCAATGCCTTATTTGTTAATTGCTGTCAGTAAGCCTTTCACACAAAACCACTAAAAATTATATTCCAGAGAGAAACAATATTAAGAAAATAAAGCTTTATTTCATGCTTGCTCTCTCTCACATATCCTACTGTTGAAGGCTCTCCAGCAATCCCAAGGTTCTTACTCTTTGAAGCAACAAGATGTCTCCCCTCTCTGCATTGCAGTGCTTTCACACTATGTTACAAACTGCAGCATGCCGGTTAAAATTTCGCATTGTAGGTATGTATATAATTCCCTCACACACTTCATTTCCCTAGTTGCTCTATAGTTTCTGAGACATATTCTGCGAGAGACAGTAAAAGGATTTTTGCAAAAGTATTCATTTCTTCATATCAATCTGCTGCTGCAGTGTTCTCTATTCTTTTGGAATAGGAAAGGGTTTTCTATATTTCTAGGTCCATCACAACAAGATAGAGGTAGCTTACAGAGGGAAGAAGAGAGGGAAAAAAATAAAAGGAATGTATATTCTTACACTGTTTTCTGCAAGACCACACAACACCCTGGAGATACACATACACTGCACAGCTACAATTACCACACACGTGTCTGCTGTTACACAATAGTGAGGAAACAATATTGCAGTTTTTCCATGTGGAGTTATAATTACCTATTGAAAACAAGCTCTTTCTGGCAGTTGTTTTATTTTCTTACAAGATTTAATCAGAACCGATTTACTGAGGTTTTAGTCGTCCTTTTGTCTGGCTTGGGTGCTGCTTTGCACTATTCAAACTTTAAAAAGCCCAAACATATATGCACTTGGCCATTTTATATTACAAATCCCACCAACTTAAAACAATGTTTAAAAGTGAAATACATGTATGCACAACAGTGAGTTTTCTTTAGTGTGCACTGGCTCCAGCATTATACTGTGTGACTATTACACAGACAGTCCGAGAGTTCTGTAATGTTTTGAGCAGGCTTATACGCCACTGGCTTGATGAATTCATTGCAGCTAACTCTAGCCATCCATAAATGAAGTGCCTAGTTTATGTGAGTTGTCCAGGTTCCTTGCATGGTTGATACAGAGAGAGGCATCTCCATCAGGCAATTCTTCTTCACCCACATTAGACCGGGATGAACACTCCTCTCTTTCTCTTCTTTCTTTCCTTCAACTACAAAAGGAGCATAGACAATTATACCTTGTGGATGGCTAAAGATGAGGTGAATCCCATCACAACAGCTTAACCACACCCCACCTGAGTCAGTCTGCACCCTCCTATGACTCAGCTGAAACAAATAGAAAAGACCTGTTTTATGCAAGACACAAAATTGTGTCCTGCAGCAATAATGATGAACAGGAAATTACACCCTTCCCCTAAACACACAAGCACAGTCTTTAATTTGAAATAACTTTATTAGAGTAAATCTCATGCCATGTTCAGAGAAATGGAAACATCATTCCTACTATACCAACTAACTTTATTAAGCGTTCTCTGTGTGAGCAAGCACAGGCAACAGAAACCCTGGCGCAGCATGCTCTAGTGTAGTGTAAATTTGACTTCTACAGTCAAGGTTATTCCAAATAGTGCAAAGCATATATGGATTCCATACAAAATCAGGTATAAAGAGACTGTAACTATCATCAACTTCAGCGGAACCATGATTCCATTTAAAGCATGCTTTAAGAATGGTATATATAGGACAGCAGAAAGTAATAAGAAAAACAGCTACTGTGGCAAGTAATAGCTACAACAACAAAATTAAAGAATGAAGATTGCCCTTGCCCTATAGATGATTTCAAAATTTTAAGTGAGTTTTGGTTTTTTAGGTCTCCCAAGCCCTGATGTCAGTCCCCCCGCCAGCCTTAAAATTCCTAAGAGCACTGCAAGGAACACTGTGTTTCCACAAAATATCAGGTTTTAATGTATTGGGTCACTCGAGGAACATCACTCCCCAGCTGCTATACATGAGGAGAGCTAGTCCCACTCACTCAAGAGCGAAAAACAAGGGCCTGAGGGACCATCAGCCAACTCCTGAATTTCCCTAGGGCTGGAGGGGAGTGGGTCACCATGACAGCCTGGCCCCTGTCTGTCAAGGAGAGCAGGCCATTCTTCAGCATACCAAAGCTAACAGAGATGGTTGCCTTGAACAATCTCTCTATAGATCTGTCAAACAGCTAGCTGTCATTGATTCATTCTACCCAAATCTCTACTAATACCAGAAACGGAAGAAAGCCACCCAGAAAGTTCATACCTTGCACGCTTCTATCAGGCCTCTTGTTCCTCTGAAGACCAAGGCAGAAAATCTGGTTCTCCCCTAAATACTGGAAAAGGGATTTCCTAACATCCCTTTCCCTTCCTTAGTCTAGGATCAGCAAAAATCACATATGAACTAAAACACTGGCTTGACTTCGGGGTTTTTTGGTTTTGTCTTCTGTTTGGTTTTTGTGAGATGCAAACACTGCCCATTGACAGCTCTTTTCAAACTCCAGGATGTTGGTACCAAGGAAACTAACCCACTTGGACTGAAAATTCAGCCAGGATTGACTTGCAGCCCTAAACGATTTCCTCCTCCAATGTTTCCTTGCTAATAGCTCACTGAAGACAGATCACACAATTGTCTTCTATAAAGGAAAATCATCCCACTGATCCAGCTTCAGTAAAATGTTAACAGCATCTACTTAAATATCCCCAGAGAGCTTCTTTTTTCTTTTTTTATTACAATATATTAATGTAAAATTTTATTAAATAATTTTGCAATGTTTTGATTTCTGGAAGAGATTAATAACTGGACAGCAGCTTTAAAATACTGGCTTCCAACACAAATATTCTCTTTCTTGCCAGCTGAGGAACCAGGACAGTCTGCACAGGCATTTAGGCATTTATCCAACTTGAATTCCCTGGGCTTTTCACTTTCCAGTAAGGGGAGCAGGCTTACAGAGCACACAGACAAAGGAACTGGGTCAATTTGTTCTGTGTCCCTACTGAACAAGTAATGAGTGAAGAAAACATAGTAAAGTAAAGGTAGATTGTTAGGCATGCTATGGATATCAGCTTGTTGGGAAGATCCCTCAAAGCAGTGACCCCGTGCCACCTGACAAGCATACAGGCCTCTATAGAGACGCTTAGGAATTGCCCGAGGGAAGGCAGACAAACAAAAAAATCTCTGGAACAGCTAATTAGAAACTTTCCAGCCACCAGAACAAACCCAATTAATTAACCATAGTCTCTAGGAAAAAAGCCACTCTATCCAGAGAATAAAGCCCACACTATTAATATAAAATGGTTAGATAGTGTAGCTATCATACGAAAGGATAGAAATGGCATGAGAGTCGTAAAACTCTTTGTGTTGACTTTCTGCAATTCAAAGACTGAATGCCAAGGAACAGCACCATTGATTACTGAGTTGCTGGCATCCTGACTCCCAGCAAATTAAACACAATTTCTCCCTTCTTTCTGAGATCGTTTTGGTTTTGCTTCCTGTTTTCTTTTTTTTTTTTTCAAATTTGAGTTTAAAATTTCAGATATAGTTCTCTGCTACTGTGTTGCAATTTTTAAATATGCACATACATATAAACACATATATTGTCTGTTTTAAAAGAAGGTGAGGCTTACAAAGTCGGTTTGAAAAAAAAAAGACGACAAATGTCAGAAGTTAGGTTTTCACCGTTACTTAAATTGATTCCTCTTCTGCATAGGTATTAAAGTGTAGCTGTAATTACCTGGTCACACACAGGATCTCTTCTTCATGGAGCTATTCAACATTTCTTTTTATCTTCTTTATTCACTGTGTGGTGCCAGGTCTTATTAAATTCATACTATTGAAACCTTGCATTGAATAAAAATTTATTAGTTTGTCTCACATGCTTGCTTATCTGTCATGCTCTCAACCATAACATTTGGGTGCTTCACAAATAATACTGAATTTAACATCACAATGATAAAAATGTGTCAGTATCCTAACTTTAGACACAGAGAGGTGAGGTACAGAGATATTTATTACTGATTAGACTGACAGAATCAGATATGCCTGCTGTTATCCAGTGGCTAATTTTAAACCTTGGGCCTAATTTATTTTTTCTTTTAGCAAAACATTTTGCATTGCAACAGCATATGCATGTTTTTAGCTGACCTTAACTATAGTTCAGCACTTCTAACCTCACTCGGCATTAAACTAAGAGTTTCATTAGTGGCCAAATGTGAAAAGTTTCCTAGCATTATAAAGGAGCCCTGTGGCACAAGCAGGAATAAAAGTCAGTTCTTCAGTATGGCAAAAGAATTGTTGCTTTGAAATCGTGACTGCCTTCTAGGAGCCTACAAGGCAGAAGGATAATTTATTTTCCTCTGTCTTTTAATTTGACATTGATTTTAAATGAATGTACTGCATTGGAAGCTTCAGGTCCTTTAGACAGTCTTCTAGTGTATTGTTACCTTTTGTTTTGTTCCTGTAGAACGGATAAATGCTAGTGCTGTTTGAATTTCCAGAGGTTACTGTGAATCTGTACTAGTGAGTTCAGCACAGTGTGCAAGGTATTCTGCCTAGATGGAGAATTGCTGTGGGTATTGTGGGAGCAGAGTGTTTCTCAGGATATTTTGAGGTAGAAATTTACACACTACAGAGCATATTGCAAAATGTGTTTAGGGTACAGATTAACAGGTTTGCCTGAAAGGAGCTTATATTTGCAGCATAAGTTGCATTATGAGTTTCTTGCCATGTTTTTAGGAACCTAATAGCCTAACTGAATGATTTAATAGCCATTGAACCTGTTTTGTGTTCATCTGCAGTACATGCAGATTTTAACATGCAGGGGAAGTGAGTTTCCTGTCCTGCAAAATGGATAGCTGTCATCAGTTTTGTAGATACCTCCTGCACTAAATATTCATTGTAAAAAAGAGTGAGAAGGAGCGTGCAGGACCAATTATGCTTGTAGGTCTCCTTAAAGCATCAGGTCAGTGCTGAGCAGAACCTACCCAGTAATTGCTCTCTGCTCTCTTTTAAAGGAGCATCTGCATTTTCTGCTGTCTGTCTTTTGAGGGAGAAAGTGTATCTTCACATCAGCAACTGTTGCAGCTCTTCTGAGTGGATGTCTCTGCTGCTGGTACAAATTCAAGAGTAGTCACAGGAAGTCTAGAAATATTCTCTGATCCCAGTATTCAGTGCAGAGTTCCTGCAATCTCTATGATAATGCTAAGTACTTTGTATAAGTGGCAACCATTTACAAAAGAGAAAGGAGAATACCTAGAAATTATTACATTCTTTCATCAAATCACAGTGTGTGTTTCTGCAACTCTGCCTGTGTGAACTTATACCAAACCTATGGAGTTGTTTGATGCTTAGCACAGCTGAATGCTGTTCTTTAATGCTAAGTGTATTTTTAGTGGCCTACTGTTGATGTGACACGTAATTACCACATAAACAAATGGAGGAAACAAGTCACAGGCTTTGTATTATATATAAGACTGTGTGTGCATGTATATATAGACATATACACATATGTATGTGTATACATACATATACATGTACACACATATATGTGTGTTTGAATGTATATGCAAAATACACTTGTCCTATACCTCACAAATATCTCTGGTTAATCCATGTAATTATCCAAGAGTAAATTTACTAATTGGAAAACTCCAAACAAAACAAAAAAGTCCACCTTTCTCAAGAAGTGAAGTACCTCTGCGTAGTTTCCCAACATTTTGACCATATGAAAGGCCCTGTCCATTCAGAGTAGCTTTAACTGGGTGTGAGAGATCGCATTGTATCCTTTCCTTGATACTGAATGCAACTGGATGTTTATAGAAAACATTAAAAATGCATAGTGTTTTCTTTTGTAAGTACCCTCCCAGACACTGAACAATAGAATCATTGTCAATAATCTGAAATTTTGGCAGATCACTCAGCCCTGTTGTAATCAAACTTCTAATTGAAAGCTCTGTAAAACTTGAGTGAGCCCCAAATCAAGCTAGTTTATAGCACCCATATACATGACAACCTTGTTGTACTACTGCATTCTGGTTTAAGCGAGCTGCAATATCCAGAAGCTGCAGAAAATGCCAACAAAACCAGGATCCTTGGGTACCCTGTGTGTTATGTGGTAGCAAATATTTCCGGGGTGGCTGAGCAGGATTGCTCTCTATCCTTCTTTGCCACAGGGGCAGGCATCATGCTTGTTATCGAGGACAACATCCCCAGGGGACAGATTTTCCCTAGAAAAAGAGCATACGGGCTCTGGAAAGTACATGGGGCTGAGCTCTGCTGGCAGCCAGCCGGAGGTCTCATGTCCTGTAAAACCAGGCTCTGAAGTTTGTTGACCTCCTTTTTTTTTTCTTCCTGGCGGAGGAGGTTGTGCAGCAGGAAAGCAGCTCGACCAACATCCTCGCCAAACTAAACCCAGCTTCCTGCCCCTCTGCCCACCCCGGGGGACAGCCAGCTGCTGGGGTCACACCGTCACTCACTGCAGGATGCTTCTGAAACGCCTCCTAACAATAAACCCAGCTGAGCACGGGACATTCTCCTTTTCACAGCAGCAGCGGCCGCTTCCTGCAGCCGTTGCTCTGGCAGGTGGAGGCAGGAGATGCTGCCTTTTGGCTGCTGCTCGCTCAGAAACATGCAGGGTAAAAACCAGCCCCTGGTTTTGCAAATCCCCCTGTGCTCAGGGAGGAGCCACCATCGCTGCTAATCCCGAGAAGCTCCGTGAAAATATATTCTGCTGGGAAAATGCACAGCTCCAGGCAGCAACCCCCCATCCCGTCTATCCGTGCATGAGCCTTTTCCATATCCTGAGTAACTCGGGGTTTGCAGATGCCTGTCAGGAGCAGGATTTGACCCAGGGTGCAGTATGCCATGGTCCCTTGCCTAGCACGCTGCTGGGCGTTTCTCTGCTCCCCTCTCCACTCGTCCTTTGGGAAATTAAGGTATTCAGTGGTATTCACACATCAATTGTGCACCAGGTATTTGCACTTGAGGGCATTTAAAAAATAATCTAGCTGACCCACTGGCATGTGGATGGGCTGCATTTTGCTGCTACTGGCGAGGTGGGGGATCATGACCGGGAAAAAGTGAGCTCAGCCTTCGTAGCACAGACTTTTCTGTTGACTCAAGATAATTAGTGAACGCCCCTCGCAGAGCTGGGTGTCTCCTCCCTGCTGCCCCGCGCAAGGTATCATTTGTGGCTGTTTACATTCCTGCTGCGGCGCTGAGCCAGAGTGGGGAGGTCCCAGGCGGGTGCTGGTGAGACCTCCCTGGAGCCATCCCCAGCTGCCTGTCCCCTTCCCTGTGGCTCTGATGTCCCCAAGCATTATCTCTGCCATGTGTGGGTCCCGCAGTCAGGGTTGGGGGTCTCCTGGGCGAACCCCAGCCCCAGCAACCAGAGGGTCCAAGCTCTGGCACTGAGCTGCATTCTGTCCCTCCTGGCGATGCAGCCCCAGCCGGGCTCTCGCCACCCCGAACCATCACAGGGTTTGGTGTCTCAGCCTTGAAACTTTGCTCTTGTGCTGTCACGGCTGTGAAAGCAAGGTGCAAACCTCACTCAACCTCTCCCTCTTTCATCTGCAAAAAAAACATCGGTGTGCTGGCAGCTGCTTGCAGCACTCTTTCCGGGCAAGCTGCTGCTTTTGCTCTCAGCTTGCTGGAGGTGGATCTTTTACTGGAGTAGTTACTGTTCCTGCTAGCAAGGTTCATTTTGAGCCAGAGCTGGCTCTCGCTGGGGCCGGGGCTCTTTGCTCAGCGAGTGCTTGGAGGAAACAGAGACAAGGAAGTGTCCTCAGGTCTGGTTTGGTGGGGAGAAGTTCAGTCTTTGCTCTACTGTTACCAACAGGGTGGGTTGGTTTTTTTTTTCCCCCCTTTGTTTCTCCTAGGTGCAGCGAATGCAAAACCGTCTTCCACCGGGACTGCCAAGCCAGCGCCAAGTCGTGCCCCCGCTGTGAGCGCCGGCAGAGGTACCAGCGAAAGCTGGAGGCAGAGGCCAGCGTGGAGCTAAGCCTTTAGCATCCAGGGATTGACCTCGACGCTGCCCTTGGCTTCTCATCCCGCCGGACTAGTGCTGAGGGGAAGGGGCTGGCGGGAGGTGCAAAGAAGAGATCCCCCCACTCCTGCCCTGGAGCTGATGCTGCGCCTGGCCGTTCCCTGGGGACAGGGAGGTGGTGGTGCTGGGCAATGTGGTTTGGGTGCTCCTGCCCCACGGAGGGACCCTCTGCCCACCCAGGGCTGAGCCAAGGGGGGCTGGAAAGGAAAGGTCCATCCCCCCACTCACACTAACCCAATGCTGCTCGGGGATGCTCTCAGTCGCCCTCTTTTTGGTGCCAACTTGGTATGTCCCCTCCTGGTGGAAACCCAGTGGCTTTCCAGGGTGTAAATCAGGATTTCCAATCAAGAGTGTGGATAACTGACATTGATTAAAGCTCTAGTTTTTTAGGGTGTTCGATACTGAAAAAACGGTATTTTTTTATGTGGGGGTTTTGCACAAGCTGGCCTGCACCAGGGAGGTGATGGCAGCCGCGCAGGAGGGGGCAAAGTGACACTTGTGCCTTTAGGGACCTGTGCGTCCCAGGGGGGACCACGGGTGCCGGCCAAGCATCTCCCGCTCGGAGAGCCCATCCATCACCGTGGCCTCTGGGAAGAGGGGAGAGAAGAGCCGGGCTGCTCCTCTCAGCCTGCTGCTTTTAATCCTCAGAAGAAATTTTATTTTCCTTTCACCTGTCCCCATGCAAAAATAATTAAAGTTTATTTAATGACAAGCAAAGCCGTCTTCGGGGTTTGCTTCTCCGCAGCGGGTGCCAAATCACGGGTGCCAACCTGACACTGGCATCTCTGTGGGAGGAGGGTTGCGGATGGGGATGCTACCGGTCCTCCATCTTCCCTGCCTGCCCTCCATCCTCCAGGGTTTTGCAGCATGGTTGGGGGACCCTTCCCCATTCTCCCTGCCCCATTTCCTTCCCATCTGCTCCCCACTGGTGTTGGCATCTCCAGTTCTTTTCCCCACCACCCCACTCCCAGTGCCAGGAGGGTTTGGGGTGCACCCACCAGCACAGGGACCCCAGTGGGACTCCCTGGGGGGGAAAGGCACAAAAGCCAGGGAAGGGCAGCTCCCATGGGACCCCTCTAATGGGGGTCCCATTCCCCTGCCCTGGGGAGGCTGTGCTGAATCCGGCAGCGACACAGATCCCGGCTCAGCCGCGGGGGGGCATTTTTAAATTGATCATTTTGTTAATCAGGGTTTAGCTGATGCTCTGGATCTGGTAGGACTAAACCGTATGTTT
>JANZLP010000041.1:2162611-2172953 GCA_026930925.1 Chelictinia riocourii | reverse complement strand
GCAAGAGTTTAACAGTAGTGTCTGTGGCAGGATTTTTGTTTCATAATATATATATATTTAATCTGAATTATTGTAGGATAACCCATATTTAGTGTTCCATGTTCTGGGAAAACATAAACAAAACAACAATGAATTTCATTTTGCCAAAGGATGTGGTTTAACTTAAGAAGCATAGGACTATAGCAATAGGGGCGTTGATGAACTATTTCTAACATGGATCTTTGTAGCTGTTGGTGAACAATTTAATGATTTCCTCCAGTAAGGATTTCCTTGGGCTTCTTCCTCGGAGCACAAGTATGTTGCTCCACTGCTTCTGCAGCCAGAAGGAGCATACCTCTGGTGAATCCAGGTAGCACCCACGTACAGAGGAAAAGAAGGAATGCCAGTTTGGTAATATCGTCTTCCTTCTAGAAGTTACTGTACATGCTTTTTGCTGGGACTGTGTTTCAAACTATTTTAGTTATGATATTTCTATTCCTTCCCATGTGAGCTATATCTAAGGAGTCTGTGGAACAGGACCTATATTATCCATTAATTTCTTCCTGTCCAGTATCGAAGCAACACTGAGATGTTGATGGCCTCCTTAGATGCAAGTTCACTCTTAAATTTCTTGAGTGTACTGCCTTGTTGGCCATGTGCTCTTCTGTAATTCAGGGAGCTAATGTGTGTTGCTTCCCTGTGTTTCTACAAAGGCGATCTCTTTTCTTGTAAAAGTCCACACTGCTTCTTTTAACAGAGTGCGCCACACTGTGCCTTAAATTAATGCAATCCTGATGCATTGTAACAGTATCATATGGGAGATTTTTTTTCTGGATATGGTTTGGGTTTGCACTCAGGACAAAGAAATTGATCTCAGTTTCTGCTCCCCTTGCCTATACTAAGGAGATCAGGAATACTTTTATTAAAAGGCCATTTACTTCTGTGGCTTAGACTCTGACCATCTTTACATTGGTTTTGTTTTCTGAGTTGGTGGGTGGTTTTTTTTCCGTAGTTGGCTTTGGTTTGTTTTGTGGAGTTTTTTGGTGGTTTTTTTGTTTGGTTTTTTTTTTTGTGTGTGTGTGTGTGTGTCGTTTTTTGTTGGGTTTTTTTTTTTTCTTTTAGTGTTTGAGCAGAGGTTTTTGTCAGCACTGCAGGTGTCTTTGCTGGGCTCTACAACGTGTCACCTTTTCTTAAATTTCCAGAGGATGGTAAACCACACCAAGCAACATATCACTCCTCCCATGACTTGAATTCTGACTCCCTGGAGCTTGCAAGAGCCATTAGAAATTTGCTTTAAATAGCCTTCAGTAAAGGCAGAAGTTCATTTTACCTACTTATTAAGGGATTAAGTGAATAAATGTGCCCTTTACACAGCAAAGTAGGTCCCCGAATTATGTTCTTTTATTTGTCTGCCTACACCCCACTGCCTTCCATACCAGCTGTGTGAATTGGTACACGACTGACTTGCAGCATGTGGTAACAGCTTGTTCTTGGTCAAGGGAGAGGTGCATCTGTGCCCAAAGGGATTGCTGCACCTTACTTCTGTGCTGTTAAAGGGTTATATAAATAAGACATGATGACCAAGCAGAGTTATTACAGTCTAGCAGCAAGTGTCACAATGCAGTTTAAGGCCTTGGTATATGTGTGCTCTCTTTCAGAACTAGCTTCTCTCAACTCTGAAGTAACTTAGATAAAATACAGGCTTAGTATATTTAGTTGTTGTCCATTTAGTCAGACCTAAAAGTAACTTTTGCCTTGTGCAACTGATTGTTTCTCCTACCTGTCCCCCAGTACTCTCTACCATGTGAGGGGCAAAATGTCTTGAGATTTCCAAGAGGTAAGCTGAGGCATTACTGAAAAGCCAGGTTGTTAAATTTGGGTTAAATTTGGCTGTCAGACACCTGGTATATGTCCCCTCAATATCCTTGGAGTGCAGTGCAACTGCTGATCGGTCTTGATTCTATGCACAATGGTTTTGGCAATGGATTATATATTTAATGGTCAGCTTCAGGTTCTCTCTCCCTTTTGATCTCCTTTGTCGGAAAAAGCATAAGGAACACAGTGACTAGTGCTGAGGGGCATGTTTAGCTGTTAGTTGGCATTTGTAAAGGGGAGTGAAAGGGACCTGCAAATGCAGGGCTCTGCTTCTGAGGTAGGAGGTAGGGAGAAGAGTTGACTCAATAATCTTAAAGGTCTTTTCCACCCTAAATGATTCTATTTGGCCTGTGAGGGCTGCAGAGAGTGCAGCTGGGTGTTGTCATCTGTGTTACCTAACATTTCAACAGAGACTAGGTTAGACATCTGAGTAATTTGAGGGTTTTCATTAATGTGGGTTTTGGAACAAATTAAATGTGACCAAGGTCCCAACAAGGATCTGAAATTTGTTTTCTGCTGAAGAGCTCTTTATACAAATGAACACCGATTTACATCACTAAGTGCACGCTTCACTCAGGCTGCCCAACAGGATTGAACACTGAGACAGAAATTGCCTCGTACATGCCTTTCTTATAAGGTGACAGCCACTTAGGCCCAGCTCGTGCTTAGGCCCAGCTCATGCTTTGGCTTGTGTGTGTGTATTCTTCTACAGCCTTTCTGGGGAGGTGGTAGTTGTTTTATAGCAGTCTGAGTTTGCTGTGATCATCTGCAAAAGGGCTGTGTATCTTGTATTTCTTTAGATGCTAACTACCTATTGGATAGTCCCCTCCCTCTCCCTACACACCCCAAGGATTTACAGTGTTTTAAGGTGTGTGAGAGGGTTTGTTCAAGTAGGAGAACTCATCATAAAAAGTTGTAACCTGTTTCTTGCAACAAGGCAAGTAGTTGTTTTGGTTGAGTATGGTATTACACCACTGTGTGTGTCAGTGTCAGTTTATGCCAGGCTTTAAATAGGATGCTCTGCAATGAATTTGTTTTCTGGTAGTCTGTAATCCTTTCAGGCTAGCTAACATTAACAAGCGGCAGCATTACTGTGGCTGGTTTTCTTTTGATCATACACAGCCCTAGTCAGGAAATGGGTGAGGAGCATGAATCATGATTACATTACCCTTATGTGACTGCCTACTAAAAGTTTCCTTTTTGCTGCCAATACACTTTCCCTTGACACTACTCTGAAAACAAAATGTCCATTTTGGAGCACTTTGAAATATTGACCTTTGCAAGAGAACATAAATCCCTCTGTTTAGTCTCGAGGCAAAGTTCTAAGCAGGAGCCCCTGCAGAGTGCAGAGAGAACGCGAACATCTGCAAAATGCTTTTCCAGAAAGCTGCAAAGGACAGGACTTGACTTGCAGTACATTAGGTCTGCTTGGGTTCATTTGATACAGCATGTTTCCCTGACCCATTTAATTGTTCGGTTACATTGCCTGCACATGCAAGCTTGAGGTCCAGCCTTCTCTATATGCAGATGTTGTCATCTCACTTGCCATTTGGCTTAAACTGTGTCTTTGAGCTGTACTTATCTTTTGAAATATGGCTGCAGTAATAGAAAGATAGGTGCTGAGTACTGGCTGAGGTAAAACCCTGAGTGTTGAGAAGGTTGCTTTAGTGGGATTTGAGACAGCAGTATTTCAGATGGTTTAATTAAATACTTGGGGTTTAGAGTTTGAAAGAAATATCAGCTGCTAATCAGTAAACTAGCTTTAGCACTGAATTGCCACTGTGCCAGTATTATTCTGACAGTATACCTCTGTACAAGTGCTGAGTATATTAATTTCTTTCAAATTAAACTGATTAACTCTGCCTGGTTTTAAGGGCAGTATGTGAAATACAACTGTTGGCACAGAGAGTGAATGCCCTCTGATGCTACTTGATATATTCCAGAAAAAAGAAATCCGATCAATTTAGTGCAAGCAACTCAAGTTCACAGACCAGAGCATTTGTGGCAGAGAGATCTCAGGAGGAAGTGGGGACCCCTGCACTGCTGTCCAGTGTGATGTATCCATATCAGCTGGGGCACATAGCAAGTGTTGCTGACATGCTGCAGAGCAGAGCCAGAATATGACATGTCTTTCAGTTGTCACTTATTCCTCCAGATTCTTACCTCTGCTCAAATGATGCCTTCAAATAGTGGAGTTGTTTTGTTAGGTGTACAGCATAAACTCACAGTGAAGAAGTAATTTCTGTTTTTTCCTTTTTTTTTTCATATAAGGGTGTTAAAACAGTTACTTTAGTTGTATTAACAATCGGGTTTGAATTGCATATAGATAACAATTTTAGAATTTCCATGATTTTGTCCATGATTTCATCCCCATTCCTTAAAGAGGGCATGAGTTGGACCAAAAAAGAAATTCAGTGAAGATTTTTGTAATGTACTGAAGAATTCCCTTTCTTCCATCTACCCCAACCACATGCTCTTTGATCTCATCTTGATGACCACTCAACTCTCTGAATGAGGGAAAACTGCAACAGAGCAGAGGATTAATCTTTTTTCTATGTAATAAAACAAGTCCTGTGCAACTTTATATTCTACTGTAGCTTTGTACCTCTAGCTTATTGTTAGCCTTTGCAGATAGAGGGCTCTCTGGCCTTCAAGTTTGTTTTAAACCTAGTTTATCAGTCACTTCAAGATGTTAAATACTTATTTCAAGTGAAACGCTTTGAGAATTGAATAGTAGGAGAACTAGTGATTTTAATATGCCTATGTCACTTGTGTGTTTCAAGGAGACGATGAAGAATTATTTGACTTGGAGATGAAGGGTATTTGAGAATTGGAGGTGAGGATTTCAGGGTAGGGCGTTTTTTTTTTTGTTTGGGGTTTTTTTTAATTGGGATCTTACAAGATGCTTTTATTTTAGATTGCCTTTTGTCAGGACCTACCAGTTAAGGAAATGTTAAGCTAGGGATCCTTTTAAAAAAATAGTAATAATAATAGCTTAACTATAGTTGGAAAAAGCTCATTTCAGCATGACAGCAGCCTTGGGAACTCTAAGGCAGAAGCTAGTGGAGCTACCAAGCCATTTTTGTATCAGAAGTGAATAAAATCTGGATGTAATTCCATGGACATTTTTTCTTGCAGAAGACTTGGTTAAGAATTGCCTATTCCTTCTGCCAGAACTCCTTGCTCTCCAAGAGTGATGTTTCACGAGACAGCTGAGCTATTCAAATGACTTTTTGCAGCTGAAAGTAGCAGTCTCAGTCCTAGTCTTGTGATCTTACACCCCTTTCCTAATTAGTTTTCACCCAGTTCAGTGTGCTGAACTGGCTTATAAGGGATCAAGTGTGTGCACACAGTAAGGGGGAAGGGGAGAATGCCTTTCTGACAGCAACAGTTACATTGGGCTTGAACTCTCTTGAAGCATTGCCACCAGTCATACTGCAGCTGTTGGTAAGCCTTTACTGTAAATTGAGTCAGTGGGGAGAATTCTTGCTGTGACTGGTTTGCAGTGTGGCTTGTAGGTCTGCCTGCCCACAGAGGGTACAAGGAATTGCAGTGCAGAACTGGGAAGCAGCAGCGAGGAGTGAGGAATCCAGGGTGAGAACGTCTTAAAGCAGCTTTGAGAGCAGAGCTGGGTTGGGGAACTACACCCTCTGTGTCAAAAGAGAAAGACATCTATGCTAACCTGCTCAGAATTACAAAGGGGGGAGGATTCATAATCCACTTAAACTGATATGAGTGCTGGCTGACATCAAAAGGGACAGTACTGCCTGCCTCAGTCCACATCTTCCCAAGTTCTTCCATTTGGCAATACCAGCATTTAGAGAAACAATGCCTTGAGCTGCGTGAGGCAGCTGCTTTGGCTAAAAACTGTTCCCTTCTCCCTCAGCAGATGAGATTTCAACCAGAGCAGCCACCTAATCTTTTAGGTGGCACATAGGATCAGGTTACAGGGGTTTTTTTGTCTCATTTCACAGTGGTCTTCCTTTGAGAGAATTGATGAACACATTTTTAGGCCTCTCAATCTTGTGGCTTATGAGTTTATGGTCTGCAGCTATTTCCTTCTCTGGTCTCTTAACTTTGTAGGAGGAAATGTGTGACTGTGCTTCAGTGCAGTCTGTCCGGCGTAGCATAACCTCACCTTCACCAGCTGCATGAGTTAAGGTGCTAGACTTTGTACTGGCATGTAACTATGCCTAAATCTGCATGGCCTTGCACTCACCCAAAAAAAAAAGCCAATGATAAAACTGAACTATATGGTATTAAATCCGTATGTATGAATGTACCAGCCAACAAAGCTAAGGAGAAGGTAATAAAGAGGGACCTGTTTCAGTCCATGGAGCCAAACAACAGAATACAGTGAGTTCATTAAATTCCTGTCTCTGGAGAAGAAAAGAAAATAAAAAAGGTTTTTATTATTCTAGAAAAGATGCTGACTTTTTAAAGCT
Organism: Chelictinia riocourii; assembly: GCA_026930925.1. Lineage (NCBI taxonomy): Eukaryota > Metazoa > Chordata > Aves > Accipitriformes > Accipitridae > Chelictinia > Chelictinia riocourii. The sequence continues at coordinate 2,166,654 of JANZLP010000041.1, read as the reverse complement.
GAAAGCAAGCTGTGACCAAAACCTGTTGGAAGGTGAAAAAAAATTTGCTTGATTAAAAATAAAGGGTGTAAATTAGTTAAGACATTCTAATGAGTGGTCAAAAGCACCACTGCAAAAACAGACTCTATAAGGCATTTGACTTAATATTGCATCACAGCCAGATTTTTAAAATGTTAGTCCTCTTCAGTGTCAACAAAGCATGTATTAAAAACATTTAGAATCTCACAATAAATGTCAGAAAGAAGTCAGCATCAGAGGGATGTACTTCTGAAATAATGCAGAGATTTTTTTATACAGCACTGGGTTCTTAGTATTCTTATGAGCAGCCTGTAAGTAAGTGCAAAATTGTTGTGGTACAGATTTGCAGGTGATTGAGATTGGTGAGGAATTATATTGATGAGGAAGGTGGAGAAATCTCAGCTGATTTATTGATTGACAGCTTGAGCACATTCAAATAAAATGTTTTCTCTTTGTGAAGTATGGCCTTGCTTTTTATCTTAAAGAATATAAATTCAGCTTATTTGCTGGAGAATGATAGCTTGGAAAGCCTTTTTATTAGTTTGTTTATTTTTGTCTAAGGAATACAGTCTTACTGGACAGTGTTATATGAGCACCACCATTGGCTGTGCTGGCAAAATTTGTTGATTAAATGAATATATGTTTATCTTCATCCTAACAAATAGAATGGGAATGCCCACTCTAAACCAAGAAACGGCAGTAATAACAAATTTCAACTTTTGCCAATATAGTTTACTTTGCTTGGAGAATTAATTTTTGTTATACCAGTACAAGAACTCTTAAATGGTTTGTAATATAATGCTACCCTGTAAATACAGAAAAATTCCTGTTGTAAGATGGTGAGGATAAAAGCAGAAATATGATCTTGTTTATAAACAAGGCAGCAATGATGGGAAGAAAGAAGTGATTTTTATCTTTGTATGTGCTGTTAGGGAGAATGATATTGAAATGTTGTCATTAATTCTGATCTGCTCTGAAAAAGATGCTGGAAAATTGGAGAGGGTTCAAAGGAGAAAGAGAGATGTGTTTGAAGGCTTAAAATTACTCCCCCACCATCACCACATGAGGAATTCCCCCTGTTCACTTCAATCAAAAAGGATGACTGAGAAACAACTTGGTTGGTATTCAAGTACCTTAACAGGGATCATAGTTACTGGTTGATAAGGGGCCTTTGTAATCTCACAGACTGATACAGAACAAAATAAAAACTGGAGACTGGGGCCAGTTGCTTAAATTAGACAGCAGCACCGAATTAGATAACTTCAGCAGCTCCTTCCTGCTGTGCTGGTACAGCTTTTTGAAGGATACAATGAACTGTGAAAATGATTTTTTTGGTTTTGGGGTTTTTCTTCTAAACCAGGTTGGCTTTCCTTTAGTTTGTTTTCTTACAAGCTAAAATGAAAACTCTTAAATAGGTGAAATACCTCATTCATTTCAATATAATCTACAAGTACTTTAATGGTTTAAAATTGAAGGTGTTACCTGGTTAGTATGATTTACTCCAGCTTGATCCATTTGAAAGGGTACTATGCAGGGAAAAGTGGCAAGATTTAAAGGAGTCAACAATTAAAAAGCATTTCAGGAACTTGGCTTTTTTTCATTCATGAACCTAGGTTTTAGGAGGGGAAAAGGGGTGGGTGCTGGAGAAATGGAAGATACCTGCAGAGAAAGACACTGTATGCAGCCAGTCTCTGTCTGTGCTTACACTTAATAACCATTAACACTTATTCGGGTGGACCGCTCACAGCTAGTGTACTGTTCATCTTTGATTTACATGGGAAAAAGTGTTTATAGCAAGTGAGATGAAAATATATCCTTATATGATTTTACCTACACTTCCCTTTCATGTCCTGTTCCAAAGATCACTGATAATGAATTAATTAATTTGCTTTTTAAAAAAAAAATTATTTTCCTCCCCAGCTAGCGTATAGCTGAAGTTTTCCAAGCCTTCCTTGTCATCCATTAATATATCTGTATTACAGTGGATATTCACATTTCCTTACTTACCCCTGAGCAAAAAACTGTTTCAAGAATTCAAGCTGCTTCAAGTAGCAGTACCTTGGAGTTAATCTGGAAAGATGTATCAGGTGGAACTCTGCACAGCTATCTTACTACACAATATTTTCATGAATGTTTTGAATGTATGCTTATTGCATTCATAGATTATGCTAAACCTGTATGCTGTAGAGGCCAAGATTAAAATTTCAAGTGATCCTGACCATTTGAAGTGTTTGAAATTAATAGAATGCAATGCAGTGAGTATGGAGGCTTTGCTACAAGGCATAGTCAAGAACAAGATGTAGAATAACTGGCTAGACAACAGTTCTTCACTAAAGGAGCCAGGTTTTTAGTGGACCACAAACTAAACATAAGCCAACAATGTTGTGATGCTGAAAGAAAAATGCAGATACTCTATTAAGAGAGAAATTGAGATCTCAGCTTGAATATCATATTTGCTTCTGGGCATATTTAAAGAAAGATTGGAGCTGAGGGGAGGAAGACCAGAAAAGGAGGTTGGGGGGAAGCTCCAGAAAACATGACTTGTGTTGCAAGATTGAAATATTTGTGTTGTTTAATCTGAAGAAGAAAAGGCTGAAAGGAGATGTAGACTGCGTAAAGTAATGAACTGTATTTATCAGGGCCCCAATTGCAGCAGAAAAGACTTTAGGTGTATCTTCTCTGATGACTAGCCTCTGTGTAGTAAATTAATGTGTGCAGTCTGCACCTGCAGGGGATTTTAAGAGCAAGGTGGACAAACATCTTCCAGGACTAGCAGAAGGCATTTGGGTCTTTGTGGGATGATGGAGAAATGAATGAACTGCATCTTAACATCCCTTCTTGACCTGTGTCTCTGTAGCTGTGGGAAGGATTGGGGATTTTTTTCCTTCATTTTCTAAAAACTTGTATGTGACAATGGAATAAAAATAAAATAGGTTAGATTTGATCTAGGAAAGTAGGTTGAGTGCAGTTTGAGAAAATTAGTTGAACTGAAGTGTGATTAGCCTGATTGTTTTTATAAAGTAATTAAATCTGTAGCTTTAATCAGCAAGATGCAAATTCTTTGATGGAAGGAGAAACAAAGGGGCGAGGACTTCTAATCTGATCAGGGAAGTTGACTTTAATACAGATGAATTGAAAGGCTGGGCCTCTTATAAACAAAGTAAAATTAGATGAACAATCTGGAGGGAGAAGTGTTACCACCTGATTTGGTTAAAGCTACTCGGAAGGTGGTGGCTCTATAAGCAGAGGCTCACTGGTGGCCTGGTCTAGAAGTGGACAGATTTGTGGCCTCTCATCTTCAGAGGCTGCCAGCTGATATGGATACCTAAGTCCACAGGAACATAAGAGGTAAGCTCCATGGTGCATCATCTGCTGCTTTTCTTGTACCTGAAGACTTGGTTGTACTTGGAGTTTGTTTTACCAGCATCCAGGAATTGTGACCACATGAGTTCAAGTCCCTGTTACAAAAACAATGAAAATGTGGTTTGCACTAATGTTGTTTCGGGCACAGTGGAAGTAACAGCATTGACAAGGACGTTCTTAAGTTTGTTTGTGCTGCTGAAAGCTACTGGTAGTTAAAACCTAAAATGAACCCCTAAAGCCTAATTCTTCTATGTTTGCAGATATTTCATTGTATAGAAAAGTTATAGCAGCTTATTGCGTAGTTTGTGTCTGTCTTTTGCTGTGTTACTGTAACCTCGTTTCGATATTTAAATAATGTACAGACTCTGGTTTTTCCTAGTGGCTTGCTCCACAAGATAATTCAGTGTTATTTTAAATGGTGTTTCAGAAATGGGTTTCTCTAAAGTTCACATGCTTCTAGCCAATGATGTGTAAGGCAGAGCCCTTGCAAGGGATTGTCCTGTAGAAAGCTCATAGGCTTCCTAGAGTGCACATTTTCTTCAGGTCCTGCCCTGTGGAAATAGGATTTCCTTTCTATCATTTCTGTTCCGAACGTCCGGCTCTAGCTCCTCCCTGGAAGGCGCCATTCCCAAAAACCGTGGCTGGTCCTCACCTGCCATTAG
>JANZLP010000041.1:2119481-2129558 GCA_026930925.1 Chelictinia riocourii | reverse complement strand
CCAGATGTGCCATAGCTGCCCAGGCTGCCCACGTACTCCCAGGTAAAAGTGTCAGTGGAAGGGCTGGGGTGAGACAGGCAGAAAAACCCATGCCAAACTGCAAGTCACTACAGCAGCAGAGTGGTGTGAAGCCAGCAGAGAGGAAGGCAATGCTCCTACCCATTATCTCAAAGGATATGGGAAAAACAAAGGCGAGTAAGTGTAATTGAAAAGGCAACTGGATGCTCTCCCTGGAACGCACACTAGGACAGAGCATTTTACTGACACTTGCAGCCAGCCAGATACGTGAATGTAAACATAAAGCAGGCAGAAGTTATCAACTGTGATACAGTGGAAGAGGGTCAGGTGCAACCATTCCACTCCCCATGCCATTGACTGTGCACAAAGCAGATGGCTTGCCACAGATGCACAGATAATTTTTCTGACCAAAATCAACATGCCAAATTATCCTCCAAACCAATGGCAACTGGAGGACACACGAAATGATACGTTCAAAGCCAGCTGGCACACGCCATCCCAGGCCTGGATGTGATCAGTGGCACAATGGGCACACAACTTTGCTTCCATCTGGTGTGGCTGGCAATGGTGGAGGTCAACACACAAGCTGAAGGAAGAGAGCGGTGCTAAGATGAAGCAGTTGACTGATGACAAGGGAGAATTGAATGCAGGAGGGGGAAAAATGACCTGTAACAAATCAAGTGTGGCTGTATAGATGTGTGTCTCTTCAGCAGACTCAATCAACAGCAAGAGGGTGACAGAGACAGTGAAATGGTTAAATAAATAGCTTCACATCAGCCTGCCCAGAGTTACGATGAGATGGATAGATGCGACTAAGAACCACTGACCTTAACAACACAGAAAGAAGTGAGTGTTCTGGAAAATATATACATGAGGCAAATACACAACAGGAAAGATAAATACTAGTATGTACTATGATTTGCATGCTAATCCATAAAGCCGCTCATTCTGTGGTTTTAAAAGGTTCAGTAAATTATTTGGACCTTTCAAATAGTCTCTGATTCCCATCTCAGATTTGTGCCTGTTTTTTCTTATATGTTCTATGGCTGTAGTGTGCAACCAAACAGAGAGACTATGATTTGCCTTTTGCCATTAGTGGAGTAAATAAAGGATAAAATTATTTGCAAACTAACCACTTTGTACACACCTGCATTTAAAAACACCTCTTCCAGTCAAGAAAGTTCTTCAGCTGCAGCTTGTAGGAACTTGGGGAGGGAAGGACGGAACGGGTATAGCAGAGCATTTATCATGTCATGTCTGCCCTGCTTTTGTGTTCTGTTCTTCAGTGCTGGCAGAGATGGTTTTCAGTGCTAAGGAGACTGTGGATCTGGCCCAATATGGCCATTGTTGTGCTTAAAGATTGAGGACATTCTGGCCCTCAACAAGACATTTTTTAGTACCAGAATAAATACTGACTGCACGGTTAACATGAAAGGTTTAATTTTAATTTAGCTTCTTTTACAAACTGCTTCTTAAAGGCTTTTCTGTTTGCTCATCTCCACTGGATCTTAAACAGAGACATCGTGTTGCTATGGAAAATAGTGAGCAAGCAATAACAAATCCTTCCTCACACAGAAGCAAAGCACTCTGTTAACCATCAGCGATGCAGATATGACTGAGAGTGGAAAAGAAAATATGGGGGAAAATATGAAACCAGTTCCAGCTTTCATTCTGTCCTTAAGTGAAATACGACCTCATTTTCTTCTTTCAGCACAGCACAGTGGCATTCATGTGATCCTGGAGAAGAGGGTCATTTGCTAATAGCAATTTCATTATTTGAGGATACCCGACACAGTCATGAGTATCAGTCTGAAACAAGAGATTTTGAAAAGCCTCGCCTGAGTTACACTTCACATCTTATACTAGGCCAAAAAGTATAACAGATATTCTCTTCTATGATTTTCTTAGTCCCAAGAAATTTCTTCATAAGACATATATAGGAATATAATACCCTCAATCCAGTCAGACTTCACCTTGCCTCCACACTTTGAAAGCACTGGAGAAATATAAATTAGAAAAATTTGACATTGGCCTTGATCTTTGCTTTGCCACCTAAGATGCTTTCCAGGGTCAGCCTTGAAATTCAACACAACACCATTCTGTTGGAAGAAAGCAAAAGTTGCACAGTAGAGTTATTTTATTTTTTAAAATATGACTGTTATAGCTTATTTTTTTTAAATGGGATCCAACCTATTTTTAAACAACTGAATCTTTTCATTCTAAAGTCTCTGCCTTTTTTCCATCTATCTACAGTTTTCTTTTTATAATGTTCTTGACTAAACAAAGTTAAAGTCAATACTCATACAATGTAGTGAAGTTGACTTTGTAGGTCTTTGTTTCAAGAGGCCATTTGTGTTGTGACAGGCTATGAACAAACCACAGTTACACTGTTGTTCTTACTGAAGACAGGCAAGACTAGGCCAAATCCTATAGGACTTACTCAAGCAAATCTCCAAAGAAACTTTGCCTCAATTCATCTAAGAAAGTCAGAAATGGAATTTAGCAGTTCCATATTTTTCACAGTGTACTCTAAAAAACCCAGATCATCCTTTGCAGCTGCTGCTCATGCGTGGTTCAAAAATGTCTAATTCAAACGTAATGCTAATGTAAAAACTCAGCTAAAAATATACATCAGAAATTCCTTCAATATAAAGTTCCAATTATATGTAAGATTAAACCTAGTAAACAGAACATTCCCCACTAGCTGAAATTAAGCTAATTTGTGTTAACTATGAATGGTGGCTAAGATGGTCTGAAAAATGCTCACTGCCTTGTGAACTTAACCTGCAGCAGCAATTGCACCACATCAGACTCTCTGAATCAACAATGTATCTATTTGTCAAAGGAATTAAACCATAAAATCCGAGTCTTTTGTTACATATGTTTCCTTAGTCTTTTTCTAGCTCTAGATGCTCAAGTAAATGAGTAGCTGATTTTCTAATTTCTTTCTTCTATCAGGAGGCAGCATTACTTTGTAAGGAATGAGGAAATTGACCCATGCACATAAACTCTTTTGGTAATACATCCCCATTTCATCTACGTTTTTCAAGAACTTATTCAAGGAACACTCGAGCTGTATATGGAGCACAGCATCCACAATGCTTATTTTTTTACCTAATTTCTAACTGCATTGTCTGAAGCAGATGAAGTCTTGGGATATGCCCATGAGTCAGTATATGAAACAGGAATAATAAGAGACTTTTACTACTCTTTAGTCACTGCTCTATCTCTAAACAGAAGTGTTTTCCAGTAAGTGATTTAGACTAAATTCAAGTTTATAAGCTTGACTCCTTTAATTCAGTTTCCTGCATGAGAAAAAAAAAATTGTCATTACTTACCAGGAAGGTTAATGTACCTGCAACATAACAAGGCAATCCTGCAGAGAAAGTAATGTAGACTTCTCTGGACATCAAAAACATGCAATAATATTTTACTTCTCCCTTGGTAGGGTACCAAAGAGAGCCTTGCGTACTCCGGTTCAAACCACATCACAGCTGAAGTGTCCAAAGAGAATCTAAAGTTTCAGATTCAACCACTGCTATGTAAAATAATGCCACAGGAACATTCCCATGTCAAAACCACAATTTTTATATCCAGCTGAATAGCTCTTTCAGGCAATGAGCAATCAGTTAAAATATATACCTTATTCCAACTAAAACATATCCATTGTATATCTGTTCGTGGAGAGTACTTACCCTAGACTCTAATCTCTAGAAATTGGCATAATTTGAAGGCACTCAAAAGAACAAACACTCAAATTACAGACTGTTAAAATAGGAAATATGCTGGAGTTCTACTGGGACGCTTTGTTGGACACTTCTCCAGTTACGCTGCTGTCCAAATATAACTGCTTTGTTTATTAGTTTGAAAGGCATTAAGGGTCACTTTTTCTATATATGAACTGAGATGAGGGCTGCAGATCTAACTTGCAAAAATAAAAAAGATGCGAGGCCTCAAGGGTATGCCCCCTAATCTTGTGTATGGAAAGCTCTTCTATGGTATACCATGATGATTATAGGGACAGAGCTGGCTTTACATGGAGGAGGGGTAGACAATGGATCTCTGTCTTCTGTTGATGTCTTGAGCTGCTTCCTACTTTTCCTCCTTTTACAGCCTAATGCCTCATGAGAGTACCCTAGTTATCCCCCAAACCATTTCAGCTCCAGATGGGGACAAAGCAGGCCAGAATAATAGTAGTGCCTCCTTCAGTCCCTAGAAAAGCTGAACCCATGTGAAGACAGCTCACATCCATAATAACTCATACCAGCTTGCTTCTTTTTTCTCTCTTCTCCTATTGCAAGCAGATTTTCCAGACTGCGCAAAGCAGGATGAATATCAAAGCATCCCATGATTGATGGCTCTACCCTCCAGTTTTCTGAGTTTTGCTCACAGCTGAATAGGAAAATATTTATTTTCAGGGTCCTTGCCCTGCAAAGCAACTGGAGTTCCTCTTTCCAACATTATTCTGAATCACGAGAGCAGGGTCAAGCAGCCTATGGAGCTGAGAGTGTCAAGGTGAGGATAAAAACTAAGTTGACTTTGGAGTTCTGTGTTTTCCCCAAGACAAGCAAGAAGGTGGAAGCCCTGTTTCTAGTAAATGTGATCACATTCTTCAGTATTGTGTTGTTTTTTAAAAGATTATTTCTAGCTGTCTCTTACGGTTTCTGAGAACTGATTTAACTGTGAGTGAGTTCACAACACCTGGAGTATCTTAGGAACCTACCCCTGTGTTTAGACATCCAAATACCTTGAAGAGAACCTGTCCTAAATATAGAGAGTGAAAGATTTAACTTCATGTGCATTAGGAGAAAATGGAAGAATCATCTCTCATGTAAAAATCCTTTATCTTCTCAAATCTTCCTTAACGGTGTGCTTGACCCCTTTTGCCACATGACATACAAGAACTCCAGTTTTAACTTATCCTGTTATCCTTTGTGAAGCTGAAAACAAAGGATATTTTTCCCCAGTTACACCAGTCTAATTGTGGACTTTCCTTACAAATACTGTATTTTAGAACAACTTTTCAGTTAGGGTACCAGGGGAGGAATTTATGGGCTGACATTCCTTCACATAAAGCTGCATTCCCAAGCCTCACGCCAAAAGATCTACTGCTAGAAAAAGCTGTTTGAATGGTGTTCCAGTAATTTTGAATAATTCAGGCCTGCACATTCGCCTGGACTCCAGAGCAATTTGAGGCCTGGAATTGGGACATTAAAGCTAAAATAACATAAGTGGAATGACACAGGTGACCTTCTAGGATCTAGAAGCCTACTACCGTCCAGGTCCCTAGCTTATTCAGGAAATAATCTTTTTTATAATGTTGACATTCACATACACAAATGGAAATCTGTAGTGTTTCCCAGACCTGACACTGAAACCCACACAAAAGGGAGCAGTAGGCTCAGAATGAAATGGAGTGCTAAAGGAAATAAGAATGATAATCTTGAATTTCATTTATTGTTCTTCTTTAAATCTTTGCTCAGCAATGTTGAAGTTTAGTGTTTCACATATATTTAACACCTGGTTAAACACCATGTAAACTCATGGGAGTGGCCAAATACACCTCATTAAGGAAAACTTGTGACTACTGTCCTAATTAAGTCCCAGACTTTTCTATGTACTGTTGTGAATTGATTCTCTAGAAGCTTTTTCAATAAAGCATCTGTCCCAATTAAGTGTGTCCAAATTAAGCGAAATACATTTTATTGAAATAACCACCTCTGACTGTGATTCTTTATATAATCTCAAAATGTGTTTCTAATAATGCTGTTTGCAGGACAGCAGAGGGCAAATGTTTTTACAAAGGAAAAAAAAAAATACTGACACTGTAAAGGAGAATTCTTCTTAACACCTGCCAGTATTTAGTCCTGCAGCTGACATGTCCCCCCCTTTTTTTACTTGCTTTATGTACTAACTCTCGCCAGCATCTTGGCAACATTCTGGCTTCATGTCTTCTGCGGAGTGCTACTGGCCAAGTATCTTTTACCTCCTTTCTTTCACCCCCAGAGGTCAGAAGTTCATATACATCACTTCAGACCAGCCTGCTTCAGTAACAATTCATGAAACAAGATTATGTTAAAGAAAGCAATGTTGATTATATTAAAAACTAGAGAGAATAATTAAATAAAACAAAAGTTGAACAGAACAAACTTTCCTATATCTGGCAACTGCACAAAGTCTAGCTCACCAGGTTACAATCTCATAGTTATTACTGATATATTAAAGCACACTAGAAAAATGGATCAGTGCTTATCTGACCTTTCTTCTCAGAATATGGTCCACAGATCTGTTAAAACAGGAACTTCAGCCAGCAGCAACTTCACGGAAAAACAGTTCTGGCAGTCATGAACAGCAGGGGAATACTTCACCTTTTGAAGTTCCCTTCAGCTGAGAAAACTCTCCCTTGTTAGGATAACTGAAATCCAATTTTTTTAAGCTGCAGGTTGTGTTAAATCTATTTTGAGGACACAAAAACCAAGCAACTGTTTTGCCAACTGCAGAACATGGCTAATTCTACCCAGTGATGACAGTATTTCCAAGCCTTTGCATGGCGATTCCAGCTATTAGCTAGATGTGTCAGAATATGTTGTCATTACGAACTGATAAAAGGAAATCTTTAGCAAAGCCCACACACACTTTTGCATTTCTCTTTATGGAAGCACCACTGATCTGTCACTGGGGAAATACTTTCCTCAGAGGAGAGAAACAGAATTATTCCTTAAATAGAGTAATTCAAAATTAGGTATATTGTATTTAAGTATGTCTTCTGTGGGCAGACTCCTGCCATAAGGCAGGAAACTGCACAGGCTGAGGCTGGCTTATCAATGTGCAGAATTTGATGTACTAGTCGGTACATTGTAGTCTTTAATACAAAAGGCAAGGATATTCTGCTTCCAGATTGTCATTGCTTTTAAAATTGGACTTAGATGCTTCACCAGGAGTTCAATATTCCTTGAATTTCTTTAGTTGGTGATTGCCAGAAAGTTTGAAAAAAAATGGTTGTCAGAATTAAGAATATGATAGTTGGTCTCACTATAGAAATCTGTCAACTTCAATTTTGAAAGCCTATCATGCTAAAGAAAAAGTTGTCACTCAAAAGCCTAAATCATGGGTGGGAAGTGCAAAGGCAGCCATTGCAGTGTTTCAGTCTGCACATGGCTTAGAGTCTTTTTGAAATTTTGCAGGATTAGAGTGAGATTGGTGGCCTAGGAAATTCTTTAATACTGACATATAAACAAAACTTTTCAGGATAGGGAAATCCACCTCTAACACAGGGATGCATTCATTGTTCAAGTTCGTCTTGATTACTAAATCAAACTGTCACATCCAGCACCGGTCTCTTATCCCCTGGAGGAGCTGTGCTCTGTTTCCAGTGCCTGTTCTCAGAATTGAATTGCAGCAATCTCTTCAAAATGTCTCATTTCCCACATCTGCTGATTGTGAGAGTGTACAATACATAACCAGAACTGACAGGAGATGACAGGCATGAAATGAAAAGTGTGAGATGCACAGTATTTTGGAAGAGGAATGGAGGGCCAGAAGTGAAAGCAAGGAAGAGCAGGGAAGAGCAGGCATGGCAGCCTTAAGACAGCTTGAAAGAAGGGAGGAAAGCCATGGAAACTGTCAGACGAGGAGTAGGAAACTGAAAATAGGGAATAGAAACTATTAACTATATTTAGAGTAGGAAGTAGGGGGTTTCAAAGACAGTAGAACCAGGAAGGAAAGACATAGAAGAGTGAGAAGGTTATGAAAGTGAGGTTAGAAGGAGTGTAATAGGAAACTACTATAGAGGAAGTAAAGACAGCTAGGGGAGGTTAGAGACTGAGACAAACATCACTAAATATGAGGAATGGCTAAGGAAGGGAGAGTTTACTTGAGACTTGAAATAACTGTTGATTAAAGCAAACAGAAATAGAAACAGAGAATGATGAAAACATTTGGGGAATGATAAGGAAAAGAAGGGATGTGAAGACATTGAGACATAGGAAAGAAGAGTAGACAAGAAAGGGTACTCTAATGCAAATGCGGAGCATAGGCAAAAATAAAAACATAATTCCAAATCCAAGACAAGCCCTCCTCACCCCAGATAAAGACTTTCTTGTCTTAAGCTGTCAAGGTAGGAGAAAGAGATGATCCATTGTTCACATATTCTTTCCTTTTGCAAAGACTGGACACTGCAACTTAAAGAAACAGCAGAGTAACTTTTGTTATCATGGTGCATGCTTCTGCAAAGCTATTCCTCTCCTGGATGCCCATGTTAATTCCTCCAGGGATGAACTTGTCATGCACAACTATATTGAAGGATCAATATAAATGCATCTAAATGTATTAGAAAATTTCCATTTATCCTCCTAATCAGATTTAGATTAGTCCTGTAATTGTACTGACACCTTCTTTGTCTGAACCTTTCCACAGTAAACCACTCCTCCAGGAAACCATTCACCAAACTTACCTGAACACACACCAGTATTAATTGACATGTTCATATGAAGTAACAGAGACATAAGCACAACATAATCCTTGCTATGTAATGTAATCCTCAGTGTTACAGATCAAGAAGCTGACTTAGAAAGGCATTTGGGGACAAAGGTGTTTTATTGTAGTGTACAGATTTAGGCAGATGTCTCTTGCTTCTGATTATGATTTTGCCATCTACTGGATTCATTGCCCCAGGAAAGTTACTCTGCATTTCAGGTTAGTGGGTATATTTTGATTTCTACATATTTTATAGGAATGCTGCAAATCTTTCCTAAACAGTGGCTTTATCCTGGAACAAGATAAGAAAATGCAACTTTTAAGTTAAGAGTAATGTTAGAGGGAGTTTTTCTATAAAGAACCCTCTAAAGTTTCTGTATTTTCACTGCCTAGTCAAATCTCACAAGCTCTCTCCATTGATTTTAACTGGCATTTAAATAGACTGAAAATTTAAGGTCTGACTGAAGCGTTTAGTTAGAAACATATGATGTAATCCGTAGACCACTGCATTCTCAACATTGTGATCAGGCCATGAAAAATGTAGCTTGAAACAGGCACCAGACATTTTTTTAGAAAATCAATGCAATTTCAGATCAGTTTAATGGAGCAGCTATTTCATGAAGCAGTTAACGAGCTGCTCGCACATGCCTACTTCACTCATCGTAACAAAATTGTTCAAATATTCAGAATTTTCTACTACTCATACACAAAACCACACTTTCAAATGGTCATGCATTGTCTGTATTTAATCCATTCTTCCTTCAACTGTGCAAACATGTGATGCTCATTGCAGGATACTTACTATGTAGGAGGCCACAAAATGTGCAGCAAAGTTGCTTGGAACTTAATCTATCTAAAGACAGTAATATTATCTATAAAATGTAAGCTGTAAAATGAAAAATGGAAGAAAATTACTATAAACTGTGTATATGAACTATAAATTGGGTTAGAGGGAAAAAAGACTCAAATTTCCCCTTCCTTTCCTTAACAAGCATCACTGAGCTCAGTGAGTTAACTCAAGGTAGATTTAAATAATTTAGTTCCTAACTAAAGAATAATATCTTATGTTATTCATTCTTTCTAGGCATGGAACACATTTATTTTTTCCCACTAGACTGTTTAATAAACCACAGTTATCCAGTTAGTGATCAAGCCTTAATCAGACTACTTACATGCCAGAATAACCCCAGTCACTTGTGTGAACCACATTAACTTCAAATAATTTAGAAGGAAATCACAGGCACTGAAACCAGCTCCCTCTGTTATGGATGGGAGAGCAGCTGCCTGTAAGATCACAGTTGTGCCAAGGATAGTTTACACTCTGCAGATGGTTCCCTTCCATCTCAAGTCTGAAGATAGAGATGTGCTGAACAAGGCTTTTGTAACATTCCTATTGAAAAGTTAATAGCCAACAACCAAATCTGAACAAACAAGAACAGTGGAATATTCCCCCTAATTATAAAAACCTATGGATAGCCTTTTAGCAACAGCAGCTAAATTGGTATTTCATAAACAAGGACTTGATTGATGATACTTGGAAGGGATAATATTTTAAAATGTTAAAACTGGAATGGAATTAAATCA